>CM073770.1:67187145-67555011 GCA_037158775.1 Hetaerina titia
GCTTTCGGGCCCTCCTCTGCCTCAGTTCTGTTCCTAATTCCTCTTGAGAAAGGTGGTTGGACCACCGAAAATTCGAGAACCAGTGAGTCTCTCTTTTGTGTGTTTTGGTTTCTGTGTTTGTTATGACTATTAGTGAATTTACTTTATAAATATATATATATATATATATATATATATATATATATATGTTGCAGAAAAATCTCAAGAATATGAATAATAACGTAAATGGAGAAGCGAGATAGCACTAGTGAACAATCACACAGAGAAACACATATAAATGAAACACAGGTATTCCCAATTTTCGGTGGCTAAACTACCTTTCTATGGGAAAAGTTTCGGACAAGGGATTTAAGTCTCTTGTTGCTACAATGCTTTAATATTCTTCAACGTACATCACTTGAGCGTCGACACACTTTTTCCAGTGGCGTTTCCACGACTCGAAGGTTCCCTGGTAGGCGTATTCCGGAAAGTTCTCAGAGGTACGCTTGCTGGCTTCTTTGACGGGACTTAGGGTACATGGTGGTATCCTTTACGGGAGTATTTCACTTTTGGGATTAGAAATATGTACAATATAGGCTGAACCACCAAACACGGCCATTTTTCAGGTCTAAGTATCACCAAACAATCATTGCGGCGAAAAAGTCGACAGGGTCAATATGATCGATTAAAGGAAATAATATCGGATGCTGCTGGAAGAACATAGAAAATAGAAGGAAATACTTGGTAAGGAGAAAGGCAAGACACGACTTAGGAACAAGGAATAACTGCGGGAAATGAAAATTTCAGATTTCTGTAGGAGAAAGGACGGCATATTTTTTTAGATAATTTATTTAATTATGATGACGGCATATTTTTAAACGCCAAAAAAGTCGCAGTAAACATGGAAAATACCGGGAGTTCATAAATGTATGAAATGTATAAATAATGGTTCGGTAAAGAGTTAGGAATGGCGTAATTAATTCGCACAGATCCTTGGGAATGTGGAATAAGATAAAAATTTAGTACTGATGAAGTGCAACTTCAGATTCAAGGGAATAAAACGGAGAATGCGTTTAAGAAAATAGAATTTAGGAGAATTAATCGCAAAGACAATAAAGGAGTAACAGCAGTGTTTAGAGATAATAATGTTCGAGGCCTGAAAGCTATTTAGCTGGCTGGATGGAAACATCGAAAAAAGGGATATCGCTATCAGCAAATGAAGCAATAAAGTCAGTAAATAGGAAAAGAATAAGGAAACCAAGGATTACGGATGAAATGATTAGGAAGATAGACAAAAGGATGAAATGGAAGAATGAAAAAAAAGAGCTGGAAAGAAGAAAGTAAGAAGACTCAACTGAAGCTGGAAAGAAATAGAACGAAAGAAGCGTCGTGAAAGTGCGAGGATATAAAAAGTTTACAAAGGAAAAGTGAGATCAATGCGCGGCAGTACGAGTATAAGGTGAAAGTGCTGTCAGGAAGTAAGAAGAGAAAAGCTGTACAAACAATCTAAGATAGGTTATGAAAAATATAAATTGAACCAGGAGAGATAGATTCAAGAGAGAGTGGAAGAAATATACAGAGCCTGCTATAAAAGTAACGCGCATTCTCTCGGAAAAATAGATTTATTGATCTTACTTGAACGAATGATTATAATTCTTCAAAATACTCTCCCCATTCATAAATACACATACGGAGACGTGTCTGTCACCCCTGGAAGGCACTCTGATACTTCTCGACGAGTATGTCTCTCAGGAACGTTGTAATATGCTTTTGGGTATTTTCCACGGTCCTCTAATGCTTTTTTCAGCTCTCTCTTCAGTCGGGGAAATGAAAAAAGTCATAAGGAGTCAAATCGGGACTGTAAGGAGGCTGGAGGACCACCGGGGTGCTCCGAAACAGGAAATTTGTGACGATGAAGGACGTGTGGCTAGGGGCATAGTAATGGCGGAACTTGACCGTGTGTTTCAGCCCTCTCGTACTCAACCCGACGTTTCAATCTCTTGAGCTGCTCCAGGTAAAAGAGTGAGTTGACAGATTCTCCTTGCGATACGAGCAAACAATAACAAACTCAAAAAGGGGGATTCCTCGGACGTCAAAGAAGACAAGGGGCGTCGTTTTGATGCGAGACTTACTCATACGCGCTTTCTTGGGGACGATTTTTTGTGCCACTCGCTACTCTGACTTTTCTATTCTGGGTCGAACTTGAACATCCAGGATTCATCTCCGGTTACGACAGAGTTAAGAAAGTTTGCCTCATTTTGAATCAAACCAAACACTTCTTGACATCGCGAAACTCGAAGTTTTTTCTGGTCGTCCGTCAGCACTTTCGGCACAAGCTTCGTGCGAACCTTGCGCATTTCCAAATCCTCCGTGCAACAATTGCGGACATGTGTAGGGTATCAGCAATTTGATGGATGCTCAATTGACGGTCGGTACGCAAAATTTTAGGCGCACGATTCACGTTTGTGTCTGTTCTGGTCGTTGTTGGGCGTCCAAACGGGATTCGTCGGCGACCTGCTCCCGGCCCTCCTTGGACGCCTTGTGCCACCGGACTGTGACCATGAAACTCAGTCATTCTTGAAGGTCTCTTGAAGCATCTAGAATATTTCGGTTGCATTCCTTTCAAGCCGCAAGGAAAACTTGATGGTGTATCGCTGTTCAAGCAAACGCTCCAAATGCGCCGTATTACAAAGTCAAAAAACACACTTCACGTCGAGACACATTTTTCCGCTCAGACTGCTCAAAGCAAACAAAAAACCGGCTGCGTTGAAATGGTCAACCCTCTGTTACATGTTCCAAACAATTTTACCGCACTGCCATGGATAGCCGCGTCACAATAAAATCATGCGCATTACTTTCATAAAAAATCAAGCATGGAAGAACGATATGGTAAAGATATTAGGCCAGCAGTCTTGGACAGAGAAAATTAATGGAATTGCAATCAAATAAGATCGTAGGAGTAGACAACATTCCCGCGGAATAACATAAAGTTTTAGTAAAATTGGGAGTTCTGAGTGTTATGCGATTTATTGATTCATTCATAGCATTTGTGGGATAGGAATTTGGTCGGAAGACTTTGTTTAAACAGTGCCAGTCCCTATTCAGAAAAGGTAAAGACAGGCATTGCATTTGGGTACTATATAACAATAAGTTTGACTTCGCGCGCAGCTGAAGTGGTTCTTAGGATCTTCGATAAAATAATAGAGAGCAGGAGAAATGACTACTTAGGGGATGGTCAGTTTGGGTTCAGATAGGGGAGAGGCATGGGGAATGCCAGAGCAATAAGGAGGTCACTACTAGAAAGATTCATCGCATACACTCAGGATATGTCTACTTTGCAGATTTTGAATAAGAATTTGATGGAGTGAATTAAATAGAATTTATAAATATATTGCAGAAAATAGGAGTAAAGTGGGTAGAGTAGAATAGCAGACTTATCCGCAACCTGTACAGATCACAAACTTCTCAAATGCGAGTAGCTGATGGAAGTTGAGAGAAAGATGAGGAGTGTTAGGAAAAAGGGTAGGACAGGAGTATACACATGATTCGTCCAGAAAATAAGGGTACTGAGCTCAGGAAAAAAAATTATTACACTTTTACATATCTTAAGCTAATATTCCTCAAAATAGGACCCTTGTGAGTCGATACACTTGTTCCAGAGGCGTTCCCATTCCTGGAACGCTCCCGCGAAGGCATCATCGGGAACCTCTCGAAGACACGTCGTCACAGCCTCTTTGACGGCGTCCAAAGTCCCGTATCGTGTTCCTTTCAAACTCCTCTTTATCTTCGGGAACAGAAAAAAGCCCGGTGGTGCCAAGTCCGGGCTGTAGGGCGGGTGCGGCAGCGTTGCCACGCCGTGCTTGGCCAATAAGTCCGACACGACAAGCGCGGTGTGAGACGGCGCATTGTCGTGATGCAGCCGCCAGATGTTTTGGTCCCTAATAATCTCGTGCACTATTGTTTTTGGCACATTACACTCCTCTGCTATCATCCGAACACTAAGACGACGATCAGAGTTCAGTACATCGCGAACTTTTCGCACGTTTTCGTCGGTGAGTGTCGTTGATGGGCGTCCAGGCCGTGGTTCGTCGTCGACCTCTTCTCTGCCCTCCACGAACATCTTGTGTCACCGAAAGATCATGTTTCTGGACATGGCTGACTCCCCGTAAGCCTGGTTAATCATACCGACAGTTTCGGTAGACGATTTCCCAAGCTTTACCTCAAATTTGAAGGAATAAGGCTGCTCCAAAAGTTTCGGCATTGCATTCCGTGACGTGGGTCGAGCGTGGAGGTTCACGTTAACAGAGCTCCTCACTACACCACAGCTCAGAGCCGACTGCCTTTCTCAGCGTCGCTTGCCAACATACCCCCCTCCAATCGCAGCCCGTCAGAGCGGTGCTGGGCGCGCCTGGAGCGGCGGGAAAAAATCAGTACACTTATCTTCTGGACGAACCATGTATTATCATCTGTGCTTTTCAGCATAATATATTCATGTGTAAATAATGGTTAAAGATGAATGACAAAAACTGGATATAGGAATGAAGGTCGGTGGACCGCTCGCAAAATCAGCTTAAGTTAATCAAATGAAGAAGAGGTAAGAATAGAATAGGCATGTTGGGCGAAATGAAGGGAGTGACGAAGCATATGGAATTGAAAAACGGTTTATTGTAGTGTCGGATGTGATATTGGGCTTTGTAAGTAAAGACAATGAAATATGTCGCGAAACGTTTTATAATATGGTTCCATCCAAAACTTACCTTAATCAGTAGAATACCAATAATAATAATATATGCTCACGCAATTGGCATAACATAAAAACGTAAGGAAATATATACTGATGAATAATATGGATAAGTAAATTTACTTGAAAAAATATGACACGAGAATCTGAATTCGGGCCTCATCCCCGAAAGTGAGGCTCAAGTTTAGAATCCGGAAGTGTCATATTTTTTCCGCGGAAATTTAATCATCCATGTTGTTGATCTGTATTTTTCCTTGCCTGTTTTTCATTTTCCCTAAAACCAATGTATTTTTAAAACATTTAGTGCGTTTCAGGGTTGTTCGTGTAAATGAAGACTTTCACTTCAACTTGATTCCGAAATATTCCTCGAACAAGTTTTTTTGTTTTTTTATTTGTATTTATTTTTCAGATTTATTATCCATATGGACCTGACGCCACCTATTCATGCTAAGTGAAATATCATTATTTAGAAGTTATATACATATCTAAAAACGCTTTGTTAATATTTATAGCAAATGTTTTATATTAATCAATGGGGATCAAAAATTTAGATACCAAGCTAAAGCAGTGATTTCAACTTACAAATTAAGGACCAAATCCCTCATTAAAATGTTTATAAGTCATAAATTCCAGTATATATATATATATATATATATATATATATATATATATATATATATACATATATATTCTGTAATCACACAATGATTTCATTAGAAGTTTTTAATTAGAAACATAAAAGTCTTTAAAGCTTTAATGAACCCTAAATCTCTATCATTCGAGTAGATGTAATTATGAGCGAACAGTGTGGCGATAATATTTGAAAATAATTGAATATAAGTAACTGGAAAAATATTGGAAAATATTATAAAAAATCCGTGAAATCCTTCATATATTTCTACCATTCCCTTGAGATTGGCATTGAGAAAGAAAGAAACCACTCATATGTCTTTTAGATTCTTTTTTGGGAGAGAAAACGCATTCCCCTATGCAAGAAAACACACGAGTGATTAAAGGAATCAAGTCATTAGAGGAATTTCATCGTGAGTGGCGTTCTCTCACGCCATGCGGAGATATTTTTTGTTGAATAAGGTAGTCGCTCGAGAGTTCCCACGGGGTTTTGAGAGAGGAAAAAACAAGAGGGCGAAGCAAGACAAACGTTGATGGAAGGGGGAGAAAGAAGAGAGGGAAAAGTTTTTGAATGGAAAGCGCATTTCAATTTGAAACTTGGGTTCATTAAGTTACTTCGTCAGCGGTACTCCTTGAGAGCAAAATGAAACGAAAGCATAGTTTATAGTGGTCCATTACCATTGAAATAAAGTTCTATTAAAATGCACGTCGATGCTCTTTGGAATGATATGGCGTTTCATCCGCATCCGCTGGAAAAAAAATGATCGTAGAAGTGCATAATAAGGCACTCTATAGCTGCTTTTTGAAGCCATTCCGTAGTAATTCCCCAATTAGAGAAACTTGCGGCTTCTCATTGCGCCGGTTTGGATAGGAACTGAAACTCCGGGACCTCCAAAATGAGCAGAATTGGGCTAAGAGGCAATTTTGCAGTGTACAGTCAAGATTTTTATAATTGGTCAGGCATTTAGCTTCACCTTCAGTCGAGATCGCTTCTTTTACAGAGGAAATCTTATTATCTTAATCCACACCAATCTCAAACACGCAAGACTTTAGGATCATATTTTGCTGAAAATTAAGGCCACCAAGCACTCTCAGCTGAAACCTGTCATACTCTTGGGTCACAATCTCAATTTTTCGCAATGGTAGCATGTTTTACATTTTGCTCCTCTCAAGGCTTCAATAGGAATGCTATAAGAAATAAAAATATGCACACACCCCATAGTGTGTGTGGACTAGGCGCAGAAAACATTATTTATAAAGGGAAACATTATATATAGAATAGTACAATTTTTATGGAAAAATCGCGAATGTCTCGGCAACTTTCTAAAGTTGCAAATTCATGCATAATGAAATGAAATTGTAAAACATATTTAATAGAACAGGTCGACAAAAAAATAAAAATGCATGCAGCATAGTAATACTACAGTTGAAAATTGCAATACTTTTCAAAGACTCGGGAAAAAGTATCCATCGATTGAATTTATAATCATGAGCTCTTGTACCGTATCAGATATGAATTATAAAATCCATATACGTGCTTAATATGTGTCTTTCCAATTAGACTTTCGAAAAAATATATTTCTTTTCATATGATTATGCTTATCACTTAAATTCCAAACTGCACGACGATTTATAGAATTCTACCATAATAGAATTTAAATTAAGCATGAGCATTACCATATCATCTGACCTACCATACATTAGTCAATAGGAGAAAACTTAATGACTGAAAACTTCACTGGCACTCATACCAAATAATTAGAAAAATATCTTGTAGCTTTGAAAAAATCAACGAAAAGTTAACGATGCAATTAAAATGGAAGTAAAAAAGCTATCATTGTGACAGAACATTACATTTTAGAGTTTTTCTTGAAATCTTGATGCTATGGTTACAAAAGTATTCCACACTTTCAATTAATTCCTTCCCTGGAAAGATTTTGCTTTATCTACACCAATTTCCGACGCGTTCTTTATATTTCTGGCATTTAATGTAAGCATCATAAGACTATACATATTCATATTATTCTCTTTTACTCGATCTAGTTTGCAACATTATATATATATATATATATATATATATATATATATATATATATATATATATATATATGCTTGGCATTTTAATGCATACTATGAAAATTAGCTGGGTTGAATGTGTCTCACTTATATTTCCCATACTACTGCTGGATGTCCTAGGCAATATTTTCTCTTCTTACAGAATACGTGCGTCTCCTAAAAGGGAATTACAAGATGGAAGAGGTGAGGATAATAAGAAGTAAGGGGGCTAGTATAAGAGGAGTGAGGGACAAGAGGTATGCGCCACGGTGGGATAATACTGAATGAATAGTTAGGAGATGGAGAAAGGAGGTAATGGTAGGACAGGAAAATAGGAAGGGGATTCGGTCAGAAGTTGGGCCGGAGATGTGAGTGGGACGGGAGAGCAGTGTAATCCCAAATCACTTGGAATTCCAAAACGCCTCTTGTGAGAAGAAATCTTCGCTTCTTCCCCCGACTCGCCTCACTTCCCAATCCTCATCCCACTTCTCTATCTCTCTCTCTCTTTCTCTTCACTTGCGGGATACTGGAGGCAGTGGCTCCTCCTCTTTTCCCACTTCATCCCCGAAGTAAGGGCAACTCCCTCCTCACCCTCCTCTGAATCTCTCCCCGTCTTAATCCCACTTCAGCAATTTTGTCCCTCCTCCCTCCAAGACCGGCGTACTCGTCTTCACTCCCATGCTTCCCTCCCCCACCCCAATCTACCAATTTCCTCTCGCTTAAGAGGAAGGGGAGTTGAATCGCCTTATCTCCACGACGTGGGTCTGCCTCACACCGTTCCTCTCCCTTGGCGATGTGTCCCACACCCCCTACCTCCTCTACCGGCCCATCAACCCATGCAACCCTATTCAACCAACCTCGCCCATTTCAATTCCATGGTCATTCGGGCCTCTTCCGAGTGAGGAAGGGGAGGGTACTTCGTCTCATCGACCCCCTTCACTCGACCCCCCTTTTCAATTTCATTCCCTTTATTTTTTGTAACTTCCCAGGAGGGGACGTTATACATTTTTTTCCGCGGTGTCTGCATCAGAATTTTTCGCGAGAATGGAAAGAAAAATAGTAAGGCCCGTCGCGAGAAAGACCTTCGTTAAACGATATCAAGGTGTAAATAAAAATAATGGAATTCCATGAAATTTTGACAATTTATTAACTTATTTTTCAGGGAAAAAATTCACAAATGGAAGGATACTCAGTTTAAATTCCTGTATTTTAAGTACTAAAAACTAGTATATAGCAAATTTATATCTAGAATATTCTTCATTTTAGGGTTATCATTAAACTCTATCTCATCATCTTTCAAGCATGATCATATGCTTAGCACAATATTAACAGACAACTGAAACTTAGAAGTCGTATTAGTAGCGGCATATGTGTATTAATTAATTTTTATTTTTTTTTTGGAAAGACTGATCCAAAATTCAACCAACATTCTACAATATGTTTTGCAGTCATTTCTTGAGGTACATTGGGATGCTTTCTCATCACTGGGACGTCGTAAACGAAATAAAAAAGTCTTTTTCATATACATATATACATGAAGGGAGAAATCTACCAGTCAAAGTGAAACTTTTTAGAAAAAACCTTTACCTTTTATTTGACGGAACAAACAAAAATTTATCTTTTGAATTAAAATCTCGTTTTTGAAAAGAACTAATGAATTCAGAATCCATCGGGGTGAGTCAGTAAAGTGTTGGAAGGGGATGTTTGTCGCCCTCGGGAAAAAATTCAACAATCTGGGGAAACCAAAAATTATGGACGGTATGAAATGTAGTGGGAAAAAGAGGAATAATAAAAAACGAAGGATTATTTAAAAAAGAATGGTTAAGTAAAAACGAACAAGAAAGAAAGTATTCGGGGTAGTGTTTCCGGAAGGAAAGAAAAAATAGCAGGGGGGGGGGAGAAGAAGGAAGAAAAAGAGAAAAAGGCGTTTGAGGGTAAAATAATGCAGATTCAATCCTCGGAGTGAAATAGCCGGCGGTGAAATGCTAAATCTGACCGAGAAATTTCTTCTTCCTTAATCCCTAAAATTCTCCTTTCGTCATATTCGCAGTCCATTTCAATCCCTCTCCTCACTTCCCTTCCCAGGCAAACCCTTCTACCATGGCCCCGATCTGCCACCTCTTTCACTTCCGCTCCTAGTTCTCCTGCCTCTAGCACCGGAAAACATGTTAAAATCCTACCAAACCCACTTAGCTGTCAATCCATATTCATGCGCCCACTCACCTACTTCTTGTGTTTGCTAATCAAAACTGGAGCCGACGGATTCCTCCTTCCGCCGGGAGGAAATTTTATTTTATTAATTGGAAGATGGATTCGGCATATTTTGGTCATATTTTAAGCATGCATGCCATAAACACTTTTTTCTTTGTTAAAACATTTTGAATAGTTTTGTTCTCGGGAAGCCTCTTTTGTACGTGATTACAATAAAAATCATCAAGAAGAGGAATGAGGACCATATTTTGTGAGCATAAGCTTCATCAGTAATAGGAATATTTTGTGCCATGTATGTCTTCTACTTTCAGGCGTTTGTTGTGTGTTGTATATCGTATGCAAAATTGAAAATTTCTAATGCATCATAAAATTATTTTATCATAAAATTTCGTAATACTTTAATTGAGAAAATGGACTTATGGATTTAAAATAAAGAACATATTTCTATATATATATGAATATTTTTTTATAAATATATAGTCTGACCTAAAGAAAGCCTCAGAGAAGGCCGAAGCTCAAGCAATCCACTGTGAATGAGTGTCCCTTTATGTGTTATCTATTTTATTTTGTGTTCCATTGTGTCATCCATATATTATATTGCACTAGTGAGTGCTTCTACATTATCGATATTATATACATGTATATATATACACACACACACACATATATATATATATATATATATATATATATATATATATATTTTTTGGACGGCACAATATAACACAGAATAAAACAGATAACACGTAATAGGACACTCACACTGTAGATGATTTGAGCTTTCGGCCTAATCCGAGGCCTTCTTCAGGTCAGACCTGAAGAAGGCCTATTTTCGACGGAATTGAGCTCAGTCTTCCTCGGAAGATTAGTTATGACACAGTCCTTTGTGTCTCCACATTGTGTGTTGCTGTCTAATTTCTATGTATATGTATATATATATATATATATATATATATATATATATATATATATATATATATATATAACTTACACAGTAACACACAGCACGAGAACACATAAAAAGAACACTCACAATAATGTCTAGATAATTTCGACGGACTCGAACTCGGTCTTCTTCGGAAGATAAGATATGACTATTATATATATATATATACTACCTTGTTCAAAAAGTTCCCGGAATAACCACCGTGTGGCGCTTCCATCGTTCCGATTTGAGTTCTGTTTTTTTTGTTAAATTGGTACATCTGTTGTTGATATTCCCTTTTAATCTTAGTGTCATAACTTGACATTTGCAAAAGTTACGTAGCCAAGAGTACATCTATCTCTGTGTGTGTTGGCGATTTTTTACAATTGCAGAAATGGATTTAAATTTGCAACAACGAACTTGTATTAAATTTTGCGTAAAAAACGGATTTAGTGGCGCACGGACGTTGGAAATGTTGGAAAAGTGTTTCGGCAACGATTCTCTAAAAAAAAAACGGTCGTTTACCAGTGGCACGAGCGGTTCAGAAGTGGTCGTGAGTCAATCGAAGATGATGAACGCAGTGGCAGACCATCGACATCGAAAGTCGGTGAAAAAATTCATAAAGTAAAAGAAATGTTGGTCAATAACCGCAAATTAACCATCAGAGAAATAGCGGAGGACTTGAACATTGCCTATGGATCCGCCCAAGACATTGTGGTTAATGATTTGGGTTTCCGTCGTGTAGCAGCAAAGTTGGTGCCAAAAGACCTCAATTTCATGCAAAAAAGAGACCGTGTTGACGTCGCAAAAGACATGATTTGCGAGGCTGAATCCGATCCCACATTCATCAAAAGGATCATTACTGGAGACGAGACGTGGGTTTATGAGTACGACACGCAATACAGACATCAGGCAAGTGAATGGCGTTCACCAAATGAGCCGAGACCAAAAAAACCACGTCGTTTTCAGTCAAAAAAGAAGGCAATGCTGACGGTTTTCATGGATTACAACGGTGTAGTGCATCATGAGTTTTTGCCAGAAGGCCAGACAGTAAACAAAGAGTATTATTTGTGCGTTATGAGACGTTTGCGTGAAGCAATTCGCCGAAAGAGACCAGAAATCGTCGCACAGTGCGTCGAGACCGTCGCACAGTGCTATCATTATTCGTAATTTTTTGACGAAAAATGCAACAAATACCATCCAACAGCCACCGAATTCACCTGATTTGGCTCCCTGTGACTTCTTTCTGTTCAATCGAGTTAAAAAACCATTACGGGGAACGCGTTTTAGCAGCCGAGAGGAAGTAATGGAAAAATCGCAGGAAGCACTGATGGACATACCGAAAACCGAATATAAAAAATGTTTCGAGGATTGGATCAAGCGCTGGCATAAGTGTGTTGCAGTCGATGGGGATTACTTTGAAGGGGACAATATAGATTTAGATGAATAAACTTGTATTTTTAATTTTCTGAATAAATTCCGGGAACTTTTTGTTCAAGGTAGTATATATATACACACATATATATAGATCTAATTTCTTGGACTCAACAAAAACATTTAAATAGTTTCAATTAGAACACATGATCCTCAAGTTGTTTATAGTTTCTTCAAGGAACATTTATTGTTCCCATAAATTCTACACTCGATTAAAAAGAGGAGGAGATTGCTAAAGTAGAATGCAACAGTAAAATGGAAAATATTTACAGCCTTTGAAGGGTCAAAAAGGAAGTAATAATAAAAATCAGTCACAACAAACTCTACCTGGAGGTAAATGAATGGAAGCAGTAGAAGAGAGATGGAGAAATTCTAAACAAGAGAATAAAACAATCTATACCGTTAATAGTAGAATTGAAAATATAAATTGGATCAATAATGGGAAATATTTGATAGAATCAAAGGATTCATGGTGGATCGAAAGATATCATTAGGAAGATACATGATAGTACATAATAGCTCAAAATAACTGTGTAATTAAAGGAAATACCAATAATTGAGTAATAATTTTAAAATAAATTCCAAAAGCTGTGAAGGAAATGGAAGGAAGATGTTGTATTTTACTCACACGCAGAAAACATTTGGCCAAAATTGTTTAATTAAATATTAATGCCCATCTTAAAAAAATTGAAAGAACAGAAATACGACCACGAGAAAAATATGAGACCATTAATTTTTATCTAACGCAGAAAATTTGAAGTTATTGGAATCATCAGGAAAAGGACGGAGAAGAGTCAAAACGGCTACTGGGATCTTAAAAAGATATTTGGGTGTAGTAACGAAATCGAGATAGAAAAGTAACGAAAAGGAACAAAGATTATATCCTCAACATTAATCCCTGTTACATGGGTTGGAGATTAGGTTGATACGAGTGACCAGAAAGTTAATGTAACCTTGCCATAGAAAGGTTTACAAGAGATAGGTCATCTATCGAAATCCCGTGAATAACCCTGAGTGAATTAGTACGAATTACAAACGGATAATTGCAATTTTACTATTATTGACGAATATGATAAGAGTAAACCAAGTACGAGTACTACAAGTATTATTAGCAAGAACAAGCTCTTAGGTTCAAGAAAGAAGTAAAAATAGATTACGCCAAAAGAAAAAATCTAAAAGATAAATTAACTTTTGTTTGTTGATCTTTTATGGATAATAATTACATCTCACTGGTATGTTTTACACAAAATATGCGTTACACAAAATGTTATCTTATTTCTGTAGGCATATATTTTGGTCTACGTTGGCATATATTCCTTTCATTTATCTCAGTTTGGATTTCCGAAGAATATTTTTGATGTACATAAACACACACTGCTCCGTCAGCTGGGATGTTGTTGAGTAATCAAATTTCGAATAGTAAACAAGAAGTCATGGAACTCATGAAAATAACCAAGCTTTGATTGTGGGTTTACATGGGAAACATTAAGCATGGAGATTGGCCAACAAATTATATGAGACACTTTGCAATTAAGAGGTGCAAAAATACAAATAGACGTGTAACATTATACATGTATGTACTACTTAAATGTAACAAACTGCTTTGTGTAGACACTATTTCGTCATGTGCCATGGATCTAGAGGACAATCATATTTAGAACCTCAGGGTATTTATGTAGATTTAATCTTTCAGGCGTTTTAGGCCACATACAGTTAAATTTTAAGTTTTTTTGAAATAGGTGACTACCAAGGCGAACATTTCATGTGAAATTATTGTTACCAAACATGATTTAGGAAACTCATAGCTAAGTCACCACCCAAAATAGGTCACCGATTTCGTAACATCCGCATTTTTTTCTTATTTGGCACTATGAACTTAAAGTCTCGGACTATATTGTTTTAATTTGGTTTAAAGTTCTCAATACCAAAAGTCTAATTTAGTATTTTTAGGCAAAACTGGACGGAAGGTCATTCAACGATACAATATGCACAAAATGGGAAATACAACGTCAACTTTGTGCTTAACAAGTAAACTATTATTTCAGAGATTAAATAAACTCATAAGATCAGGTTTTATTAAGTCAGAAATTATATCAGTCTTTGAGGCTTAACTACACCAAAATGTTTAAATAATAACTCAAAAAAGCATTTAATGGAAATTGTTCGTCATGTCTAGTTATACAAACACAGCTTTATTAAATTCCAGTGTTTTCATTAAACACATTCCCATTCTTCATTTTAGGGAAGACCCAACTTTTTTGTTACCATAATATGTGCTTTTCAACGTGAAGATCACCCGTTCTCCCCTTCGAAAGTATAATCATGTAATATTTAATCATACAGCGTCAGCGTGACGGAAAAACTAGGTATAAACAAGAGTTGAGATATTACCCGAAAGGAACCAAGTAAGGAAGTAATTGTTAGAAGCTATCCTAGACTAGTTTATGATTATTATATAGCCTTAGTATTTACGTAGAAAAGACTTATTGTTATCGTAACTGAAAGCTTAATATATTCCAGTCGAACAGGAAACGAGGGAGGAAGAAAGAATTAAATATTTACTGATGCCTAATTGAGAATTGCATCGCGCCTTATAAGGCTCTTTCTAGGCGCTATCTAATGGTTTTATGCTTTTATTATTATTAGGTAATCTACCGGTTAAGGTAGGTTTTTGGATGGACACAACTACCAAATAAACATTTTGTAACTCCAAACAAAACCCAATCTAGCAACTTAATCTACATCAGGTCCTTCTTAATCTCTGTGTACTTCTTTCCTCCCTTCATCCCGTCCAACATTCCTATCCTGTTCCTGCCCTTTCCACGCTTGCCCAACAATCTCCCCTCTATTACCTTCTTCAACATCCCACTATTGCCGATCAATACGCCTTTCATCCATTTTTCCTGCCTCCATAGGATTTCTCTC
This sequence comes from Hetaerina titia, assembly GCA_037158775.1. Lineage (NCBI taxonomy): Eukaryota > Metazoa > Arthropoda > Insecta > Odonata > Calopterygidae > Hetaerina > Hetaerina titia. Next base: position 67,202,046 of record CM073770.1, read on the forward strand.
AACAAACCCCTCTCCTCACCCACCATCTCTAGTACTGCCTCATTTGTTTTCCTTTCGGTCCATTTCACCTTCTCCATTCTTCTCTACACCCATATTTCAAAAGTCTACGTCTATCCTCCTGCTTCAGCGACCACGTTTTAGCGCCGTACGCTCCATATCAGAGTTTTTACGAGTCTTGTCTTAACCTCCCTACTCAACGTCCCCGTCATCAGCTCCCTCCTCCTTGAGAAAGCCTCCTTGCTTAGCGCAATTCTTCTCCTTACGTCCCTACTACTTTGACCGTTTTGGTCCAAAATACTTCCGAGATATGTAAACTGTTCTACCTGCTCTATTTTTCCCCGCCTATTTTCATGTTTAGCTTAGCCTTTTTCTTTCTAGAAAATTGCATAACCTTTATTTTATTAATATTGATTCTCATCTCATATCTATCGCACTGAACCTCCAATTCACTCAGCAATGCTTGCAACCCCTTGGCTGACTGAGCAACTAATGCTTGGTCATCAGCAAATCTAACCGATTTTACGAATTCCCCTCCGACATTTATTCCTACCTCCAGTTCTTCCCATGCCTCTTTAATCATTTCCTCCACATATTCGTACGTTGAACAGCACCGGTGACAGTGGGCAACCCTGCCTTACACCTCTTCCTAACACTGCCCATCCGGACTCTCCGTTCCCTTCTCGCACCTGAGCGGTCTGAGACATGTACAGGTTGCGGATCAGTCTCCTGTCCCTCCAATCCATTCCTATTTTCTGCAGTACACGCATTAATTTTTCCCAATTCACTTTATCAAATGCTTTTCGAAATGAGAGTTTTTAGTAATTAACATGGGAAAATGCTTTCGGTTTTTAGTAAAATACAAAAAAGGCATGATTTTTAATTCGGATGATATATTTATTAACATAAAAGCATCTTCACAGTCGTTTCCTCTTAATTCACTGAATATTCTCCGTGTTTAACGCTTTGAATCCACGGTTTACCTCATCGCAAAGTATAATTTGGTAACTTTACTAAATAAACATTTAACAATTTCATAACCTCGAGCCAATCGTGGGGGGGGAGAATAATAAGTATGAATGTAGTCGCCGTATTGCACCAAGCTTACGTATTCATGAAGAGAGAGGGAAAGAACAATTTAAATGTAGAAAGAGTATTCCAGATGATTTATTTTCGGCTTTTTTCATATTGACGCAGTTGTGGGGGGGTAGTAGTTTTGTTGGGGAGGCTACCGACAGCTAAGGTCATTTGTGCCATTAGGGATGGATGGCACATGAAGGGTGGAGAGAAACCCGGCGTCGACATTAGCCTACTCTTGTGGAAAGGCGCCAAGGGGTCTGCAGCTTAACGTCCCATCCGACGGACGTCGTACTCACTCAAAGTGCTCTCCAATAACATCTCAAGCAGGAATTGGGATACCACTGAAAAATATTTGTTGTATCCACGATCTGAACCCGGACCTTCTCGGTGGGAAGCCTGTACGTTTGCCTCCGCACCATTTCGATCCCCACGCAGTTGTGCGGTGCGTAATTTAAATGCTAAAATAGATTTTTTAAATGCACCATTAAATTCTTTATTTTAGAAATTACAAACATTTATTCCATTCATGTACGCAATGTCATTTCATACACATAGACAATATCTGCAGTGTCTATCAGGTACCAGTGGATATGATAGAACAGATCCATTCATTATAAAGAAGAATTTTCAGGAAAGGATAACTTTTCGTACACTTTCAAGAAATTAGAGCGTGTAAAAAGGAGATTGGTGGAATTCTTATCCCCTTGTTCAAGAAAGCAATCCGAGACTTGGTCATGCCACGGCAACTTCAGGGTTGTTACGTTATCATAAAGAAGCAAACATCGCCGTTTACACGCTTCACGGCCTAGTACTTGGCACCGTGCGTAAACATATACAGCTTTGGTCGGGCATTTTTGGGGAAAGTAAACGTACCTTCCAGAAAATTCACCCATTTAAGAGGGAATAAGGAATATGTGCCATTCACTTAACACCGCAAAACTGCCTATGCGTTATATGACTGTTATGCCTCCATAATATGCGGGAGTGATGGGATTTTGTCCTTTTATGTATGTATGTATAAGATCGCAGCAAGTTAAGAAGTTTGAGTACAAGGCGGGAAAGGAGAATGAGGACTTGGGGCGAGGAACACACATCGAGGGTAGAGATGATCGCGGTCCAATGGGATTTCACAGAAAGGCGGAGAGAAAGCCTCAAGAAAAAGAAAAGGAAAAGGAAGTGGTTGTGGGTGAAGGGGAAGGGAGACAGGAAAGTGTGATGGTCCTTTTGAGATAACTGGAACTGGTTTTCATTTCAGAGGCGAGGAGAACTTGTTTCATTTGATGCTCCCAAAAAGGAATTGACTTGACTCTATGCGTGCGTTTGTCTCCAGTTCCCAAAGGTAGAGAAGTAAAATAGGGGGAACTTGGCTGCTGCGGCGGTCCTGAGATGAAATTAAATACATGTTTGGGGAACTTTCAGGAGTTTTTTTTATCAAAACCGATATCCAGGAGAGGGTCGATAACAGAGTAAGAATAAGTCGTGAAAAGGAAAGTGGTGGAGCGCAAGTTTAAATGGCATGATTATCGTCAGCTCAAACCTAAGGGCAAAAAGCAATGGAAATTTCTGAGTGACAAAGGGCAAAGTGCCCGTTTCTAAGTATCTCAATATGGATCCGTCGGAATAATTTGATTGAGCTCCTTTATCATTCCAACTCCTGTGGATAATATAAACTAAATATTTTGGAGTATAGCTATAATCAGGCCATAAAATATTCACGGTTCATCGAATCTCAACGTAAATCATTCATATCAATTTTTTGAATTTGATTTAAAAACTTTTAGATCATATTTTTAACGGTTATTCCTCATACTGCACAACTCCACATGCATTCAGTAATAATCTGAATAAAATTAAAATTGTTTCGAAAAATAACAAAAATAACTTATTACCCAAAAAATTGCATTAATAATTTAACCCAAAATTAAAATCTATATTTAATAAAGCTCAATGGTATACATTATAATTCTCAATAAAATAAAAAGTTAATCCTTAACAACATTTTCTTTATGGAAACAATTATCCGAGGACACTTATTCACAAAAACCTAGCAAGGATATAGAAAAGCTAGTAACAGCAAAATTACGAGTGGGATATTAAAAAAAATAATACACATCACCTCCAAGTATTTGGGTAAGCATAAATAAAAATCAGGCATCAAACCAAAAACAAAATTCGTAAATTCTCTACTATTATTTAGATTAGTTTCCAGTCTCTGATTGCAGCTGCCGCTTAATTCAGAGAATCGAGAAGTTGTGCTAGTGATTATAGGTAGGACATATTACAAAATGAAACATATTTAAATCTGCCTATTTTTGTGTTTTTTTTTAATTGAAGATGAAGTTAACTACATTTGGATTTCATTCCACAACATTTCATAGATTTCTATCTGAAACTAATGTTAAAGACGCTTGCACTATTCACATAAAAATGCTCTTCAAAACAAAAGTGCAAAAGTGCAAAAATGTATCCAGGTCTTAACCTCTTAATTCCATTCGAATGACGGGCGAACGTATTCTCTGCTGGTCCCCGAACTCCCGTCCGTATTGATTGACTTGAAAATGTTTTTTCATTCATCCTTTATTAAGTACGGTCAATGTACACAAACATAATTATGAGAAACACAACATGTTGTGATAAAAAAACAGTGTTTTTTCGTTGAATTTAGAAAGATGCGATTTCTTCGCTTGGTTTATGCATAAAAAAAGAGGTTTTTGAGTCATTTAGCTCGAAATAATTTGACCGAAATTAGATCCTGTGCTGAATCGATTGATTCCAATTTTTGGATGCGACTCTCCAGTACAATTTGCAAAATATAAAAAATGTAATAGCCTATTTGTGTGTACAAAAGTGTATCCTTTTTATAAAATGAGTGAAGGATTATAACGATTACACACGCTTACTGTGTACCTGACAGTAAATCGGGCAGGATACAAGGATGGATGAACAAAATAGAAATTCGAACCAGAACCAGCAGAGGTGGAGCTACAGAGAAGAGAAATCATGAAAAGCCCAGTTTTACGGACAGGAAACTATATAAAGTGTATTAGGACGAAACTGAAATAACCGCATCCTCCTTCGCATTCAATCCGCGGGGCCGACACGATTGTCGTGCGATACCAAATAAAACGAGAGAAGGAAAAATGTAGGAGCAAACGGCCTAGAGAGTCGAAGTATGAGGATGGATGAGGTGGGAGGTTAAATAAATAAATATGAAGTGATAAAAATGGCGATGGAAACGGAAAACCAAAAAGGGTGGATAAGGGACCCGGACTCGTAAAAACGATCTCCCACGCCATCATTTCCGAGGAGCGCTCGAGTGCACGAAGGCCGCGTAGTGGTCACTTGGCTCGGACAGAATCCTCTTCCCTTGCGCGTCTCCAAAGACCTCCCTCCATCTCCCCACTTATACTCCACCACCCACCCCCATCGGCATCCCGGTGTGAGCTGTGGCAGCATGGCCTCTCCCCCTTCTCATGCCCCCCGCATGTGGATTCGTGTGTTTCTGGAATTAGTTCATGTTAATTTTTGATTCGGAGAAGCGGACATCGACCCTTGTATGCTCCATGGTGGGCCCGCAGGAAGAGACGCCATCTGGAGTTGTGGGACTTGGCGAGAGAAATGAGTGGGGCGGGACGTGCTTTATGCGTCATCTTTTTATTAGTAATCCGAAAATTTGGGAAAAATGAATGAAGGACATAAAACTGGAGAGAGGAGAAAGGGTGGAAATGGAAAATTCTGCGTTAGGAAACTCACCTGGGGCCACAAAAAGATTTTTCAGGTCCAAAAGTTTCATTAATTTACCCAATTAACGCTGAAAATGTAAACATGGTATATTACTCGTTTCTATGAAATGCTTTTTCTCGACATTAATAGCGCAATCTGTCTATACTCGCAAGAGTATCCGGGCGATAGTCTCCGATATAACTGTGTGAAATGAAAAGCGTTTATTAAAAATATTTAATATCATAACCACCAAGAGACAGGTTAGAAATAAAAGCACTACACCTTTGCAAATTTTAGACCCAAGTAAGTTGAAAACTAATGTATTTATTTATATTTATTTGTTTATTTATATACACTGCAAGCCACCGCTAGAGTCTGTGGCAGGGGCTGAATACACACCAGATTTATTTTACCCGAACATGACCCTATCGAGGTAGACGAATGTTAATACGATCCATTATCGTTCGTGGAAAAAATTACATCTTAAATCTAACTGTTCTACACTTAATCTCTCTAACTTTTTTGACATGATTTCTTCTAACATAGTACGATGGAGGTAATAATACAGTTTCAACATCACTGCCAAAGAGCTTCAATCTGTAATTTACCCTTTGCTCCATGAGTGATTATCACCCTAGCTACTTTAATATTTTGGATACGCTACTAAGTTTATCAAAACAACGCTTTACAAATCTAGCTCTTCTACTCTGCGCGCGATCCATAGTCAATTAATTCAACTTTGTGAGGATCCCATATACATACAGCATATTCTAAATTGGCCTAAACAACGACACATATAAATGATATTTCTCTTTATTTATGTATTTAATTTTTTATTTCCTACTATGTAGAGTATGAATTCATTGGTGAAAGTAAGAACTAAAACTATTTACAACGCTTTCAACCACTATAAACCCGTATTTAATCTACAATGAAGGACCACTTTTCAGATCAAAAGAGGTGGTTAGTGAGGACGACATCCAGGACAGAAGTATTGTAATACTTATATCCCAAATGATTGAGTTTAAGCAAAGCAAGGAGCACCGAAGAAATTTCACAAATGTATTGCTTATGGTGTCAAAAACTCATTAGTCATAAAAAAATTATTTGAAAAAAAAACGAATTCCTAATAAACTTAAGGCGGGAGTTAATTCTGGGGGTTTAATCAGAAAATTGAGCAGTACGCTCGTCGAAAAATGCTAGGCACCACTATTCGTCAGGGAGAATTGCGACTCCTGTGCCAAGTCAACTCTCTCACGAAGTCACTTAATTCCTATAGAAGCCGTTTAATCATGCAATAATTACTCTAGCCTTCCGATGAACCAATTGATTTTCCCTAAGCACTAGTAATCTGTTTAAAAAATGAGAGATATAATCCGATTGTAGGCATGTATGCATTGAAACAATAATAATATCATTACGGTGTAATGGTTTGCCCTCGTGGAACCAGCAGAACACTTGCCAATCCAATTTAACTTATTTTATTCCACCATGGTTTAGACACATACCATCCTGTGTTAATTGACGAGGGACATCCTCTAATCCAGGGCAGGAGGGAGAAAGTGTAGGGACTTAGTGAGGACAAAACAAATAGATTACATTGTTTACGTAGATTGCTCAAAACAGTTAGGGATTAGAGTACAATCAACAGATGACATTGTTTACATAGTATAAGCAGATTACATTGTACGCTCGGAAAGTTGATGGGGTGGTGGGAGGAGGGGAAAGTAATGTTGGGCATCGTTGGTCACAAAGACAATGTGAAGAAGGGAGTAAAATCCGTCAACGGAAAGAATAAACGAGGAGAGATGAGATACGGAAGAAAGGAGGGGAATCATGTAAGATACACGATGATATTATAGAGGCTGTCAAAATGTTTGGTTCGAATTGATTATAAAAGTTAGGTTTGGAGGTTAATGATTTAAAAAAAGATTAAAAGTGGAGTCTTAAAAAATCACCTATTCTTTGAATCATGCAAAATTTTTTTGATCTTTTATAATGTTAATTATTTTTTATACGATTTATTCGATACGATTTATTCGGTATTTATACGATACGATTCCTGCGGTTCCGGTAACATTGATTTAAGACAAATCGTTCACAAAACCTAGAATCAAATTGCCCTTATACTTGAATGGAGACCAATTATGGTTGAGTATTTGTGCTACGTACAATGATAACGGTTCGCACCATTGCCTTAGAAAATCCTGTCTCACACGTGTCAAACACACTCAGAGCCAAGGGTAAAATTTAACCTTCTGACACTAAAATTGCCTGACGAGTATGTTAACCTCTTCAATAACAGAGTTTATAAGGCATACTCTGTATAAAGGCCCTTTTGGTTACCTCCGGTGAATTCATAGATAAACGAACCACCGGTTACTTCAGGACCCTGATTAAAGACACGACGACGGGCATGAAGGACGGAGGGGATGATTTCCCGCTGGACGCTTGTTAGTCCGCCGGGAAGATTTACAGTCGCCCGCCTGCCAAACCACTCCCCGGCCAAAGACCACACCTGCGGGAGAGTGCTGAGGACGCCACGGGCTTCAGCTTAGCGTAGAGCGCCGGGGTGGAGCAGAACCCGCATACATCGAATCTCAAAACCCGCCCCCTTTTCCTCCCACACTTTAACACGGCGCCTGTCTCCCTCATTTTCCGATTCGTCCCAAATTATAAGCTCACCGAGCCATTTTCACTCACTTAGGCACATAGACACGCTGGCCCCGTCTCCCTCCTACCCTCCTTGCATATTCCGTTCCCACGCCCTATCTCTTCCTTTCTCCCTACCCTTGCTTTCCCAGGCTCCCTTTGTATTCACTCATCTCTCGCACATCTCTCTCTCTCTTACACACATACACACAACTCGACCCTATGTATTATCGACCGCTCTCTCCCTCCTCTCGTGTTCATACGAGGGGGAGAGAGATGTAAAGCGGAGACGGGATGGTGGTGAGGAAGAGATGAAAAGGGTAGGAGTGGAAATGGGAAGTTTTGGAGGAACAGGAGTGGGAGAGAGAGATGCTCAAAAGGGCTTCTTCTGCGCGCCCATCCGGTACCGTGGAAAAAAACACGCCGACGGATGTTTGACACTTTTTCGATTTGGCTAAACCTTGACGGCGAATATTTACAAAAAACGCTGTTATGTGGGACCGTGTGTTATGGCGTTCGGAGAAGTGGTGGGAGGGGTAAGTGAATAGGGATCGACGGTAAGACGCTTGGAAGGCGTAAAGGAGGTGGGATACGGTGGAAATGGGATGATTATTTTTTCACCCTCCGAGATGAGGAGGCGAAAGAGAAATTTGAGGGTGCGTGAATAGAATCAGATTTATCCTTAATATCGATGGTAATGAGTTAGGGATCTTTTTCGGAGGGTTTTATCTGAAAAAAATGCCTTTCCAGGGTTTGAGAAGTTCAGCAAACGTAAAGATAAGCCACAAGAGTATCTTTTTTCATATTTTCATTTGGTATAACTCGATCGAAAGAAAGTTAAGTATCCAAATGAAAGTAGAATGATTCAACTAATTTTATAATGTTCTGACGAAACTTGTATGAGAAAATCTTGGGAAAATATTTTGCTCTACATCTAATTCATTCCCTAGCTTTCCATTGCAAATGTTATCAATCGTATTACAACGACACTAAAGCCGGTTTCATTTCTCCTATCTTTTAGAATCTAACGCTTTTAAACATATTACTTCTATGTATATATGTCAGATTTATATACAGTACAAAACAAATTTTCTGCTTTCGTCGAAATATTTCATAAAATACAACATTTTAACATAAATATTGAATAATTTTGAGAAATATTGTTGATTATTAATTTACAATGAAACTGCCATCGAGTTCTGAGTAATTTGAAATAATGTTTTTGATATTAAATTGGGGGGTTATATCTAGTAGAAGGAATGGATAATAATCTTACCACCTTACTATGCACAGGAAATATTGGATGCGTGGTCAATACGTTGAGTTGCTCACCTAAAAGAAAATAAAAATTATCATTAATCAAGGAAATAATATTGAAAAAGGGGAAAACAACGAGACCAAAGTTTTTCAATTATATTTGAAAATGGCTTCTACATTTTTGATTAAAATACTTCACATTACAATCATAGGACTGGTACGCTAATTTTCAGTGTGCATCGAGAGCAATTTTTCCTAATGTAGAATTGACTTTCGATAAGGAGAACAGATGCATATGTATAGCATATTCTCTCGTTACCTTACATTTTCATATTTAAATTATAAAAAGTAACAGTATTACTTGATCATTACTATGAAATAATTTCCCAAGAAATATTTATGAACTTCTGAACACTTAAGTTCAAAATCCGTAAAATAAATCACTATAGACTTCGTTACTTCTTATAGTAATGACAATTTACTATTCTTTTATTTTCCCACATTGCATATTTTAGGATCAGGCTTCTTCCCAGGCCAAAGAAAAAGGGATAATGTAAAAAAAAAACACCTTAGCAAAATACGCACATCGACATCTATAGCCATCATTTTCCACACGCATACGTTCTGTGCATCTCACCTTTTTTGAATGGATCACCCGCTGGAACATTTTGAATTACTATTTTCTACCTCGCGAGCATAACAAAATTTCCAGCCACTATCACAGAGTGAGAGCGGAATGGGTGGACAAAAGAATAAGCGAGAAGAAAAGGACACAAAAATAAATAAGTCCCCTTCGATTGTTCAGTCGCACGGGTGGAAAGCGGTCAAAGCGATGCGACGGTGAGTGAAGCTTTATTTTTTTGCGTATAGGCTCGAAAAGCTCGCAGCAAATTTGTGCCCGAACAGCAGTTCCTCGGCTTTGTTCTGACCCCCCACCTCCCACTCTCGACTCCTGTATATCCTAGCGGATTCGTGAGAGTACCCCCCCCCCCCAAACCGTTCAATTCCTATCCCTTCCCCACCCCGCCCTCGTCCACCCTCCTCTCGCGCATCACTCACTACGGAGGAAAGTGAGCGTGAAAAACTCGATTCGTCCCGCTCCGCACCACAAATAGACCGAGAAGCAACGCCTTGTGGAGTCCGTCGATGGACACGAGGGTTAATCGAAATCTCCATTCTGCTACCGAGTGTCAATCTGATTGAAACCGGAATGAGGGAGAGAGGGTATTATTGTATCGGAGACCTTGGCAAATATCTTTCCATATTTTACCTCAAACGTATAAGCTCACATGAATAACGTTCCCGGGGTCATTCGATTGATTAATTATTTTCTGGGATATAATGTTGTAAATTAATTAGTTCCTGAATCAGTCGTGATTGCCATTTGAATTACGGAGATATTGACAGTGAGGATTATTTTGGATTGTAATCAATTTAAAACTATCTGCCATATTTTTGTTAATTCTCGGTCAATTATTGCCAGGGCGATAAAAAAAATCGTGATTTTTTCTACCATAATACAAGGCTTTATGATTCCGAAAGCTGCCTGAAAACAATGTCAGCGATTTAACTCTATATAGCCTGTGGATTCCAATTGACTGGTATTAAGGCCTTTACAAAAGTATTATATTACTATGACCTAAAAAAAATAGCAATGTTATGATAAGATAATTGTGCGTTTTTCTTTTTCGAAAATTTGGTTGAATTAATCGCTCATTATATTATTAATGAAAGCATTATCCAAGCATGAATAATTCCAGATTAGGAAGACTCGCGTAATTATGATTTATAACCCTCTCAAATAGTACACAAACTGCATTATTTTCATTACAGCCTAATCCGATTCATCACACAATACAAACTTTTTTAATTATTTTCGTTGAAATCATTTGCTCATTACATGTGCTAACCAAGAGTACTATCACTATTTCGTTAGAATTAGAATTTAAAATAACTGAGAAGTTAAAAATTTAGTCTGTCTTTGTAAACACCAATTAAGTCTGATGTGGAGGAATAAAAACATAGTAAACTTGTCATTTCTTGCACGAAAATGTTATGGAGGGTAATTTCCGGATAAATTACAGGGAAATTTGATAAATATATTCCACATTCCGGTACCATTTTTAACTAGTCTACACTAGACTCTTTTCCTCTCGGCTCCACTGACGACCAACATTTCCCCGGGAGTAACCTCCTTCTCTCTTTCCGTCATCAACTGGGCTAAATTACACGCTCCACACGAGGAGAAAGGAGATCTGTGAAATTAGCGCCATTCATCTGATCCTCCGCAGCCTACACCGCCGCTGCTACCGTCGACAGGGAGGAGACCAGTCAGGCAAAGGCGCGGATCGCAAGAAACCAGTCGGGAGGAATGGAGGCCCCAAAAGTTGGCAGCGGCAGAGGTTAGGCGGGCCGAAATTCCACCCTGGAAGAGAGAGGCGTGCAAAGGGGGAGGCGGAGTCGGAAGGGCGGAGGCCATACTGGAAGAAACACGGTTCAACTGCACGAAAGCGAGGTTTGACGGAATAGGGTCATGAGAAAGTCGGAATCGTGAGAGGAAATGAAGCTAAGGGGGAACGAGTGATAGCGGAGAGATGAAGACTTCGGAATGAATGTCGTGAAACTAGATATGCTCGCGGAAGTCCAAATGTCTATTATTTTAATTAACTTTGACGAACTTACAGAGAAGCTGAAGTTAGAGAGAATTAAATTATTCAAGATGGAGAAAATAAAACTACCCACAATAATCGAATTTCAATGCATAGGAGTTGCCACTCGAGGGACTACTCCCTTGCTATTATTTCTTTGTTTTTCTCCGGCTAATTAGAGATTCCTGTCTCCGCCAAAAGTCTTCCTTTTCTTTTCCATGAAAAATTATCGTCTATTTCAAGTTCCTGGGAGTATACTTTTCCTTCATGTAGAAATTTATGTTGTGTTGAATACATGTGTATACAATGCATACCTTTACATAAGTTATTGACTTTATCTTTTTCGATTTCCCGTTTACTTGACCACATTTTTACTCTCTCAGATTCTGAAGTATATTGATTGTCCTGGATTTATAGCTTTCCATCTATTTTCTCTTTACTCTCTCTCTCTCTTTCATGTCCTTTAACGACGTCAAAAACCCTCTCGTAATTTTCTTTTCTCAAACCGTACAAGGTTTGTTTGTTTGTTTGTTTCGTGTACACCTTGTAGAAGGTGTACTCTATTCAACCAATTGAATATCACAGATAAAGGTGGGACATAAAATTTGAGAGCTGGTTCTTTGTTCATTAATAGTATTTCAGGTGGAACTATATACCGACCACCTGTGATTTTGAAATAGAAAGAAGAACCACTCTTGCCAACATGTCTTCAAAGATTGAATTCAGTTTATACCGTGAGAAATTCAAGTGCGTGTTTAGAGTTTACAGAAAGTTAGCCAACTATTCAGACTGGAGAATATGTAATCAAGTTAAAAAATTAGATAAATTATAATAGGTATACGTGGAATTGATTCAACACAAATCTTTAATCTAAAGAAATATGACGATAAGTGGAAATTAAGGACCATAACTTGGGTTAAACAGCACAATTTTACACCTTGCTAACAGCTTTGTAAAAGAGTAGACGAAAATTCAAATTATTTTATCTGCACAAGTCTTAAGGTCAACATTCAAACACATGCGGACATATGCCACGCAAACACGTATTACTGGCACAATTTTTTCCGTATAATAAAAATCACTAAGGGAAGCTGCTAGTTTCGAAAAAAAATTACTTGACTGTTGGCTGTTATTATCATTTTCAAAGCCACAATTTCGTGGCCCAGGGAGCACCGCAGAAGAATGAATCATTTCTAAATGTGATTTGAGCAAAGGCACTAACGAGAAAGATGGAGGGATATGAAACCCTTCCATCCAAATTCCGGACACAAGTGATTTGTACCGGCTGCCACCCACATCCTGGCTACAATACACTCTTTCAAATCTAAATGCTCTTTCGTGCTGAAGCCTTCCACCATGTTGATGCCGCAAATTCTCTCTGTAAAGTTCTTTTGTTGGCCACACCAACCCACAGTATCGCAAAGGACTCAACGGAGCGGAAACATGAAAAAAAAGATATTTCTGCTCCATTGAATATTTAATCATATAAAGGCATACGTTCTGTTGCTGACATTAAAGACGGCCAATTTAAATATTCATTTTACAGTAATTTATTATATAAACTCAAAATATTATTTTATAATTTCCATTTATTTCTAATGAATTTATTTTTAAGCGCTCTAAATACGAAATTAAATAGAGGTCGCATAAAAATTGACGGAAAATATTGCAGGTCTACGGGTTTCTATTAACTTTTCACTGGAAAGAATTTTTTCAACTGAACGTATGAGATGATATTGGATCCATCACTGTTACATCCATGTACTTTGTCTTCCTAATATTTAATACAAAGATTCTAAGTACGTGAATCAATTATTAAATTGGTATCAATTTCATAACCCTTGTTTAAAAGACATTACTACGTGGTGAAAATGAACTAACTATATCGCCAAATTAAAAGTATAGTCGCGGACTGAATTTAACATGAGACCCTAAAATCCTTGGTTTAAAAAATCTAAGGTTATTCTGCAAGAAATTTATCACATTACACGTCAAAGATAGCAGGGGTAATATGCCATGCCCATAATTTGTGAGGTCAAAATGCATTTCTTCATGAGGAGAAAAACATTGTGGCGTGAATGATAAAAAAATATACTTCCAGTCACAACCTGCTTCCTTTCGACGTCTCGGCTGTTTTCTTCTCCAGCCGTGCCAGACGCAGGAAGCAGCCGAGGTTTCCATCCGAAAGGAAGCAGTACCGTTAGATCAACCTTCCTTGAAAACCCTTCACCGTAGTCAACCCAGTTCCCCTCATCGACTCCTTCCGCGCCCGGCACTATCTCCACGCCGAACCGTCAACTATCCCCTTCCCGACCAACGCGAGTCCATCCTATGGCGAAAAAGTATTCGCTTCCTATTTCCCTCCCCATGCGTCTGCCCCTACCCTTTTCTCTTCACTCAATACACTCCCCTCACACATCCCCCGACGCCGTCCCTCCCACTCCGGTGCCACCTCACCAACTCACACTCCGTCTACGTTCACATTTTCGCTCCAATCACCTTAACTTTTTCGGCCCATTCACAAGGTCCTACGCAGTTGAATAACTGTTCTCAATCACGGGTCCGTTGGGAGTTGATCGCAAAACGCGATTTTTCTCTACCCTTGCCAATCTGTACTTTCCTCCTCCATAGGTGACTGCACCCATTCCACCTTTCCCCTCTATGCCGTCAGATTCCACCAAAACTATTTATATCCAAGTCATCTGACGGACAATTTTGCTCGAACGTCCATCGATTTGTTCACTTTTTTGAGAGAAACTAATGTGTCCTACGTGTATAAATTTCTAACCGTAGCTGTAAATTTAAGAAATTTATTAGTATCTCCTGCGCAAATACGTATTTTTGGGTCTTGTGTGAGAATTTTTGTTCCTATGAAAAATGCATTTTTTCTAACTTAACCTTGTAAGGTTTCAATGATCCTTAGGACAGGATCAGTGAAAAATTGTAAGCAATGGCTTAAGGCTTGAATTAACTCAAAACATACATTGAATGATTGATAAGCCACAGGATTAAGTTCATTTACAATTGTATTACCAACGTAAGGGTATCATATTTAAGCAATCATTACCAGGATAAATGACTAAGACATTGAGATAAACTTTATTCTGCATATAATTTGATAATTTTAAAAAATATTTAATATTGTCAATTACAGTCCCATTCTACCCATCTTGCCCCAAGCAAATTTTTCTCATTCCCAGAACTCTAAAAAAACATTGCGTGGCCGGAGATTCGACAGCACAAATGATGTCCATCAAGAGGCGGAACAATTATTTTAGATGTAATCTGCTGGGTTCAGCCTTCGAAAGGTCAAGAACTCTGGGAGAAATGTATAACTCTGGGTGGTGACTATATATACAGAAGTCTCAAGAATGCTAAATAAAAATTAAGCTTCTACCTCGATTATTTTCAGTAATAATTAAAAGTTTACGATGACGCCTCGGTCAAATTTGATATGATTTCATGGATTACTTCTGATTCACTGAGTGTGACGAGATAACGATTTAAGATGGTTTCATGGGGCGACGAATGAATTCCGACACTCACTTCGCAAAGATAAAGTCCCATTTCCTTCAAACCTGACGTAAAATGTTTAGGACTTTCTCTATATTAATTTTTAACCTAGTTTATAAACAATCATTATTGGGATGTGTAATAAGAGGATTAAAAACTTCTATATCGTATCGTGGACAGTTTACGAATCATGAGTCAAATGAGATGTATAATACCTGTAAGTCTATTCATGAGATATTTACATGTATGTCTGAATTTTCAACATTAGTCCTACTGTCAATTTCAGAAACCATATGAAATTCATACCACTCAATTTTTTTCCTGAGCATACACTTCTTCTTTGCCTATGCGACCAAGCATTCCAACAAAATATTCAAATAGATGAACCACGACGCCAAACCACGTTTGACATACATTGTCGAAGGAGACTCTTACGCACGTGGAGTTGAAACGTCATAAATACGACCACTTCAAGCTTTGAGACGATCAACACACCTCACAACGGCATAGAGCGTTCATCTATCTGTGGCATCCCCCCATAAAATCTCCTCTCTCGTGGGCTCCAGTATTGCCCCGTTTCCCCGTCGCTTACTACCATCTCATCTCCAGTTTTGCTGAAACTCATACCCAAGCGTGCCCGGTTCCCTCGCAGTTGTATCTCGCAAGAGGGAGAAAAAATATATTCAGGAAGACGACAGAAAAACTGCTAGGGGAAACGCCCGATGGTACACAGCTCCCACCGTCCCTTTGCAGCCCCACCTCACCCTCCTGGTTCCCCAACCCCTCCACGCACACACACACACCCATACGCTGGAATCCGAGGACGTCCGTAGAGCCGAGAGTTCCTAAGGCGATGAGGGAAATATATATGTATGCAAATGACCATAGCTGCGTGCCTTCCCATTCGGCACACGTGCTGTCCTCTCTTCCTTTTTAAAACTTTTTTAAACACGTGTTTTTTCCGCCTATGCCTGCCTCTTTCTCACTCTGCCCCCATTCCGCCCTTTATTTTTCTCACTTACGTCCTCCTACCCCCAAACCTTCTTCAGTCTGGCTCCTAAACGCCAAGGATTTGTGCTCAGGAGCAATGTTATTTCTCTTCGAGACCCCTCTGTCACCCCTCAAGGTTTCGCAATACAATTCACATCAATCGTACGAGGTCCATCTTGTTTCCTGCATTTTCCCCTGAAAAGCTTTGCGATTGTCGTATTCTACCTTCTTTTCATCCGTTTTCCCCGTTTCCATGGTTTCCCTAAAGCACGTTAATTCATCCTACCCTATACAAAGCTCCCTCAACGTTGCGGAATATACATTATATGCATGCATTGCTGACAATTTTCTGCCTCGCTCAACATCTTCATTTCCAACAGAGATTTCCAACATTGATTTCCCTTTTCTGGTTTTCTTATGTGATTACTGTCCTTTTTCCCCTCAGAGAAACGTTCGTCTTTCTTTATTTTTTTTATCCTCATAAATGAAATCGACCAAAAGGGCTACATTCTGTTGAGATATTCAATATTCACGAAGGGATGCCTTTTCGTCTGTCTTCTTTCATTAGGGTATTTCATTTGATTTGGATGCCATGTCTGTTGGAAGCACGATAATCATATTTTGTCATTTTCTTGGATATTTCTTAGTTTGTCATTACGTAAGTCATTCATCAGGCTCTAAGAATGTGAGTGTTAGATGAGAATGTGCTTTATAGAAAATTTTTTATTGATTTCTTGAAATTTTTGATGCCTATTCGGGATACAAAATTCTCTCATTTATTTTATCTACCTAATAAAGAAATGCAGTCATTTTTCATCCCACTTTGGTTTATTTAACTCTCGGTGGCCTTTTCCATTCATTTATTATTACGGTCAATCATTCGTCATTTGTTCTCATCGATCACGCTAGGAATCGTTTATCTTCGCGCTACTGACACACACCCTCCTTCGCCTTCCCTTTCACCCTCTTTCCCCGGGGAGCTTGTTATTCTTTCCCTTCCGAACGTTTTCCATTTTATCTCGTACCTCTCCCCATTTCGCTTTCCCGTTCTCTTTTGTGATGCTTCCCGATACGACTCCGTTCCTTCCCTCTCGCTCTCTACTCCCTCCCGTGGCCTGCTACCTCCAGCATCTCCTCACTTCCTATGAACTGCTTTAGTCTTTGGGGCCGGGCTGAGTGGTTGCCGGAAAAAGCATATTGACATGTTTTCCCCCTTCCGAAAACAATAGCTAGACACACACACACACGGTGGCACACTCGCTTCACCCAGGAATCCCTTAAAAAGCACGGTTGGGCAAATATTTTCAACATCCAACATTCTTTTTTTTTCAGGCAGCGTCACAAATCTCAAATTTTCAAGTCAGCTCTTTTGATTGAGCGGCTCGTCAAATACGACTAATGCATCGGGCATTTAATCTCTTAATTCAAGTTGATATTTGACTGACCTTTAACGTTTTAGTTACTGAATGTTTTAGCTGCATATTGTTGAATATAATTTTGGAAAATTGACTCCTGAAATTTAACTACATTTATTAAATGTTTTCAGAGGTATCTATAGATATAGTAGACAAATTCCTGATAGTGAATGACTTTTATCAGACAAAACAAAACTAGTGTTTGGATGGATCCCCAGTTTAAAGCGAGCATCACAGAAGATACAAAATCCGGTAGATAACAAACATAAGGGAGATTGGTTTGATTATTTCTTGGTCCTGTTAGTCAAAATGTTGAAATTACTCCTTACAGGGACTTTACAAGGCGGTTTAAAATCAGGGTTTCTATGTGACCATACTCAATGGTGAAATGACTTCAATCCCGATCATAAATCATACACAACTCAAATAATTGACTAGAATGAATTTATTGATAGCCCAAACCAAGGCGGTATCTGTAAAAATGTAAACGTATGATGTAAAAATGTAAAAACAAATGATCATCATTGCTGATACTAGTATGGTTAATTAATTTTCTACACATCCAAAAGTGCTTTCTTCTTTCTAATATGAATAAGCTTCTTGTGTGACAGTATACTTTTATTGATTTTCAATATGATAAAAAATGTACATTATTAATTTCAGGGAACTTATGAGGAAGATAATCTAAGAGATATGACACTTTGGTTTGATAAAGTGCCATTTATACGTTGCAATATTAATATTCAAAACACTACTCTGTGGAGAAGAAATAGTTTTTTCTACTGATATAAAATTTTTATTCATTTTCAAAATTTAGATTCTTATCAATTTTTTTTTACTTTTCCGTGTTGACTTTGATTTTTTTTAATATCAACATTTACTTCGAAATCAATTATTCAAATTCATCGCATGCCTTCAAAAAACTATGTTATAAAATGAAGGTGGCCATAAACGAAGGAGAGGATAAACCTTTTGTATTGATTCAATACGTCATCCCTTTTGTTGTATTCCCCACGAAAAGAATAAACCTTTTATGACTCTCCATTACTGATCCATTAAGTTTCCCTTAGTCTTAAGCACCCTCCTTTAAAAATGCACCTCCTTTTCCAGCATCTTAGCCGTTATAATGGCCGGTGGAAATGGAGGTGAGGGACGAAGAATTTTATGGTCTCCCAAGAAATTTAATCGCTTTCACTCTGACGTAGAGGAGAGGAAGGGATATTACGGATTCATTCTGGAACTTGGCGATTCCTTCGATTGGGGTACGCTCTCACTCAGACAATGTTTTTAAGAACATTTAACCCCATGGTGAGAGTAACACTCTTCTTAATAAAATTTATCGGATTGTTCTCTTCCTCGTCAAATGTTTCACAGAAATCCCAGGAGCTATCTTTCTGGTAGGAAAATTTTCAACGGTGTTTCACCAGCTTTATTTGGAACTTCTGGACTACATTTAAACACAGTATTCCGCATGTTGTGTGAGACTATTTCTCTTTTGGTCCTTATTTACGTACCTGGAGGTACCTTCGTAGTTCTATAACCACACTATAGTCGCTTTTTTAGTGTAAAATTTCTTCATAGTTAGAATTATTATGAATAGATTATTATTTTAAAGAATTGTTTTTTTTCTAGCGCCTCCTGCTTAAACATCTTCAATCAATCCGTTCTCTGACGATTTCCAACTACTCGCCACATGTTCCAATTGCGGTCTCACCAATGCAAAAGGACACCTCTTCCTTGCCTTCTCATTACATTTTCCTACAGCTCGTCGAATAATGCCAAGTCCCTCAAAATAGACTCTGTTATTATTCCTAACGTGCTCGCTCCATGATAAGTTTGTTGTGAGGGTGACGCCAAAAAGCCTCGCTTGTTCCAAATATTTTGGTTCGACCGCTGAATATTTCGACCGACTTGGAATTACTAAGTATTTTGAGGTCACGTAGGGATTAACAATTCCACTAAGTAACCCCGAAAACCAACATCTATATCAACTTCGTCAATTCTGCATGCGGAGCTGAGTTTCCTAATTCTTTATCCCCACGGTTTAATTTTTGTACATTAAACAAGAATTAAGTATGATTCCCATTTCTAGCATACACGGAAAATATTGTCCAAATCGAGGAATAGTAGTCCGTAATTGACCGACGAATTTATTTCTCTAAAAGTCACTGATTACTCCATAAAATATCTAATGCTACTACTTTTCCGCAGAAATTTATAACGCTGACGTCGATCTTGAAGAGTTTATAGACAAGAATAGAAGTAGATTTTTAAATATTTAGAAATAGAGTCGCAGTTCTGGGATCGTGGGCGAGTGTAGTAGGCATTCGATAATTGAATAATGATAAATGCAAAGAAAATGCTTAAAATGTCGCAAAATACGCTTTAGGAGAGCCACCTGCTGTTGTGCACAAGCAATGAGAGAAATTTCACAATACGAACATCGTTCAAAAACCCCTATAAAAGGGTTAAACCTGAATAATGTTTTTACGTGTAAGATGTCGTAACTGGGTATAGACGATAACGGGGTCTTGAAGTGGAACTGGCGGTGCATGTGTGACCTACTGAGATTTGGAGGAAGGAAGAAAGCCGTGTAGCTCTTCAAAGGGAATTTGATGCAGGTTGAGGTACACTTGAAGCAGTGAATGCGCTGGGAGGCGACGCAAGAACCTGGGAGATATCGGGAGAAAAGAGTGAGGGATACGCCCAACTTCGCCGAGAACAGTTACCCATCCAGCGCTAATAAATTTCACGAGCCACTTATTTCGCTGGACCTTCTCCACTCCTCTATCCACACCCACCACCCTCATCGCACATCATCCGTCTTCCCTCTTATCAGTGCCAGAGGTGGAGAGAGGAGGGTACGTGCGTGTATCTTTCCTGCCGTCCCATTCTATCGGAGTTCCACGCTACGGCTCGATGGAAAAATACATCTCCCCCTCAACAACTCAGGATTTAATTTGAAAACCTTCATTTCCCGCGAAGTCTCCCTTCTCCACTCGGTGCATCTTTGCCTCTATTCAGCCGAATTCCCTACCCGTTCACTCTTATCACTCCCTTCCTCCCACCCGCTTGCGAGGTTTTCCGAGGCATTTATAATTCCGTATATTATTCAGAATATCGGCGAGACTGCCTTGCTTTCATACTACCCACGCACTCTGGATACCCCCAAAACAGGTGAAAAATCCCTTGCGTTATTTTCTGCATCCACAGCCCCTATACCTTCCACCTCACGTTTATATACCTTGTTCGGATTCACCCCGACCTGGTTTTTCGACAGAATTCTGCTTCACACTTTCATTCTCGGCGATACACCCTATCCGCAGTCTGTTCCTCCTCAATCTCCATCTTTAGCGTTGCTCCGACGTTCTTCATCGAACCCAGTCTGGATTTTATCATCGGCAATCCCCAATATTCCCTCTCTAGATTACGGCTTTATTCTAACAATTTCGCAGCTCCTGGGCACCCTTTCCTGGCTAAATCCTACTTTTTTTCCGTTAGGCTCGCTCCAATCTCCTTAATGCTTTTGCTTTTCCTCCTTCACAAAGAAACTCGCTCAGTTTTCAAACTCCTACACTCTGTGATCACTACTCACAGAAAATGTCACCACTACACCTTTTCATTCCTTGGCAACTCTTTTTGTGGAACTATATGTAAATATATATATATATATATATATATATATATAGAAGATATATATATATGTATGTATATACAGATATATATACATAAATTTCTCTACATACATATATATAAATATATATATATATATATCGATTTACGAAACTGGGGTTAGGCGAAATATTTATACTTTAATGTCAACAAGGTTAATGTAAGTCTATGTTAAACTATTTTTTAAACAAGGAGTTTTAATGCAAACATAATAAAAGTGACATTTTGGAAAACAACTTCGACAACATTCCATATTTGTAATGCAATTTTCATTTACTTATAGCTATTTTCTAACACAAAGTAAGAAGTACGTTCTTTCGATTTTAGAAAATTTCGGATTCCTCCAACAAAATGCATAAATAATTAAATATATATTTATTACTAAACTCAACGTGGTACTGATCAACCCCGTAATTTGATGAGAAGTGTATATTTCTACCTATTCTTTGAGAGATATCTTCCATATAAGTATTCAACTAAGGATACCCTTTTCCTGTTAGCTTCAAAAGTATATACATCATTCCTTCGGTGAAAAATTTCTTTCCGACGTAACTGCATTTCCCCTGCTCGGAACCTTAATCAAGTCGTCCACCTTCTCCACCCTCCCCATTAGCGGTCTCCTTCCTCCTCCATTTTTCTCCTCGAGAGACTTAGGAAAGCTCACAGTTCGCGTGACGCAGGGTCGTTTGCACGGTAGGGGAGGGGTGAGAGAGGTTATGTACAGAGAGACTTGAGAGCAAAACATTGCCCCTCCCGCGAAGGAGGTCAGAAGCACTTTTTTATCATTATCGTGCAACTCAAGCGTCTTGGACTACTTGGAGTAACACCGAGCGAGCTTTTAGACTTCTTGCACACGAAAAGCGTTGGCTGGAATAAAAAAACCCTGTCTTAATTTTTCAATTCCCCAGACTTCCACCCACCACTATTCCATCACCGCACCCTCCTGAGGACTCCACTCTTATTTGCGTTTAAGTGGATCACCGCTGTGAGTGTCGGTGTGGGGATGGAGAGTCGCGTCGTGTACATTGCACGTCTAATTACTTTAACTGTTTCCCCACCGTTTCCCTAAGCCCAGCTACGCAAATGATACCCAGAGGGATTCGCAGTCTAAGTGGATGTGATTCGAGTGGAAGATCTTGGTGAATAGCGATAGGTCCTAAATTTCCGAGCTTTGACAATATACTAAGAGTGATGATTCCCTTCTAATTCTCGGTAAACTAAAAGATGGCTTTTTTTCTCCGTTCCACAAAATATTATTAAAACAATTTCATTTTCTGAATGCCGGAATGTCCTCTGCTAATTTAGCATAATGTAGTTTACCACATTTGGTATTGTCATATTCTTTTAATTAAGAAAAATAAAGAATTACATGCATTTGAGAAAAATCTAAAAGACGGATAACCTCTCGAAAAAACAATGGCTTTGTTGAAATCTCCTATCCAAATATTAAGTATTGCATTTATACCATTAAACTGGGTTTACTGAATTAATCAGGACAATCTAATAATGAGGACTCTCTGAGTAATGTATAAATATTTATGTTAAGGTAACTTATTATTTTCAAGAATAACTTCTATATTTTAAAGTTAATAATAAATCTACTACTACCATAACTATATATCTACTAAAAACTAAATCTTCGCCTGCATAAGATTGAACAAGTAACTCTTTACAAAGGGGTAAAGTATGTATATGGACTTCAAATGTCATTGAAATAGAAGGCTGATTACATTACTCTAATAGCATTATCCCGCTTGTCTAATACTTATAATTATGACATATGGACTTATTTCAACAGCGTGGAAATTTTTTTTGATTTTGTTAAAAATCAATTTCGTTAATTTTTTAAATAATGATCATTATTTCTGAATACATTTTTTCGGCTTAGGTTTATGTTACCATCAAATATTTCTATTTTATTTCAATTCCGTATCTTAAACATCACGAAGTTGTGCCCAGGTAAACATCTAGGCCTTTCGGGATGATTAAAAGCAAATTCATTAATTCATATTTACGATTATCAATCCAAGAATCGGTTCTCAGCAATCCTCCATTTTATTTTTTTCACCAGTTCTTTTAACCAAGTTTTCTTGTATTTAAGTCTTTACTCCTTCCATCTCGTAATTTATACTAGCCTACACCAGTCATCTTTTATTATGGCCTTCATTAAACAACAGAATATCATAGATAGAGAGCACAAATTAATTTTCCTTCCACTATTCTCTGCCATAGAATTCGTTATTCACGTATTCTTCAAAGGACTACCTCATTAGTCTCCCGTTCAATTTTATCTTCACCACCATACTCTATCACCACTTAATAATCACTACCGACATCCTTTCTCTTCTAATGCCATTATTTACGCCACGGACCAGTAAAAAAGGAAAGTTTAGTATTTTTAAAAGAACTTTCACCCAGGTGAAGGCTAGCTACCTTAGTAGCTCTTTATTATCACAGAAAGTCTTCATCGTTGAATTTTATTTGCTTTGGGATCTTTTTAAGAATTGGTTCGCCAATACCATTTCAAGCACCACTAAATTACAGGTATATGCTTCCCTCGCTTCGTTCGACCACTGAGTATCTTATTGTACAGGTCACCATCGATTGCGATGGTACTGCAATGGGAGGAATAATACATTTTTGCGGATTCTCGATAATGGCCGTCCTAATTCCGTTTCCCCTTTAAAAAATGCCAATGGTGATCGATGAAGTGAAAGAAGTTCCACGAAACAGTAAAAAGGAAACCAAAGGAATAAAAGCGATTGGGGGGAGAAATCCCCCGCCTCCCTAGTTTCCTCCCGGCCTCCTTTAACCTATCTCTGGCCACTCCCAATTCACATCGCTGGAATTCCTCACCGACCATTTCCGCCCATCCCTCCGTTCGCCCTCCAACCCTTCCCTCCGAAACCCCTACTCCTCCTGATCCCATCATGCAATCCCGAGCTCCTGGTTTTAGCCCTCCTCATCCCCCGTAGGAACACACCACCTTTGTCACAACTCCCCCGCCTGACCCATGTCCCCTCCTGGGGTAACCGGTTGCCTGTCCGTCTCACCTTTTGTCCTAGCTTAACCTTCCACACACATCGCTATTCTTTGCGAAGGGGGGAGAGGGAGGAAGAATAATTCAACGCACCACGACGAGGGGTTTGTGGAACCCATAGGTAACCGGTGAAAGCAAACATTTGAAGGATTTGTGGATTCCACCGGAGTAGTAACGGAATTGAAAAGATCTACTCTTATATTTATATTTGATGTTTACTCTTTTCTGTAAAAGAAGTATCTCTTTTCTGTCGCGTAAAAATAAATTAGATTTATTTGTAACTGAAATATAAAAGGTAGCCAAGTAAAAAATCCTAAGCATGAAAATACTTAAAGACATTGAGAATAAATGTTTTATGAAAATTTTAACCCTGTAATTGGAACAATTTTCCGTCGTCATTTCCCTAATATTCTCTATTAAAAATTCAAAAATAAAAATGGGGAACTATATTATTTTTAAATCATTACAATCAAAAGCTGGTTCGGGCTACCTGTGTTCAGTAGGGACTGAATACGTTTATAAAATTTTGTCTGACGACTGAATTCCGAGATTAATGTACAAAACACCACCTAGTTTGAGAATGAATTTCCAGTGTTACTTCTACGATTATATGTCCATCAAAACCTAGGTTTAACTATTGAATACCAACTCGTGGAACCATGAACCATTTCAAACCATAATTTTCAATCTACAAATAGTAAAATTTCATAGAGATTCGCAACAGCATTTCTATTTTAACAAACAAACGTATGGATATATCAAAAGTTTTGACGATCAACGTTAATATTTTTCCAAAACAGAAGCTGGAGGCTTTTTGTGGTGATAATTGGATAAGACAAACCTTAAGAGCAAATAAAATATATCATTGATTAGTTGCTGCTAATAATATAACTGTTTATTCTTTTCTTCAATTTTGAATACATTTTTGCACTCTTGAAAATAGTCAAATTCTTATTTTATTCACCCCATCAGCAGTTTTTTTATATTACCCATTGTTTTCTTTATTTTATGCTCTCATGGATAACGCGACCAATCACTCAATGAACTCTGAATATTACTTCCTTTCAGAAAATTACATTTTAAAATTCACCTGATAAAGACATATTGGGCATAACATTTCAACTCACTCACGGTCTCAGTATATCATGAGACCTTCGCTACTGAGGGAGCCATTGTGAATAAAAGCTTCAGTAAACAATATTGAATTATGCATAACAATACATGCAGAATATGTACATTGTACAATGATTACCAATAAACCCCTAATTTCAGTCGAATAGGGAGGATTTATGATAAAGGCACAGCCATACAAAGTCAGTGTATGATAGGCCTTTGCCAGGCAAGACATCCTAAATCAACTCAGCGACTATTACACTGCTCAATGCTATGCAATTACACAACTATGATTTGAAGGGCTAGTCAAACGGTATGGAGTAGACAGAAGGCGGTGTGTGATAATGGGTTTCCCCAGTTCAGGATTCAGATATTTTGTGTTTGCTACAGAGGACTACGTAAGTATACCTCGGGGACGCATGCTATATTTACTTTGCCACATTTGCGTTAAGAAATAACCCGTACTTCCAGAGTCCAATGGTATTCTTGGCAATCAACGTTACATATATATATATACGTTTATGCATCCGAGAAGGGATCAAGGAGTTACACGAATAAATTTTGTCATCAAAAACTAGTCTAAAATAATTAAAATTCATTAAACCTGAAAACATCTAATTTATTATTTTATGAGCCAACAAACAGTTAAATAGTTTTGACAAAACCAATTAATAATTATATATATAACGTATATATATAGTTTCCTTTACGGAAACACTTCAACATATATGTATATACAATTATATATATATATATATATATATATAATTTAACATTTATATATGTATACATAGCGTGTCCATAATTTAAAATTAAGAACACTTATTGTTTCCATCTGAAACTCTCAAAAATGTCGGCATTAAAATATTTCCCGTTGTATTGTGCATGACAAACCTTCAGCTAATTTACATGAATATTCGTGGGAAAATATTGCAGCTTACTCCTTTGTTTTTAAAGAGAGTACATGGTACAATCAATATTAAAAAACAACGTAATAGGCCAGAACAATGGTAAAAGGCTGTACCATCGCAGGTCTTCAAAAATGTTTTATTTTCTCTATTGGATATATGACAACATCCGACACTCGGTACTTTGTTTTAATTAAACTACCTTATTTTTACTGAATATATTTTTTAATTATTACATATTGAATTTAATAAAAGTTTTTAAAAGAGGACACAAAATTTCATTATTTTATAATTAGCAATGTATTAAAGCTATCTTGGTTGTTATTTAATTCAACAGAAGAAACCTTACAAGTCGATCAAAAGATAATATGCATTTTTGCACTAATAATAAACCTGTTATTAAGGCAAACATTATAATACCATAACAAAGGAAGATTATCGTTTTCATTGAAAACATTTACTCCGTTTAAAAACGTTTCTTTGAAATAGTTTAGAACTTTTCAAGAGGGTTTTTATATTGTAAAATTTTTAAAGAGTTCTCTCACTATCATGTTATGAAAATTATAAATCTCCTATTTAAGGATATTCAGAGTTAAGATTAATAACCAATTAATTACATCAATGGAGATACAAAGCACGCACTTAAAAGATTGAATACCAACTTTGCGGAATTGACGAAAATTATTTATCGCAAAATAGGCGATGTTTTTTCGCTAAAGTTTCCACTATTTTTTCCAAAATAGGCGAGAGCATATTTTTTCCCCCAGGCGAAAGGTCTACGAGAAAAAAATAGTTTGTACCGTGATAGATAACTTTCGAAGAATCTGCAAAAGTTTCGAGGTAAAGAACGAGATTTCATGAAGGTTAGCCCAGAACTGATTATATTTACGCACGCAAAGTAAATTTGAAATTGTGAGTATAAAGTAATGCCATGACAAAATTTTAGTTGATTTTATAATAATGATAAAGATATGATAAAGTTAATCACGTCATATAAATTTAAAATTTTCAAAGGACTGTCGTGCGCATAGTGCATGCTTTTCCTTGTCTCTACAGAAAATCTTTATGATTCAATAAAGGACAGCTAAAAATTATAGTTGAAATGATTCGTGGCATTGGGATAATTCTAAGCATTCTTTACTGTTACTCTGGTCTGAACATAAATATAGAATCACTGTTATATATTCCTATAATTTTACATTTACCAAAAAGTAAAGCACTTAAAATGCCCATATGAAAATTGTTAGTCACCTATAATGACAATATAAAACATAGAAATCGAATATGTAAGTGTACAATGACATATTTAACAATTATAATAGGGGTCAAATTTCATCAAATAAATCCTATGTTGGATGATAATCCCTTTTTTGGAACAATTAAAAGTGGAAAAAGAGAAGCTACAACAATAGACCAGGTTAAGTACGCGAAATATGGAGGCATACCCTTTTCAGGTAAGGAAAACTTATATATCACCTGGATATGAATGGTAATTGAATTCATTTAAAATTTTGTATTTTTGGGATGAAAAGTAGTTTTTATACTTGAGCAGCACAATACCGCTACGCCAGATGGTATTGTTTATTACCACATGAAACCTTTTTAATATAATAAATGATAATTTTAGCAAAATAGTATCATTTTAAGTATAAAAAGATAGCTATTTACCATTTCTTAATCGTGGCAAGTTGATTCTTTTAATGGAAAACCACACCAAAGATATGGGATATATATACTATTTATAAAACACATAAATGGTATAATTGAATAGATATATTTAAAATAAACAAGTTTCATAGCTTCATATGGACGCATTCCATTCGGAGAACTATGCAATTAATATCCCTGTGCCATAACTCATACGATTTTTCTAAGAGATACTCTTCCTTTCGGAAACACATGGCAGGAAAAATTAACTTCAGAGGGATGCCTCTCAACCGAAATTGAACAACGGATTATGAAAACTAATGACAAATGTACGCATGCCTCTCCGCATTTCCTTTGTCTTTCTGTTGCAAGGCCGCCATTCTGTTTTTGCCACCCGAGCCTCGTCTCCCCGGCACAATCCCTTCCCCGTCCCCCGGCTGACCTTCCCCCTTAGCGCACTCCACATTATCCCCGAGTCCCCGCCCTTTCCCTCGGTCAGCCCCTTTGGCACGCTCAAAAGCCATTCCCCGCACCGTCATGAACTCTCCTCGGTATCGATCCCCATTTTCCAGCCGTAGGTTCACTTTTCATCCTGTGTATTTTGCCTCCCTAAAAAAAAACATCTACAAAACAGCCCCGCATATTCTAGCGAAAATGCCACACAAGCTGTGAGTCATTACTATCGTCAAAAGAAACAGAATACGTTCTTCGTGCATTGGATCCTCTTGTCATGACTTCAAAATTTGATTTTTTTTTTACTTTTGGCATCGCTGTCTTGGAATCGAACTTAACGAAACAATTTCGTTGGATTTGCACGAGGAAATATGAGATCGGCTACCTTAAGATCAGCTTTGAATTTTGTCATATACATTTACTCCTCTGAATGCTTTAATATTGTATTAGCCAATACAATAATTGCCAACTGGCCGTATTCATTCAGCATTTTGGGTCTATGTCAGTTATGAAATTCCCACACAAGAGAATAACGCTTTTTTTACATCTTTTAGGATTCTAGATTATCTGTCCCGGATTCTGCATGCTTGAGGAAGGAACGTATTATCCGTTAATATATTTTTTTCCTCACAGAATCTTAGCGCATAATAAATGGTGGTCACACTTAAAACGTTGCAGAATTTGTAAAATTTATTTGAGTAAATTAAACGATCAAGTACGATTTGTATTCTTTAGCTCTTTATGGATAAATCTCTTACCACAGTGTACATTTGCACATTTTTTACAAATTCTATTTTAAAGGATATGATATACTCATGAAACCCATTCGTAACCTTCTTGATGGACTAATCACAGAGAGCTAATCAGCTGATAATTTCGTAAGTATATCAATTAACAAAATTACTTTTCGATGACCTTCAACCCTCTTACGCTGTATAGTTGCTCCACAATATCGCCATAGAATTAACATAAAATAAATTCAGCGAAAAACTACAATAAAACAACCAATTATTCACCTTCTCCCCTACTAGGCATTGCATAACTATTGCATCACGAGGCAAATATATTGCTGATAATTTTTAATAAGGAGTATTTATTTTTTTGAATCATTTTTAATACGTACCAGTAACTGATATGAATAAACAATGAAAAGTATCACTTCATTTGCAAAAATAATTAACTTCTTAATGTCATTTTTTATTTATATGGAACTAATTATGCTTAATTACACAAATGTTTTGAAATGACTGTGGTCTAAGCTAATTTACGAAATTTAAAATATCATTTGTATCCGAGTTTTCGTAATTTAGTTTGAATTTGGTTTTGGAATTTAAAAGGAAATAATTAAGGAGAGGAAATATACTTTTTTGATGAGTTCATCACCACAGTACGCATCAATCTGGGAATAAATACCTCGAAAACATATAACTCCGTCGTCATTAAACCCAGCCTTGGTGAAAATCTAACTTCTCTCATGGATATACATGTATGATCGCCTTACAGTTGGTCACCACACTCTTTTAAATGAAATCCAGGTTTTAATTACGAAAAAATAAATTGCACTTAATGCTGAACTTAAATAAAGATTGGAGAGGTATTTCCCCGTCACCATCACCAAACAGAACAAATAAACAAATGTATAGCTTAACTTACTGACGGGACTATTGTTTCAACATTTTCAGTGCTTACGGTTCTCTGAAATCCTCCTCTACGGTTCTCTCCAACCTAACTAGAAAATTACAGTTATAATGTCAAAACGCTTCACAGAGTTTAAGGTAATGATCAAGGTCTTTTATTATGTCTGAACGAAAATCCGGAAAGATGTAAGACTTCATTAAAAAAAAATCTGAAAATGAAGCCAAAACCATCAATGACATTTCTGGCTTAAAAGGTAACATCATCCACTTTAAGGCAACCGCAAAATAAGCCGGACCTTCCACTCATTTGAGGGAAAGTTTCCGTGTCATGAGATGCCCTTATTGCATGCTACGCTACATACGCAGAAAGGGCCATGACTGCAAATCCGCCTTTTTCACACGTACCCACGCCCTTCCTTTACTGTCACTTCTCTCATCTTTGCGCCACCACCACTAACATCCTCGAACTTCGGTGGACGAAAAAAGGTTGAAGAAGAATCTCCCACCTCCACACGTCCGTCCCCTCCTACAACCCTTTCTCTCTCTAATGCGTGCACCCGAGCCCAACGAACCCACTCAACTCATCGCCTGACCCTTACTACCCCCCCTTCGTCCCTCCTTTCAGCCCTTCGTACCAAACTCTCCCACTGAAAGCGCACCCGGTCATTCTAAGTACTCTTTCCCTCTCCGGGGCTCTCTTAGCCGATCCCCCATCTCTTCATCACTACATCGTTAAGGGTTTCAATCCCCTCACCCCAACATCTCAGCTATGTACGCACGCAAGCAGCTTTACCTAATGCACTAATACCACCTGGGATCCTCCCTGAAACTACACAACGTCTTAGTCCCCCTTTTACCGCCGCCGGTTACCAGGGGCTCTCCACTCTTGGCGCCAACTAAGACCCCTTCGCAGCCCATAGGGTTGGGAGGAGTTCGCGTCAAGGAATGCGGGGAAAAGTATAATTACTTATCACCTTTTTTTGCTCTGCTGGAGTGGGGAAAGCCTAGGGCTATTAACGTCGTTTCAGAAAGGTCACTGGGGTGCTCGTGCTAAGACAGCTGCTTACGGGTAAAAACTTGGGTGGTCCCGGGAAAGAAGAACGTAATCTATTGATCAAAATTGGGCTTGGGTGGGAATATGAGAGAGGACGCAAACTGAAGTAGACATCTCTAGGTTAAAGTAAAATAAAAACAACAGATCTTTTAAAACTTGGAAAAAGTCTCATCTGCTTTCAAGCTCGTAGAATAAGAAAAAAAACTTTTGGGTCTACTTTGTTCAAACTCGGGAGTTTCACACCATAAGATGAGTAGAGAAATGAAACATCATTCGTATGAGATAGAAAAATTGCGAAAATAAAATAAAATTTAAAAGTAAATAGTACCATTAAGTGCTTTTAAGATGTACCTTCTTTGGTTTACTCAAAGAGTCATCGTAAAAAGATTAATTCAGTTGAGCTGTTTTTGGAAATGTAATTATGCTTTGATTCAATGGGCACACCTAAATAGATTTCTTCAGTGTTTATTTCCTCCGTTTTAAACACCAAAATAAGGCACCCACTAGAAATTTTTACGTTTCAAAGTTTGGACTTTATTATAAAAATGGCCAATAAATGAATAAATCTATATTTTAGAGTTATTTAATCATATATTGAAAAGCGTTATCGTTAATCTCTTGTTGAAGAAGAGACCTACTAAGTCAAACTTCTAGATATATGCCAAAATTAAGAGATTTATTTAAGCGATTAAATTTAAATGATATGATTATCCCTTGAATAGAATATGTAATTACTGCTTAAAACCCTATCAATAAAATTAGATATGTGAAAAATAAATCCTGATTTATCTTAGTTTAGCATCACATATTTTAAAGATAATAGACGTGCGCCTTTCAAGCGTATCAGTCGGTAATGACCCGAGATTTCTTCACAAGTTAACCAGCATAAACCAAAGTCGGATAGATGCATGTGAACATATTAATGCAGATAAGTATTCAAAGCATTCAAGAGATTAAATGAAGATTCTCTGCCACTAAGATGAGAAGGAGACGGACGAGATGGATTCAAATATTTTTGCAAGAACAAAAGCATTCTCATCGACCTTTCACCATCGCACTTGAACGCTCATCGAGAAAACAACGAGAAGCATTCATTTTCGGGCTGAGGAGAAAAAAATAATAAGAGTTTGCATACGCTCCAATTTCCCGGTCCTCGACACCCTACACCCTTCAGATTCTTGCAATTATCCTCCCGGATTCCCTTCCCCCCTCACTTACTCCCTCCTGTCTCCCAATCTTCTCAATTATCTCCCATTATTCTCTCTCTCTCTTTGTCTAACCTTTCTCTCTCTCCTTCACCCCGCAAAATTTGCACCCGCGGAAACCGCTTTACCTCCACCTTTCATCACTCACGTTCTCCTCCTCTCCGCCCCACCTCACCCTTCACCGAGCAGTGTCCGTCCCCCCAAGTCCTCCATCCAAGCCTCCTTCCCCTCGCACGAGCCTCTTCTTCTGCCCGCCTCTCCTCCCTCTGGATTACCGCCTTCTTTCCCCGCCCTACTCCGCAACTTCCATCCTCCCCTTCACCCCGTCGCTCTCCTTTTCCTCCCTCTACCTGTCCCCCGTCACCCTTGGCCGCAAAAGTGGGTGCGAGACCGTGGTATTCTCTTGAGGTGATTTGCAAGTGAAATCAGAGCCGTGTTATTTCCCATGTCGGCGCTCGATTGGGTGCCATTTTTTTTAACTCATCCTCCTCTCATCCCCCTGGGGAAAATATCCCATTTTTACCCTATACCCCCTCTCAAAATCACTCCTCGCTCGCCTTCTCGCATAGACTTGCTGCCCCATTTTTTTGAAGCTCTTTCACTCTTGAGTTATGCATTTTTCATTGTTGGTGCATGGCCACGCCTTGGCTCCCTTGGACCCATAGGATGTCCATTATGCCTTTGGTGGCAAAATCACTTAATTTAAGTCTAAGCAATGTTGCCCACCCCTTCAACCTTTTTCTATAAATCTTTCCCGCCATAGGTCAGGATTCGACACCCGAATTCATTACATTTATCGAACCACTTTGTCCAGGAGCGTTCCGGAATAAATGAGTCACTCGTACGTAACGCGGTTCTTCAGAAATAAAAATGAATAAATCCCGAAGCGGTAAGTAAATCCTTTACGCATAGAAATTCATCCGTGGAGTGGTGAGATTCCATTTTTCATTATATTACTCCGTAGAATTTTTCCAAGTAAATTAAAAATAGAAGTGAATCTACACAACATTTTACAAATATAAAATATTCATTTTAAGGTGTTTAATATCCTTATTTAAAACCGACATGAAAACATATAAACAAACGATATAACAGAAAATATTTCAGAAAACGCCTTTATTGAAGTGAAATCTACAAAAAAACAATATGTTTGTAAATCATATCTGAGTTGATATTCAGAGAATTAAATGAATATGTGATAAAAAGTTTTAAAAAGAGATGTAGGTCACCAAAGATAGAGGATAGCAAAAAAAATTAAGCACAGAATGAATAAAGTTTCGAGGCGAGGAAAATTAAATGTCTCAGAAGGGTGTGTAAATGTCTCCGGAATATTCATTAAACAATATGTAAATATTGCACGGGCACAAAAAGCATGTAAATACAGAAGAAAATCAAGGTAAAAATATTAAAGTGAATTAAGTTTCCAGAATATACTTAAACCAGGGTAGTATGATTTGACTATCCAGAAATGGAAAGGCGTGAAAGGTAATTGATTGTAAGTGATAATAAGACATGAATGTCAATCAAATCATACAGCCTCAAAGAAAGACCGGTAAAACTGAGTCTAAGGGTTAATTTCATTTGAATTAAGAGTCCTATTAATTTATCTTGTGACTATTTTCCAACAAAGAGTATTTTCCCAAGTTTATCAATTTGATAAATTATAATTATATAGTTGCTCAATAATATATAATTATTTAGTTGCTCAATAAATCGTGATAATACAGGCAAATTTCATACATTGGTGCGTTTGCCATGTAAAAATATAATTAAATATTTAATATTGGATTGATAATCAATTTGACACAAGTTCCATTGATTTAGCGCCAGTAGTGTGTTAACAATTGCTGTCGCAAGTTGAAATATGTTCAATTTGTCATTGCCGGTTGAAAAACGTGGCCATGTTTAAAAAGAGTCACTTGGAAATGGTCACGCTTCCACACACATCTAATTATTTATATCTTCTGCCAACCCTAGATTATGGTGAGCTAAAAAAAATTTACGTGAAAAAAGGTTCACTTTTTTATTTAGATACTAAATTTTTGACTAGAGTACTTTTCACATTCAGGCGTAGGAGAACTGAATGTATTTAAAATAAAACGGCTCCTGCTGATACAGTACTGGAAGCAAATGAGTGAGACTTACACCACACATACTATAATCATTAAAGTTATTATGTAATAAAGTTTAATTTTTTACACATTAAATTACGTGAGCGGGGCCTACACATTGGTGGCGGATATAGAATATGAATGTCAGTCAATAGCGAAGTAGTATGGTTGAAATATACCTAATTTTATCATTCCTTTCTTGATATCTTCGCGACTTCTACGCCCGAAATCGTCACTAACATTTAAATAAAGGACGGAAACAGCGACCATAAGGCTATATTTGTAGAGTTAAAAACTAAGTTCGTAAAAATGAGAAAAGAAAAACGTAAAATATACTTATTCAAAAAGGCAAATTTTAACGGACTACGAGGATATGTAAAAAAAGAAATGCCAAAATACAAGACCCAAACACTGAAAACCGATACAGAGAACACTTGGAAATAATTCTCAAATATTCTACGCGAAGGAATAAGGAATGAAGACGCTCATCACCTCGGTTTTGAACCCTTTCATCATCTACAGAAGATGGAGGTAATAATGATAAGTACAGGCAGCTTTCAATCATAGATTTTTCGCTTACTTCGACGTGCCGTGAATATAACTAACACTGGTTTGTAGACAAAAACAACTCAAATATTATTTCACATCCTTTTTTTACTACGAAATGATCTCTTACATCCTCACCCACTTGCCCATCATCCCCCTCTGCACCCCATTCATCTTTTTCCGTCCCAATCTAACAGCATGATTCACCCACCAAGGGTCGCCGTCTCTTCGTCATCTCTGACAAAATGTCTCAACTCTCACCACAAGTTGGTGTGAATATGTTTGTGCCCATTGAGAAAATCATACCTTATTCAGCCATTTTTTTAAGAAAATCATATTTTTTCAGCCATTTTTTTCACAGTTAAATGGCGTATTTTCATATTATAAATAAAAGCACGCAAAATACGAGCATTCAAAATTTATATTTCGCTAATACAGGATTACCCTGCATTACGCCACGTAAAACTTATGAAAATCTCAAAAGATTCTAATGAATTAAGTGCCATTTCCATATCCTGTAAAATTAGGTCTGTAAGTTTCCCATCTAAGGAAAGCTGGCATAAACTGACTAAGAAGTCCCAGGGATAAGAGCATAGTTAAATTAAAGTTTAACTAAACAAAATGTAGTGAAATTTAGGACAAACTCCAACCAAGATGTGAGAAACTAAACCGCGTCCTCTCAGACATCATAAGTTGTCTACCGAGTCAATATGTTCTACGAAACCCGAGCCTATTCAGGTGAATAATATTGTCTGATTGGTACATTCTTACTATTCAACAACGTTCAAGTTGAAGAAAAGTTACTAACACTCCAGAAACAGAAGTTTGAGAATTGAAATTTAATTATCTTGAGGAAAATTAGCAAATGAGTCCCAAGAAAATATGTCTTCCCGTAATATGGGGCAGTTGGTGAAATTAGTATTTAATATTACTTCCAGAAGTTATGCATGCAAGTAATAGATTAATTAGTACTTAACCGAGATTTTACTTACGGCAATCCAGTAATATGGAGCAGTTGATGAAATTAAC
This sequence comes from Hetaerina titia, assembly GCA_037158775.1. Taxonomy (NCBI): domain Eukaryota; kingdom Metazoa; phylum Arthropoda; class Insecta; order Odonata; family Calopterygidae; genus Hetaerina; species Hetaerina titia. Next base: position 67,237,736 of record CM073770.1, read on the forward strand.
ATTAAATATTACTGACAGAAGTTATACATATTACTTACAGCAATACAAATATTGTCTTTGGACGTCCGTTATCTTTATAAATGATAAAATTATTCAATTGCGTAAATTAATTATTACCATAACCTGCATTAACTTTGAGTTGAAAAATAAGGTCAAGAGGCAAAGCAAAAAGTTCGGATCAATGAGTAACTTTTTGATGATATTCACATCAATTTTCAATGACAACTTTCGCCCTTCATTTATCCCAACTGTCAATTAATCAATTAATCTTCTTAAGGCTATTTTAGTGCATCTGATAACATGAAAAACAAGGTTCAGAAAGAGAAAGGTAATCATCCTTTTTGAGTGATAAGTGAAATACTCATCAAATCTATTAAAAAAACAACATGCTTTATATTATCCTTGGTAAAATGAAACTTTAAAAAATACCCGTCATAAGCAGCAGTTAAACTGGGTATTTGTAAAAATCATACCCTATCTTCCTATTTTTCTCATGTTTTTCTTATATCTCATTCTACAAATTAATAGATTTACCCTTAAACCATGAATTCCAGACGAACTCTAGACGAAACTAAATGAAAACAGGCAAAGGATATCTTCAAATTTTGCTGCTAAAAACTAATCAACGGATTGAGAACTCATAATTCCTTTCTGCATGGGAATATAATTTAATTTTGAGTCCATAATATGAAGCTTTTGCCATGATCTTCACGCTACATTTCACCTTCATTTAGACCATTTACTTTTTGATCACTCAAGCAAAAGATTCTTTCGCTGAATAAAGAAACACCGTCGTCCCGGGGATTATTGAACTTCAAACACATAAGCAAATGCACGAATTATTTCACCATATCAAAGGCTGTAATAATTGTCGTCGGAAATATCTCTGGCTTCAAATTTTAACCACGTTATCCCGATTCCATTCCTTATAAAGAAAACAGAAAAAATGAATTTTTGCATTCAGAATAATGTTTGTCATGGTGCTATCATAAAGATAGATGTGCATTCGAAACCTTATAAAATACAGCGAGGTAAACGAGGTATGTTTGAAAATCTGAACATCTATTCCAAAAAAAGTCTTTCATCAAATTTCTATTCAAGCGCATAGATATTCATGAAACCATGAGTGTGCTAATTGGAAATATCAAGAGAAGATATATTTATGAGGGTATCCAAGGAAAACGTATTGAATACGGAGAGAGAAAAGTAGCGTGCGCGTTGGGCGTACAGGCGATAAAAACAGGATAAATAAATAGAAACGAAAGGTGAAACAGGAACGGCATTTATAAGCTTTGAATTATCAGTCAACCGCGTTTAAATGTATTCTGTGACTCGCTAATGAGGGAATTCGATGACGTTAATGGGAATACATGTTTAATCCGAGCGGTGTTTGTATGGTTTCAAACGTATTTTTTTATAATGCCGAATAAATAAAATAAAACTATATTTTAATGATACCCTATTCATTTACTTCGTTTATTCACTCATATTATATACCTTGGTATCGTACTCCTTTTAAATTATGCTATCAGATAATACCACCAAAAATAAATACTTTCAAGCAAAACGTAAGATGATGAAAGCTTGCACTTAGTATCTCCGGATTCCTGTGATGCCACCGATTTACTACATATTTATTTAATCTTTAAAACTACTCCGACCACAGGGAATATAAAGTATCTCATTATTGAAATATATGAGAAAATTTAAGTTGAGCTTGTCACATTCTCACCAGACTTTTATTCAAACAACCTGGAAAGATAGTATAACTAGACTTGGATGATCGGTACACCTAGATGAATATCTCTCCTTGCCCTGATCAATAGACATTTTCTAGATCCGAGTACCGCTGAATGAGATGATTTATTTGAACATATACGAGTACATTCACCTCATCCTCATATTTTTCCACCATTATTTTATTCATCAACTGTTAGTACATTCTGTCTATCTAAGGGCTATCAAAAATGTCTTCTCTCTGTCAAACTACTTCTTAGTAGTGAATTCTTCTCGGGATTTCATCCGGGTAATCTCCTCCATCCCCGTCGCTGCCGACGTTTTGGCCCTGGTGACGATGAAAAAGGGTTTCATCGAAACGTCGGCAGCGATGGAGATGGAGGAGATTACCCGGATGAAATCCCGAGAAGAATTCACTGCCATGATCCGCCGGGAGAAATTGAAGTCCTATACTTCTTAGTACATTATGCACTCACATTCTATGACTTTTGATTTTAAATAAAAGCCCCTGCCTTTTCCCTATATGTTTAAAACACTGTAGTTGGTCTTTATCTCTGAATATACTTTTTCTGTAAAAACCACAATTCATTTCAAACAAATTTCATTAGTTGAGCCTAAAACCTAGGTGCTGAATAAACACATACAGGTAATTTGTAACCTGTAATTGAAAACCGCTAAATTTTTAAGAATTGACCGATTAGACCAAACCTTTCACCCTACACTACAGGAAACCATCCGATTCTGTATATATTCTACCTCCTTTGAATATTGCTTCACCTTTCGCAATTCTATGAATCCAACATTCCTGCCTCCTTCGAATCTTTCTCTCTAAATTTTTCTCCACCCACCCAACATTACTAGTACATCTTCTATAGCCTTAAATCAGCTTATCGCTTTAATCTGGTGACTAAGTTCTCGCACCATACAGAACCACACTCTATATCAAAGTTGTCAATATTATTTTCTTAATATCCTAACTCAACGTCCCTGGCATCAACTCCCTTCTAATGAAAAATATTTGTCTAAGGCAGTTCTTCTTCATCTGTCCAGACTAATAGAACCATCTTTGTTCAAAACAATTCCAACATATGTAAACTGTAACGATTTCTCTATTTTATGCTTCCCAAGTTTAGCGTTTTACATGGTCTTCTTTTTTCTTGAAAATACCACAGTATTTGTCTTGTTTAGGCTTAATCTTATCTCATACCTAACAAAATTAATTTATAATTAGTTAGTACCAATAATATTGAAATTATTTAATGAATAATAATTTAAACCAATTGGCAGACGAAAATCTAAATGGTTCTATTAATACCATGCCTAATTTCACCCCTTCTTCCAGATCTTCAAATGTGTCTCTTAACAATACCTACTCATATTGATTGAACATAACTGCCGATAGTGATCATCTCTGCCTAACTCCTACGCCAAACCCACCTATCTCGGCTCTATATTTCTTCTTATAATTACTATTGTTCACAAATTCCTTCTAAATGTTTACACTGCTTATTATGATAACAGCAGTACCAAATACGAACGAATTAAGGTTCTGAACTCGATTACTTTACATATGTCAATTAAGTGACTTGCCATTTTCCTAAGTCAAAGGAGCACGTTATTCCTTGCAAAAACCGAGCTCTTGTGAATGTTTACAGTGATTTAAATGTAATGTGATGTGTGATGTTTTACGATTTTGTAAATTTTACGAAGAATACGAATAATTTTAATTTGCAATAACTTTCTTGAATTAATTTTTTAAGTAACTTTCTACTTAAGGAGATTTCTCAGGTCATTCTCCATTTTAGGTAAATTTCCTACTGTTCCGACGCCTTTGGTTTATTTTGTTAGAGTATTTCAACTGGTGCCCCGTTAATGTTACAAAAGAGCCACGTTGAATATAATTAGTGAATGTATCAAGTTTTCTTAATCATAAATCGGTACTAGGGCTCAGGATATGTGTGAGAATTGGATATATACATTGAAAATTCGTACATTTTTAAATAAGTAATGACTTTATTATTTCTAAGTTAACCTCGTAACTTCGACTTTGAATTTAAAATAATCGCGTGACATTTAAGACAAGCGAGAGTACATCAAATTAGCGAGTTCCAAGCCGAAAATGGATTCAAAATGCATTCAAGCAATTTTAAAAAAATACCCCGAGTAGTGTGCAGCATAAATGCACTGGAAAAGATTTGATCACTTTCTCCCCTTTTTATTTTGTGCCACCCCTACTCCAAAGTTCCTTCAAAGCATATATGTCTTCATAAGATAAAGCCCACCGTTTGAAAAGAAGAGAAAAAGGCGGATGTCCCACGAAAAGGTGCGTGGCGGGTTCAAAAATAAAAGTGGAAGAGGTAAATGGTGAAGAACGGATACGAAGTAAGATAATCATTGCATCAAGCAGGCAGAGGGAGCCCTTCACCAATTCCCACATCTCCCCCTCCTTCCACCGAATGCTTGGGCGACTCCCTAAACTCCGAAACACGTAAGACATTCAACTCACTTACTTTGGGAATATTACGGCGTACACAGACATGGGTGGTAACATGCGAGGATTTTCAAGCCATGTTTACCTACACGTTACGAGCCTCTTACCGTGGGGAGTAAGTTTGGGCTCCACGCCGTCGTTTAACGATTTAGCATACTTTCTCTTCTCAAGTCGTTGTTTTGCTCTGTTTTCCCTCTCTCGTGCTGTCGGAACTCCAGTTTCAAAATAGCGACTGCGGTGACTCTTGGTACTCCCGCAGTAATCGTATTTGCTGAAATTATTTTAGCCCTCCCACGTGCGAAGCGTTGAAATTGTGCAGCCTCCCACGTAGTTCTGCTCGGTATGTTGCGAACTACCTCGGTTTCAGGGGGATGTTAGAGGGGTATGGTATAAAGGTATGGACTATAAACCCGCACAGAAATCCAAAAAAAGGACGGAAAGGATTAAGAAATTTAAAAAAAATAATAATAATGACTGGAAGTCTAGGACATAGAGTGCATGCATTTACAGACATATACGTGCATAAGACTAAAATATTTCGCTATAAAGGAAATTAGTGCCTGAACTAAGTTTGGTTAAATTAATTAGTAACTGAACTAAGAACATGCAAATTAGCATTTACCATAGGATTGTCAGAAGTTTCACATTTTCTACAACTTGCAGATGAAATTTTGACACACACTAAATTTACCTAGTTATTTATAATATATATTTGGAAATATATATTCCACCAAGTTTGGTTTCCACATAAAACTGTCATCTGACAGAGGTTTAACTCACCTCATCGCATAATAGGGACGCCGTGGTTTTTCTGCCTCTTTCTGAACGACCTTCTTCGTTATTTGTGAACTTAAATCCTCTATAACGGCAAATGTGCACCACTTTTATTCTATAAAAATGTTGATATATGGGCATATCAACAACGTAGAACTTTTTCTCATTAACATATGAAATAAATATCCTAAATACGCAATAAAGCTAGGAACTCCTTTCACATTTTTCAGCTAATAAGGGCAATCAAAGATAAAACGGGAGTCCACATTTCTATAGCAAACCTAAATATTTGGTCCCCGGAAAGTGCTTGGCTTTTTCCTAGGAAAGATTGTCCGTAACAAAATTAACTTTTTCTCAGGTCCAGATTTTTCTTTACTGAATCATAATGTAAAACGGGTATTACAGACAGCTCGAGTTAACAGGCGTAACAGACATATTTTAATAATACAAAAGTAGTTACAAATCACAAAGAAAAATATATCTATCGTAAATCAATCATTCATTCATGAAGGTGCATATCTTATCCCCCCTGTTTAAATAACTCGTTAAATTACGGTCGTTATCCTGGCCCCCATCTCGTTGAAATACAACGGAGGTTCCCCGGAGACTGATTCCATCGATCGATGAACTTATGCCTCCCACCTGCGTATTATTACATTGGTGACCAGTCGAAACATGGCGCACGCTAGGGTGGACATCATGGAAGAGGAATTGTCCGCTGCAAATACGGTTAACAGCTCTCCTTCAATTAGGAAAAGAGTACATGGGGCAAGACTTCACAAAGTATGCTCCTCACACTTTCATAGTGAGTTCGTCATCTCATTCTGGCTACCTCTCAACTCCAAGAGACCATAGGATAACGAACGTAATCACCAGCGGATGTGGAATTTCTAAGGGGAATCTTCCTTTGAATTGTTCAAGAAACGGTTTTCATTCACTTTGTAACCGTTAGATTGAAAGGTCTACTTTACTTCCAAAAGGTAATTATTACGATGAAGTAAGTGCTCATCACTGATCGTAAAACTTCGAATTAATTAGAAATAATTTATATTAATTTCTTTTTATTTTTTCACATTTCGTTTTTTCATGAAGTTAAATAATATTAATTTAAAAAAATTATAAATTCTCTAGTTTGAGAAAATAAATAACTTCAGTATCGTCAATATCATCAATATTAAAATCCTAAGATTGGTTTACTGCAGCCATTCTTTATCTTTATTTTTCTTTATTCAGTTTCTTAAATATAACAAAATCAAAAACAATGGAATGCTCATGCAAGTAATTCTAACGCATATGTAATTATCTGGTTACTTATATGTAACGCATACATTTACTTAATTATGATAATCAAGTTTTTAAAATTGCAATTATCTTCAGAAATACACCGCAGAGGTAATGCAGGTATTAAAATTATATCAAAAATTACCAAGGAGAAATAGTTTCGATGTTTTCCAACCTTTACTTTTAAAAGATTTCACGGTATTGATTGTAGGGATGAGAAAACCAATATGGTTTGAAAAAAATAATCAATGACAAATTGACAAAATTAAAATATATGGTTTAGCTAAAAATGAAAAATATAATACAGCCTTTCACAATGCATATGAGACCATAAAAACTTTCACTTACCTTTTTGATTTTAATGCGCATGATTAACCAATTTATCAGTTTAAAATTCACCAAAACTACGTGCAACTCAAAGTCTAAAGAAGCCCATCTTCCATACTTCTAAAGGCCCAATCGCTTTTCACTGTGTTGTTTTCTCATATCCAAACACCCATGCCTCCCTAAATCGGATACTTTTTGGAATGAGAAGCTTTAGTCCACGCCTATGCACTAAGTATCGGCCAGTGAGACCTGTTCCCGAAAGGAGGAGAATATCAATCACCACTGGCAGCGGGAATGGTAAACTTAGCCGGTAAACATTAATCATGATCTTCCGCCGATTGCCTATAACACCCGATGAAAATCCTATACTCCGATATTATCGGGTCAGCCCAAATATCATGTACACCTATTTACCTCTTCAAGACACATTAACGGCAAAAGAACAGCATATACATGTATGGATTTACAATTTTTATGGTCAAATTGAACCGTTTTTTCAATAATTGTTAATAGTTTATATTGGTTCCGCATATATATTTATCTTTTTAATATAATTCACAATTTTTCTGGCATCATGAATGTAATAAATAATAAACAACTTATGTTTATCCTATTCTACTATAAACGTATTCTTTTCCACTTATTGGCTTTTCAACATAAAGTATAATGGAACGGTACAAGGATAATGTTTTTACTCATCAGAAGTTCACAATAACTAGAGCCTTCCACAATATTACAGATGAATACAACAAGAAAAAAGTATAAAATCAGACTGAATGAATAAACCGTGTCAAACAAGTCTTGGTCAAATATACAGCCACATTTTTCTCAAAAGCCGTCAGGAAGCTGAGTGGAAGGGGTTATGAGTTCAAAGACTCTTTATTATGTTGTAATAATTTTTAGAATTCACTATCATTTTTTTGTACACATACAGGCAATGAAGAGCGCAAAATGAGACTACAATCTAATCAATATTTCACAAATACAGAGATTTGGTGTGAAGGAGAACACCAGCAGCTACGAGATAGACCACTTTTATTTAGTAAAGGTTGATTAATTATTATATTTAAGAGTTCCATTAGTTTTATTGTAATCATAGATTATATGCTCTCGTAATAAATTTCACCACGCACCAAAAGTGTTTATTGATAGCCGACAATTACATATATTAATTAATTAGATGTACAAAGAAAGTATTATTTATGGCAGTATTTATGTGCTAGTTAATCTTTCTAGTTAAAATGAGGTAAAGAACCAAACACATTTTATAAATGTAGTAAAAAAATATAAAGAGAGTAAATTAGAATGATGATCGGCATTTGTACGAACAAAACGAGATTTTAAGGCTATTCAGTGCGTGAGAAACTACGGCATTGACTTGCTCCGAAGTCTAACATTACACGCACGACATTACACTACGACAGACATTACACGCATTATCTGGTATGTATGAGGAACATTCATTAGCAAACAAAAATATTCACTGAAAGTTACACGACGGTAATCAAACCATTACAGCAAAACACCTTCATAACAGCTCTCTTTGGTACTATGTCACAACGGCTAGGAATAATTTTCGTCAGCCCTTGCAAGAGCCTACCAACTTTCATCAAGGTGACGTTGGTGTTCATTGGAATGATTAATGTTGAATGAAAAACGCGATTGGGCAGGTCTCTAAATTACGCGGGATTTTTATGATGAAAACTCACGTTAACCACCCAAACCGCGAGCGATTGATTTGCTCCGTGTAACTGTAGACAACCGACGTCAACGATCATCGAAAAAACCCACGATTACGTGTATGATGCAATACTGCGACCTGAGCGTGATTGATTGAACCGATCAATGACAAGGAATCTTAAACACACGCTGTTGCTGAAAGTGAATAAACCACACTCTTCAAAATCTCGTTCGTAAAATGGTTTTCCTAACTTATTTGCAATATTTTGGGCTTCCAGGTTTTTCTAGAACTTTTAAAAAATTAAAGTTACTAATAAAAGTGAATTACACTTAATTTATATTTTGGGCATTTTAAACCACAAGTTGTTACTGGCTTAGGGTTTTGACTTGTCAATATGTCATGTATTCCATACTACCTCGCAGCATTCGCAGGTTCCCGTTGATGATTATCGCTTGGCAATAGCGTTAATGACTAGACCATTTTCCCAAAAAAGCATGAATTCTGTAAAATAAACCTTTTATTTTTGCAATAGAATAATAAAAAAATAATAATAAAGGTGGCCAAATATGTATGTATATATGTACTTCACACATAGAAATTTCACGGTTTCAGAAATTTCACATTTCAAATTAAACGGACCATGTTTTCAGGGATACATGACATCCATTTTCGAGGCCCTTTCCGTCATCCCTTAAACGTGGGATAAACCAATCCAGGAAAAATATGAGCCCCCTAATTGCTGCAATCCGCAACATAGATATGTAAATACTATACATAAGCTCCAGGATGTTTAATTTCAGCTAAAATATTTGAAAACAAACAAAAAAACTGAGACTTACTAGATTTTGTGAAATTTAAAGTTTTTCAGATGAAATCAAACATCCTGGAGCTTATGTACGGTATTTACATGTTCGTGTTGCGGGTTGCAACACGAACAAATAAAGGGGCACCTATTTTTCCTATACCCTTTCCTTATATCTATTTCTATGTGTGAAGTAATATTTAGTCGCTGTATGGCGGGATTTCGAGTTTCAATGTGTATTTGGCCAATGTGGCTCCTCTCTTCTGGCTATGAGTGTCATGAAGCGTACCGTTCTGTTCCTATCCTCTAAGATGCTGAGTGCTTGCTAACCTAGTGTCCTTTCCTCCTGTCTGTATTGGCTATTTCTCCTTACAGCTCTCTAACGCCATCTCTGGGCCAAGTAATCGGAGCACCTGGGCGCTTGAAAACATCGCAGATGTCAGTGTAAATTAGGTTTTATTATTAGCTTAAGTGGTAGAGCATCCGCCCGACAAGTGGGTAACAAGGTCCGGTGTTCAAATCCCGGATAAGGAAATATTTTTACATTTGTGATCTTCTCAAATCCGCCTTCCCCAACTTTCACGTGTTCGTCTTCTATGTGTTTTCCTATCCCCTTTCCTTAGATCTACTTCTTTGTGTAAAGTAATATTTGTTCACCGTATGGTGGGGTTTCGTGTTTAAATATATATATATATATATATATATATATATATATATATAGGTCGCGGTGGTCAAGTGGGCAGAGCGTTGGACTACTGACCGGAGGGTCCCGGGTTCGATTCCCGGGCAAGGCACTCTGGGCACCTGCAGCTCCACCCAAACTAGTTAATTTTTCTGGTACCAGGTCTTCCTGGGAAACCATAACCGTCACAGGGAAAGGAACTGGCCCCCCTACCCTGATGTGTCAATATTCACACGCCGTCGGGCTTAGTACTGGGTGAGCTCTACCATCACCTACTAAACCGACCTTCGGGTTGATCACTGTGTTTATGGTTATGTATATATATATATTATATATTTTCCACACACACACGCCGTGTGTTTCTCCTCTCCTCTCCACTACGATCTCCCGATCACATTTCAACAGATTAATATAAACATGGAAAAAAATTCTGTAAACATACGGAACATCCACATATTTTTGGTTGTAACTTTCATATTTCTATAAATGTTCTCTAAAACATGAAAATAAATTTGACAAACAGATAATTGTAGAGCGTGAAAGTAATAATTACTCATAGCATTTACAATTGTAAGCAAATAAAAACGTCAGTATCAAAAACGAACTGAAATAGGCAACGATTTCCCACCGAAATGATTGAAACTTGATTCTAATCCCCTGAGAAGAATTCAAAACTTCCTCCGACCCATAACGGGTTTTTTTCCGTTTCATTTTATCTGCAAAACATCCTCAAACTGGGCATAATTAAACCCCATTTATAGTTTTAATAAATCTCCCAAAGACATTCCCTGGGCATATGTAAATTTGTATGCAATGAAACAAGTTGTTTTCCGTTAGATATATGTAACTAAATTTCGTGCTTTTGATGGATGGCATTCGTGAAAATATGTTGGGTCGGAATGGAGTGATAAGGAATGTTACCAAAGAAGAATGAAAACTTAGAGACTGCTCGTAAATAAAGAATATCAAAGAGAATAGAACGAGTAGAGCCGATTACCAAAACAAAAAAACCACCATCGCTAGCATGCATTGACTTCTTTCAAGATTCTTTCCTCAATCAGTTTCATACAGGCGTACATTGGCATTCGCCTTTTCCGCTGCCATCTAATAATCATATCTCTGATACATTTTTATAAAACCATCAAACTGATTCGAAGCGGCCCGCGGTGCCCAGACCACTCTAAATGGATTTATGCGCCGCTTGTTAGGCTGCCAGGGTAAATACGTAAGATGGGTTGAGATAAAAATTTTACAGCAACGACGATCACTTAGAAAAATTCGTATTTTTATTCCTCCTCTTTCGGAATAGCATCTTAAAAATATAAACATTTTAGACTGACGAAGAGGGAAGATGAAACACTGCACGTGGAAAAAACGCTTGTATATACGCATACATAAACGTCATGAAAAAAATAACGGCAGCATTTTCTTCGAGAGCACATAACTCCCTCTCGTGGTAATGATGCAAACTTGGAGGATTAGAAGCGCCATTAATCAGAATGACAGGCAAGAAGAGACGGAGACAGCGGTGGTTAACGGCTCGGGGGCGAAGAGGAGGATGAGGGGGTGGTTTGGCTAGAGCGTGTGGATAGAAGGCGTGGGCAGGAAGGGGCGGAACGTGAAGATGGAGAGAGAAAATTGGGATAAACGGAAATGGGTGAGATTGCGGAAAGGAAAACTAAAAAAATCTATATTAAGAATAAGTCGGTCGTAAGGGTTAGGACCATCATTTCTAGACAGTGGGAGAGCTAAGTTAAGCGTGGGTGGGTGGAGAGTGCCAAAGGGGTGCGGCTGAGATGGAGCGCTGGGCGTCGTTTTGAATCTGAGTTTGATGGAATAGCCAAGGGTGCAGTTGAAGGGAATAATTGTGGGAGAGGAGTTGAGTGAAGTGGAAAGTGCAAGGTGGAAAATGGATGCGAGTGACACGGGAGGAGTGGGAAAAGGATGGCGGGTGGGAGGGACGGAGGATGGGCCATCAACACGGACGGCAAGCGATGTGCCACGGAGTGAGCATAACGCAAGTACAAATGCACAGAAATAATTCTCATTGCATTTTCGCAAAAAAAAATAAATCGCGTGCTCATAATTTATGACAAATAAAATATATCAGCGTAACTTCAAATTTTAGAAAATCCGGGAGACTTGAGGAAAAACCGGTCGATCCTTTTGCAGAGTGAATGAATAATTTAATAGTCCCTCCCTGCGACAGCACTACTCAATGAAAAACAGAATTTATACGCTAATATGCCGAGAAAATCCGCATTTTGGTGATTTTTATTTTCTAGACAACGATAAGAGGAAATGCATATGTAATTTAGCATGGCATTGAGGAAGCGAAACAAAATAACACAGGAACATACACACATTTAGTATTAGTATTTTCCCCTCTCGAATCAATGGCATTTAAGAAATGTTATATTGCCAATGAATGGGTATTTATTGTTTGTTATCAACACATTCCTTGGAAACTTTGCACAAACTGCACCTTGCACGTATATTTTAAGCTCTTAAGGAAAACTTAACGGACCGTTCAAGTATTTACATTTCCTAACGAGCTGCCTTTTGTTTGTGAGAGCTTATTCTAGTGAGTGTGATGGAAGTATTCCCGATATTATTCAAACGCCCTAGTTAAGAACAAGCTGCTTGTTTCAGATGCCTTCCTAAGTCTTTTGATTTCATGATATTATTGCACTCAATTGTATTTTGGAGGCTACACTATTTGTAGAAACGCGCCCTTACTGTTATCTTAATAAATTCATCAACAGAGATGAATCGGATTTTCTAAGAGCTTCAAATAAATCCTTGAAATTCTTTTACTACGATGCGCCATAAACTGTACCAGTAATATAACCTTGATCAAAAAGTTCCCGGAATAACCACCGTGTGGCGCTCCCATCGTTCCGATTTGAGTTCTGTTTTTTTTCTTAAATTGGTACATCTGTTGTTGATATTCCCTTTTAATCTTAGTGTCACAACTTGACATTTGCAAAAGTTACGTAGCCAACAGTACATCTATCTCTGTGTGTGTTGGCGATTTTTTACAATTGCAGAAATGGATTTAAATTTGCAACAACGAACTTGTATTAAATTTTGCGTAAAAAACGGATTTAGTGGCGCACGGACGTTGGAAATGTTGGAAAAGTGTTTCGGCAACGATTCTCTAAAAAAAAACGGTCGTTTACCAGTGGCACGAGCGGTTCAGAAGTGGTCGTGAGTCAATCGAAGATGATGAACGCAGTGGCAGACCATCGACATCAAAAGTCGGTGAAAAAATTGATAAAGTAAAAGAAATGTTGGTCAATAACCGCAAATTAACCATCAGAGAAATAGCGGAGGACTTGAACATTGCCTATGGATCCGCCCAAGACATTGTGGGTAATGATTTGGGTTTCCGTCGTGTAGCAGCAAAGTTGGTGCCAAAAGACCTCAATTTCATGCAAAAAAGAGACCGTGTTGACGTCGCAAAAGACATGATTTGCGAGGCTGAATCCGATCCCACATTCATCAAAAGGATCATTACTGGAGACGAGACGTGGGTTTATGAGTACGACACGCAATCCAGACATCAGGCAAGTGAATGGCGTTCACCAAATGAGCCGAGACCAAAAAAACAACGTCGTTTTCAGTCAAAAAAGAAGGCAATGCTGACGGTTTTCATGGATTACAACGGTGTAGTGCATCATGAATTTTTGCCAGAAGGCCAGACAGTAAACAAAGAGTATTATTTGGGCGTTATGAGACGTTTGCGTGAAGCAATTCGCCGAAAGAGACCAGAAATCGTCGCACAGTGCTATCATTATTCGTAATTTTTTGACGAAAAATGCAACAAATAGCATCCAACAGCCACCGAATTCACCTGATTTGGCTCCCTGTGACTTCTTTCTGTTCAATCGAGTTAAAAAACCATTACGGGGAACGCGTTTTAGCAGCCGAGAGGAAGTAATGGAAAAATCGCAGGAAGCACTGATGGACATACCGAAAACCGAATATAAAAAATGTTTCGAGGATTGGATCAAGCGCTGGTATAAGTGTGTTGCAGTCGATGGGGATTACTTTGAAGGGGACAATATAGATTTAGATGAATAAACTTGTATTTTTAATTTTCTGAATAAATTCCGGGAACTTTTTGTTCAAGGTAGTATACAGATCGAATAACTAATGTAGTTCTATGACGAGCGGGAGAAGAAAATTCTAATAAAAACACTGAAAACAAGACTGGAAAACCTTTTGGGGCATACTTACAGACGTGGTAGCTCTCTGAAGGCAAGTATGGAGGGAAAAGTGAAAGGAAAAAGCTATAGACCAACATCTCGGATGAAAGAAATTGAAAGAGTTATTGCCAGACGTGAAAGTAACGAAATATGAAGGCATTGAGTACCCAGGCCTAGTAGCTCCCAAATTTCTCGTCGTGACTCATGGAGGAAGAGCTGAATTAAACGAAGGGAAGTACAATAAATATATAAACGAAAAAGTCACACACAAAAGAAAATTGTTGCATATATAATGATTAAATGCAATTGGAAAACTGATTCACTAAAGATATTCTCCAGATTAAAAAATAAATATATGACAGCATGAGTTAACTAGAACTAATTACTGATAATACTAATAGGAAACAAAGAATCAAAATGACGGTTAAAGGTTTCCATTTTCATGATCATTCTCTTGTTAAAGTAAGTCACTATTTACGATAAATTTAATTTTTTGTGAAGAGTGAATGTTTAATACAAATAAGGAAACAATTTGTCTCCAAAAGGTTTAAGATCTCTAATTTAGCGGTTGCAGAATCAAATACGAGTTATGACGAGAAATCCGTTAAATGAATCTTAAATATCGACTCTATTATAGAGATTTACAAGAGAATTGTTGTTTATAACAAACCTTTAGGTGATAAAGAGATTTAAATGAACGCGTATCATATTCCGAACTCCATGGCAATAAGCACTCAAGGTTCCTGAGATATATAGGCCGTTGTAAACCATGCTAGCAGAAATACTATATGCGACTCGATTGTTTTATTCCTCCTCACTAAATCCTCCCAAAAAACAACTTCTATCATAATGGGATCTCACGAAAATAAAAGTACCTCAGGATGAACTCCACCATTCGAACTGCATTGTAGCAATCCTCATTATCCCCGTGGGTTCCCTATATCATTTCATCTCTGGTCGGGTAATAAAGCTCTATTCCATATTCCCTCTCCTCTTGAGCCAGTAATTACGTATATTAGGTTGCCATTTTCCCAAGATTGTTGCTGCCTTTCCCCCGCTCCCAGTACCCTCAACTTAGCATCTAGCACCGAATCGTTTTCCTTTGTACGACTCGTCGACGCTCCATCAGTTCCTTGCTTTTATTTTGAAAATTCTAACGGATAAGCCGTTTTATAGTTTTTTATAGTTCCACTTATAATATTAATCAACACAGAATAAACACGCAAAGGTTTTTATCACATGGTGAGAAAATATATAGTTTTTATGTAACTTCCTTATGAGGAGATCAAATAGTCAAAAAATGAAAAATTAAATGCAGAGAAGGAGAAATGAGACGACAAAATATATCTATTCTACCTAATCAAAAAACTGAACTTTTTGGCTAGATATTATCTTCCCTTTAAGCCACTGCAAAGTGTTTCAATCGAGGCTCAAGAAGAGATACTTTTTGCATGAGAGTATGTTTCTACGAGTACAGAGAAGAGGACTGCAGCTCTTCACTCGTCAAGATAGACACTGAATCAGCTAAGATGACGATTTAGTTCTAATCAATCAGCTGCGGTGTTTGACAATTTATGACTTATCCTGGAGCCCCCAGCGAATCCCCACCCTATTCACTTCGCGCGCGCCAACGCCGACGAACCTGGCCACAGAGGGCCTAGTTTCAGTTGGCGATGAATAAAGGTTCCACTACTGTGCCATAAGAAGGTGAGAAATGTGGACTTGGTAAGCAACTATTTAACTTCAAATATGGAGTAAGCACCCTTGGAGTACGGAAAAACTTTTTCCGAGCTTTTCAAGGCAAAATAACACATCTTAGTAAAAATTGGTAAGAAGTTGCTAGAGTGAAAATAAATTCCCCGGAAGTTAGAATATTTAGCGAGCGACCCGATTAAAATTTACTTAGCTTTTGAATTTCTGCATCAGACGCAGATTAAAAGTGACTATGGCCATATATGGGTAGTAATATGTGAAAATGTCAAAAAACATTTTCGAAAATCTAGGGATCAACATTAGCAATAATTATTGCATAAGTTATCATTAATATAGGCGAATCTTTTTTCTAAATTGATTCAAAAAATATTTAAAATATCCACTTTTTCATTTTAAATATATAAAATTTCAAATATCACTGTCATGGTTACGAAGAGAATATCTGAAAGGGGAAAGATTCATTGAAATGATTGTAATTGTTCTCCTCACTTTTAGTTTAGAAGAGATGGAACTACTCGTATAACTTCATTCAAAATACAGAAAGCACTCGCTACCCAAAAGAACACATTAAGTTATTCTGTAATTTACGAGTGTCAAAGTTACGAGGTCGGTAAATTAAATAATGAGGCTGGCCACGTAGCGTTCTATCTGGCAACACTGGAAGCGCTGAGCTTGGAGGGGCGGCACGGGAACATGTGACCCGCCTTCAGTACGGATTTGAACTCGCTCGAGTCATTTGGTTGTCCGTAGTGATTTTTTTGTGAACATGTTTTTCTATTGTATTCTAATAATGAGTGACATCAATTTCGAGCAATGGTGTGCTATTAGATTTTGCTCTATACTTGGGCTCAGTGCAACGAAAACTCTTGCTACACTTCAGCAGGCTTACGGAGATATTATAATGTAAACAAAGGTATTTAGTTGGTTTAAGAATTTTTAAGAAGGAAGAGAATCGATCGAAGATGATCCACGAAGCGGAAGGCCTTCATCTCCAAAAACCGATAAAAATGTCGACAGAATCCGAGATCTTGTGCGTTCAGATCGTCGGTTAACAGTGAGAATGATTTGGGAAGAGTTGAGTTTGACTCATACCATTGTTCATCAAATTTTGACCAATGAATTGGGGATAAAAAAAATCTGCGCAAAAATTGTTCCAAATAATCTTTCGCAAGACCAAAAGGACCAGTAGTTTCTTGACAGTAAAAAAATTCCTGTAGATCCTCTGCCTTATTCGCCTGACTTGAGTCCTTGTGACTTTTTTCTCTTCCCGAAGTTAAAAAATCACCTCAAGGGAACTCGGTTTGCAATAGTCTACAACATTCAAAAGGCTGTAACCGCCCAGCTGAAGGCTATTGCAGTATCGGTGTTTCAGTACTGCTATGAGGAGTGTAAGAACCGTCTCCAGTGCTGCATGACTTCAGAAGAAAGTTATTTTCAGAGTGACAATATAAAATTTTAATTCTATTTGAATGAATTTTTTTTAAATCAATCTCATTACTTAATTTACAGACCTTGTACCTGCATAATAGGGAGGGATATTATTAATATATTTATTTATGATTAAAACAAACCCAAAGTTGCGTCAGGAACAAAAAACCTTTTTCCTAAAAAAAGTTTTTCTCTGTGTTTCCATAGGTAGGTCCATAGGTCCATAGGTTCTTTTAGCAGGGAAAGTTCACGGTCCCAGCTCATCACACCTAGATTTACATTGTGTATAAAGTTAAGCTAGATTCATGAATGAACAATTGCACATTAGAGATGTAGATGTATACATTTAAAAACACCTTATCTCGCTTTTATCTTGCTCTTTCTACAGTTTAGAAAATTTAAACTGTCATGATTATAAACAGAGTATTACTCATTTTCTTCCAGATGAGAAATGTTTGGTGTTTTAAAATGCCTAATTAAATAAAATGGAGAGTGAAATAGAACTATTTTGTTTATTTTGCTTTTAATAAATAAGTACCGTGACCGTGGAAGACTATATAATAAAGAGTAAAGGCATGCCTTTGGATGGTCCCTGAAAGCGTCTGACAACCGTCTACAACTTCCATTAAATCCAACAGTTTTTCTCTGCGTCTGCCTTAGTTTATTTTCGTCCCTGATAGTTGATAGATAGATAGCATCCTTGAGGGATTAAACACATATAGGGTATTTCGTTTCTCCAGCAATAATATAACAAAATCATCATGCATGCAATGGATATTTATCAACCGATTATAAAATGAAAATTTTGCTCCTATCATCAACTAGTGGACACGCAATTATCTGATCGGTCAAGAAATAATACAGCTGGTTATTTGTTCCAATTATAGCATTTTTTTATCAAACTAATAAAATAAAACCACACAGGTTTGCATGAAAGCGTCTATTGTTAGCAAGTCAATCTCACAATTTTACTGGTTACATCATTCCCCAAAGCAACTCCATCAGATTCTCCATCCTTCCATGCGTGTAATTCAAGAACTTTCATGGACGGTTCTTGCGCGGAACTTTCGCTGTTTTAAGGTTTCACTTCAATCGCTTGGTTCCGAAAATCCATTAATACGGACTAAAAGCTAAGGTAAAAAAAATGTGCACTCTTTCCATCAAGAAAGTGCCTTTTTATCTCTTCCTGTTAAATAAAATTCGAGAGTTTTTATTTCCACTCCGCATCTCTTCCTTTGTCTCTCACTCACCAACTCCAAATTCCAGTTCCTCCTCGAAAACCGTCCCCCCCTTTCCACTTCCTAACCTCTCTCCGTCCCCTCCGCGTTCATCCCTACCCGCTCATTTATTTTCTTGCATCAGTAACTCCCTTCCCCTCCCCGTATTTCTCTTATTTAAAAAAAACGTAAACCGCTCTCTTCTATACGCTTCTCCCCACTCTTTCTCCCCGTCTCCCATACTCTATCACGACCAACCCACTGCTGGAAGTCGAAATGAGAAACAACGCTCTGCAAAAATAACGAAAAACTTTTTTTTATTAATGACTTCGTAACTCACTTGCGTCATCGGTTCCCACATTTTAATCCACGGAACCTATTTGAGATTTCAAACCAAACCTTTTCCTTCCAGCACCGAAATGGAAAGAATGCGTTTCCTTGCCGTAAATGTATTCATTTCCAAATGCGGGACAATATTAATCCAAACGTTGGAAGCGCAGAAAAAAGTCCACGATTCTTATTTCAGAATTTCAATCGGTGTAATCTATATTCGAGCATTGTGAAGGAGAGCAGCCGTTCATTATTCTCCGTTCCCTCTCCCAAAGCCGTCATTTTCTCATTTCCAATTTTTCTTTGAGAAGTTTCCTCATCATCGCAGGGGTTGAATACAACAACTGAGTCTAAGCGAAAATATTGCATGGGTAAACACCCAACTTTTAATGTTCACCTCCCCAGTTAATGCAGTTATTCATTTGTCCCCGCACATAAAGATAGTAAACGGCAACGGTAAAGTAAGTCAATGGCAATAAGCTCCGCCCATTTTCCCAAATATTCAAAGAATTATGGTTACGATTATTTTAAATAACACGTCCTTCCTGTAATGCATTTTCTGTTGACTATTGGTTTATAAAACCTCAACAATGTATGCGTTCATTTTTATTTTGTCCCAAAACCCTACATAAAAATTCCAATTTTGAGAAAAAGAGGAAATATCAGATAATTTTGTGTATTTCAATACTGAATAGGTATCTCATGCTCTAAAAATTTCTCGATCTCTGGTAATACCGTAGAATCTATGAATTTAACTATAGGAGGATTCACTTAATCATCATTATTCCCTACTTTTATTGTGAATACCTAAATATTTGTCCAACCTCACCTAACACAGTAGTTGTAGTTTTAACGTCAGTCAACGGTAAACATTATGCCAATTATGAAGAAAGTAGTATTTTCAAATTTGTACGATGGTCCTCAAAGGTATTTTAGAAATATTCAGACAAGAGCTCTCAGAAAATTCAGGGTTTTAATTAAAGACCATTTATGAGTCAAGATTCAGGGCAATCGATGTTCTTAACGCTACCAAATTATAGTCCTGATCAATGAACAACTATCTTCAGCTTCGGTTTCCAAAAAATATAGATGAGAGTGGGTAAAGTTTTCGTATAAGTACTCAAAATTTGTGAATTCACGTTACTATCATCAAAAGAAGCACACCAAACGCCTATTGGTCGATTCCCAAAGTCACGCTCCACACCACTTCTCACATTTCTTCGCGTTATTGTCTCCGTTCAATGGTACTTGAGTTTAATCGTATATTAACCAAAAAGATTGGCTTGTTTCTCAACGTTGGAAAAAGAATTTCTCTAATTTTCAACTGAAAGTCTTAGCTGCACATTTTCTCGCTTTGTCTTCTACGAGTATAATGATAAGCATCCTGATACGCTATGACATACGCCATATTTACGGCGGAATAATATTTAAATACACATATATTATGTCTCACTGAACAACTTCTACATTCATTACTTCCGAAATTATGTTCATCGAAGTCGCAATTTTGAAACAAAAAAGTATCTGTATCAATCAACATAAATGGAAACATAAATGTCTTGTTAAACTGTAGGTCAATTGTATAAATGGTTGTGGTTCATTTCCATTCTTTCCTTATTCCTACACCAAAGAAGATTTGTAGTAGGTGACATTAAAATTTGTTTGAAAAGAAGATTTTTGACAGATTTTAAGTAAATGTCTTTTTCCCTTTTCCTAACCATTTAAAAACCCTTCCTTTACCTTATCCATTACTTATCCCAGCTGGTGCTTGCTCTTCCTGCTACACACATATTTGTCGGATCGCGGGGTATTTATGTAGATGTAGCATGTCCTAATAGGAACCTCATAGAACTTATCAAGATATTTTGATTTGGCCTTCACCCTCAAAGAGACGTGCATAGAAAATCAAAATCAAGATCACTTACTGTGCCAAATGGGATTTTTACAGACTAATTTAAAATAAGCATTCAATTTTGCTTATACACTTTGTTGTGTGTATATTTTGTAAGACTTCATTCATGATTAAATTAACTAAACAAAAAGAACCAATATTAGAACATTTTTTTCCAAAATGGGCTAACCTGACTTCAAGACTTCAATCTGAGCTTTGAAAGTAAATTTTTCCATCTTTTTCATATCTTTGCAGTCAACTTCTTCCTCATTTTTTCCTTTCACTTTCCTCACATTGCTCCCCTACCTTGCAACGCATAAAAACCCTAACTACATCTATCGTTCTCTTCATATCTCAACCCTCTTTCTCCTTTCTCATTCTTCTTCCCCCTATTCTCCATTCCACCGCCAACCAGCCAAGCTCATAACCCCCCCCCCATTTTCCCCTACCACCCAATCCACGTTTTTTCTTTCCATTTCAGTTATTTTCCCCTCAGTTATAATACACGTTCTATCCCTCCCTACTTTGCCCACTCTTAATGCGCCCACCACTCAACCACAGCAAAACCTCAAACACGTGATTCCAAGGCCGCTCATGCGTACGACCCTTATCTGCAAATGGAAGCTTCATCGCAGGGCAGACGAGCACTCAGGCCGCTTGCTTCATCTCGATATCACCGTCCTCCCTCCACCGCTCCCTCCAGTCCTAGTCCCTCTCTCTGCCCCCGCATCGCCCCGTTCAGCATCCTCCGCACCTCGCCAAACAAGGGCACTCGCCACCTAACCCTGCCGAAGCCAAATCCTCTCGACTCTACATCCTTCCCCGAAGGCATTCTCCGCCCCAGATACCTCACATCTCACTAACACTCGAAAAAATTCGGATGTGCGAGTACTTTCGAGGTGGAAAATATGCAGGGTCATGCGGTAAGGGGCAGGAGTTTATCGGAGCTGATGGCATCTGGAAATCTCTTCCATCTCTCTCTCTCTTTAATTAAACAACGATCTTCCTCTTTCTCGTTCTTCCTTCACCCGTAAGTTGTTCCCGGACAATGATTATCACCAGCGGTGTCATTAATGAAAGTGGCATAGAGCTGGGATGTGATGATCCTTCGATAAAGATGTGTACCTTTCAAAGGCCATATTTTTTTATCCGTTGAGATTTTCTGGCACAAACGAGTTCAAGTCATAGGTGGGGATTCCTCAATCAAAGGAAAACTTAATGAAGAACCAAGAGTACTACGCACTTTTTTACATCAGCCCAACGTGTTCTTAAATGCCAATGCGTTGTCATAGAGCGTGGAGTAAGTGGAAGAAAACTTATAAATCAAAATCTTTGAACACGCAAAATATGTGATCAACTACAATCGGAAATGTTACTTGGCAGAAAAGTTTATTCAGAAGTTTCCATGTGAACACCCTGCAGGCAACGAGTACATCTTTGATACGTAAGAGCAATCAGAAGTTACCCATAGATGATTTAAACATTTAATTTTTAAATTATTTCAAGTTTGAATATCCCTTTACTAATATTTTCCTTAAAGCTTTAGCAAAGTTACCTAATTTTCATCCCTACCTCACTCACTTTCTTTTAAAAATCCTTCCAAAAAATTATCAAAATATATGTCCCCTCCATTGCCTCAATAAAAAACAAAAACTGCGCACACCTTAAATGACTTTTAGGGGTATACTTATTGACCTCCCATAGGCGCTTTAAAGCACGCTGTATTTAAATAAGTGTTATTTTTCAAATCCCGCTTATAAGGGTCACGAAAGGGAATGGAATGGAATAACTCAGGTCGATAACTGAAGAAGATGATGCAAAGTAAGATGCCTTTCAAACTTCATTGCATAAAGGACTGTTAGCAAGATTGACACGAAAACCTTTTTCGCTATATATGAAGCCATTTTAATAACATCGAGAGCTAACTGTTCTAGGCAGGCATCTGTGGCATTTCATATTTCCCGTGTGGAGAATCGCGTAATTCCGAAGCTGCATTCACTCGCGTTGGCAAATCTATTATATTAACACATGCATGCAATATTAACGATACTAATTCGATCATTTAAGCAAAATATATCTCCTGATAGCCAGCACATTGTTATCTTGGCGAAAAAAATGTCTTCCGGCGATCAGGTGGAAATCATCTTCTCACATTTGAAGGTGTAAAATTTTTCAAGGGAGCACGAGGATAATATCAGCCGAAAATAAGGATTAAAACACAAAGTAATCTACAAAAAAATTATTATAATCAGGATGAACATTGATGTAGTATATAAACTACTTACAAGACCTTTAAATGCAAAAAATGATATTTAGCTATAGCTTTTAGACAGAGCAATTAAGGTAATTCTTCGAGTGTATCGTCGTTATGAATTTCTGGGCAATGAATACCCCATTGAAAAGTATGCAAATGAGCCTGATCACTAGCGTATTTTAGTGTGTAAATATAATAAAATTGTGCATCTAGTTCATTCGAATTAGTTTAAATAGTCCCGAAATAAATATTTCGCGGAAAGATTTTATATAAGCCCGCGACTACTATTTTATTTTTTTCCACATTTGTTAGAAATCTGAAAAGTTTAGGAAATAAATACGTATTAATAAGTTGCAAACAGTAAAGATGCCCCTAAGATGGGGAAACAATATTGTAACGTTCAACGTTCAGTTTCTTAAACATGTCCGACAACGATCGAGACAATGTGTCCACTAACACAATCATTGTCACACTACAGACGCCTTCGTCTGTGGCTACACTTACAATGATAGCTATTGGATGAAGATGTATTGAAATTTAATAATAGAAAGCAGAATTGATCAGGCGTAGTTTTCCCCATGGAAAAACTACCTTTAAATTTAGTGTGCGTAAGGAGGCTGCTCTGAAGTTAATAATTTTTGCGTTCCAACTAGCCAGGAGCTAACTTATCTACTCTCATTCATCTGGAGGCAAAGACGAACCAGATGAATTGTGGTTTCGGATTAAAAAAGATAGACACTAATGAAAATATAATGACATTTTTAGAATTTAGGAAACTAAACAAAATAAAACAAGATAATATTCTTCAAAATTCCCAGGTTTTGAGTTCAAGTATTAAGAGCCTCTTATCATCTTCACACACGCACATGCATACATATATATATACACACACACACACACATATATATATATATATATATATATATACATGTACATGTATATATTCATTTACATTGATAAATTCAAACATGAAATCCCGCCATACGGCGAACAAATATTCATTCACATAGAAATAGAGACATGGAAATGGGAAAGGAACACACAAAAAGGACGAACACAAGAGAGGTGGGGAAGGCGGATTTGAGCAGATCACTAATGTAAAAATATTTTCCTCGACCGGGACTTGAACACCGGATCTCTCCACTTGCACGGCGGATGCTCTAACCACTTGAGCTATCAAGAAATATATATATATATATATATATATATATATATATATATATATATATATATATATATATATATATATATATATAAATGCAGACAAAAGAGTAGGCTGAAAAATAATGCACACATGCTTGTAGCCCACAAACAAAATGACATTCAGAAGCATTCCTGGTGGCATGATGAAGTAATATTCCCCCTTAATACGCATGCGCAGGTTTGAGGCCGTTTAATACATCCATTCTATTTTGAGAAGCGAAAGTATGGAGACATGTTCTACGAGTAGTGCTATGTCAACTCAACTTAAACAGCGTGCTGTTGTCGAATTTTTAACTGCTGAATAAGTGACTCCTACAGACATTCATCGTCGTTTAAAGGCTGTTTATGGTGATGATGCTGTTAATAGGTCTACTATAAATCAATGGGTAATAAAGTTTTGAGGTTTTGAGCCTGGAAAAACCATAATTGTTCATGAAACTTCATTTTTCTGTGTTTTTGAATGCTCACCGAGTTCATGTGACCGATTTTCTGGAACGAGGGGCAACGGTAAATTCTTCTCAGTATGTACAATATCTCTAAAACACCTCCGACGTCGAATTTGTCGAGTTAATGGCAGCCTGGTGACAATAATCTTGCAACATGACAACTCTCGTCTAATTTGGACCGATTCCACACCCCCCATATTCCTTAATCTTGCGCCTTGCGATTTTAATTTTTTTCCTCTCAACTCAAGAGACACCTCAAGGGTAATCATTACACCTTCGGATGGTGAGGTGAAGGCAGCTGTCAAGTCCTGGATTCGAGAAAAGTCGGAAGAGTTTTTAAATGGCGGAATGAAAAAACTTGTTAAACGTTGGGAGAAATATGTTAGCCTTATAGGTGCCTATATTGAAAAATAAATATATGATTTTGAAACTTAAGAATTGTACTTTAATATACGTTTTGCCCGATCTAGCTATTAGTTTTTGTCCGCGCTGTACAAGCATGTGTACATTACTTTTAAGCCTTACCCTTATAAGTACATGTTATTATTAACAAAATGTGCTTCAATTTTTAAGTATTTTCTCAGCTACATTGGCAAAATTTTAAATTAAAATCCATTTCATGAATTCCAGTGGTTATTCAAACTACCACAAGCAACTTTGCTCAGTGAGGATCAAAAAGCTAATTCTAAGATCAAAAAGTATTCAACGATTTTAATTAATTACGCTATACATAATACAATATTATTTTGACTTACTACTACGACCATGTTCCAATATGGATCTTACATAATGAAAAATACATGATCAAATATTTTATAAAGATAAATCTGCTTTGATATTCGTTAATACCCATGGATGCTTCTATGCTAGAAACAAAGGTGAAGGAAAATAATTCTTTACTAGTATTGGTTTTGACGTAGACTAAAATAATATGAATATTTTACGGCAATATCTAGTCCCTTCATACATATTCTTAGCTAGGATTACGAGATATAACATTTCTACCCTACACTCCCTACAATTAAATTATGCCATAATGTGCTAATAATAATAAGCTTGACTTATATTTCCCAGTATTTTTCTAATTTAGCATTTACTAACTCAAATTGGCACAATTGCATAGAATATAATAAAATTCTATGCCTCGGTAGTTTTACTGAAAAGGTATATCCCATCAATCATTAACCACCCATAGTTAGTTCAAAATTTGGGTTTTTATGTAATCAATTGAGTTATTCCTAAATTTTGTTTCTGCAGAAAGCATTATACGTACATAAATGTATTACTAAACAAATGAACCCATGAAAATGGATAAGACTTACGAACGGAGAAGAGCAAATTTAAAAAATGAACTGCCATTAGGCTACCACGAATCCATTACACCACTGACGCGAAAAGGATTGAGGATTACCGACGGAAAGCGAATGATGCGAACGCATAGGGTTATTCAAAAGTGCTGAGTCAGATGGAGAGGTTCATGAGAAATTGGAAATAAAAAAACGAAGAGACGAGGGGAAATGAGAGAACGAAGGCGAAAACCTTGGCAAAAATAAAAGATTTAAAAAAAAAACAACCACGCATTGACCAGTGTGGACCGAGGATCATTGCGAAAGGGAGTGACGTGGAAATGCGGAATTGGAGGACTGAGAGAGACACTAATCATTGGGGTCTATGGTCCCGGATTTTCGCTTATCAGGAAAGAGGCCGGGCGCAACGAAATTAGTCCATTGTGCAGGAATCCTATCTGCTCTTGCGAGGAAAAGCCGTTTTTGGCTGCTTTCACGAGTGTTTGCAAGCTATCCAGAACAAATAGAGGAAGAGGGATTTATCGACCGATTCAATATGTGGATGGTTAATGGAGACTAAAGGACGAGTGGAGTGAGGAAAGAGGAAGAGCAAGGAGCTAATGCTATGGAGAAAATTGGAAGAAGCAATGCATTCATGAAGTAGAATGGGAAATTATTTCGGGATAGGAAACGTATGGTAAATGTTTTTCCTGGCGAATTGGAAGGGAAAAATGCTGTTTTTCTCTCCTTATTATAGTGCTCTTGATCAAGTTCTAGTCAGCAATGATGCTAGTTAATGGAGCTTCTGTATAAAGATAGCTAATACACCTCTGGCTGAATACTCGAAAGCCCTGTGTGATGGGTGGGTGTAAACAAATACCAAGTGCCAGTTCCAATTAGGAGGGTGATATAGAAAACGAGGTATTCGAATTCTAATCTAGTTACAACTTGAACAAACAACGCGCATGGGATGAACGAATAGGAAGAGCTAATTAAACGCCACCACAAGCATCACACGCATCGACGAATTCGAGTAATTATGCCTGGGTAAAAAGATGCGCTCGGGCTGTTGATGAAGTTCAGAGCAAGTGTTGACTATCATCGTACCGAAATCCGAGGCCGGTTATTAGTTATTCGGAGTAAATTGAAGCCCTCTAAGGAGTCATTTTCCGCCATAGTTACGTACAAGGTAAACGATGAAACTAAATTCTATGAAAACAAGTCAAAGTTTATCTAATTAATACAGGCCATTACAAATTCTCAAAATGTGCCCAATTTATGTTTAGAATAAAAATGGTCCCGTATCATTATGAATGCGAGAATTTATGAAAAGTAGAAATATTAATATATTACATATGATCGGTAAAAAAATCACTCAAGAAGATAAGGATTTGGTTTGAGTGTAATGAAATAAACATTGCAGCTCGTACCAAGATAGTGCATAGTAATTTACTGAATGAATTGTATGACTCATCCTTAACGACGAGAGGCGGAGAGATTCTTTTTTCATTTCACCTAATTTTCTATATCTCTTCAATCAATTAGTTTCATGCAGTTACCAAATGAAAAACTACACACCAAAAATAATTGCAGGGCCTCTTAAGCTAAATTAATCTAAAGCTAATAAAAAAGCACCTGTGTGGTTTGAAAAGGGCTGACGTAAGAATTGATACAAACTATTGTCCAGAGTACTATTATTTGAGCATCTGCATGGTTTGAAAAGGGTTGAAGTAAGAATTAATACGAACTATTGTCCAGAGTACTATCAATTAAGAAAGAGGTGAAGTGTTCGTAAATTCTCATATACTCCAAACATATTTTCTCGGATAAATTTTTTCTATGCGCGGCTTGAACGACAGCTACATTTTTTCAAATCATTTAGTTCCACTTCTGTAGGTATTTCTATTTAAAACAAAAATGAAATACTATTTTTAAGGCAATCTAAATAAACAATTCTAAATCAAGAAATGCTAACATCTTAAAATTCATAATAATGTCTCTATATATTGTTACACGATCTCACCGTGCTAGTGCCATTACTTAATATGTCTTTGCGGGAAAAGAATCCAAAAGAGTTTATCACGGGAAGTGTCCAAATATCGTACAAAATTAATCGCATATATTTGATGTAAATAATTATAACTGCATCACCAATCTCATACCGATAAGAAGTCTACACATTAGAGACAGACGAGGTATTTCTTGTTGGTGTTCTTGTACAGACATATCCTCCCCATATATATAGGGTATTGCCATACAATATTTTTTATTTTCTCATTCCGTAATTATAAATTAAGTAAATCTTTAATTGATACGTGCTCTTTATTTCAATAAAAGATAAGTTTTCCTTTTTTGCTCTCTATTTAATCTCTTCATTCTGTAGTTGAATAAACTCTAAAATTAAACTGATTTACCTTTAGATTTTCACATTGAAAATTATAATTTCCGATTTCTTCCATCTATTACGTTGCTTAACTGTATTCCATCCATATTTCTATTTTGATTTGTAATACAATATCTAACAACTTTATCAAAAATATTCAACAGAACCTCCTTTTCATTCATTTAGTTCAAAATTTTAGAATAACATATTCTGAATGAACATTATTTTAAGGTTTATCTGGATTGAAATTGATAGTAGTAAAAGCGCACCCGTTCACTTAATGCAAGCAAAGATACTTGAAAAAAGTGAGATGCATTCGACATATTCACGCTTGTGGATACGTAAAGTGGAAACAAACAAAAGGGCTTCTTTGAAAGAATTGTACATTAAATTGTATAGTTAGATTAGTAAATTTAAATTTTCATTAAATAATTGATGGATCATCAAAGCAAAATGAACTGACATGAATTATGTCCGTAGAGTTGCGGGTACTAAATTTTAAATTATTTAGCTATTTCCGAAGTCACATTTAGAGAGAAAATTGAAAAATCATGTGACTTAATTCAGCGCCTGTAAATTCTTATATGTATTTTAATAAATAAATATATGTATATATATATACATATAAACACAGATGAGGTACAATACGTACAGCACTTTAAAAATAGTTCTTTATCAGCCTTAATAAGTGTAAAAATCAACCTATAATATCAAAAAGAATGTTCGATACATTGTATTAGAGAAATTGAATTTGCTGAAGGAATGATCTCATATATTGAATAAAAAATAGCTATACAAAAAATTCATATTTACTTTTAACTCGTGTTCTGTCTTGCATATTATTATAGGTATAATAAAGCCCAAGTATTGTGAATCATAAAACATTAAAAATTTTATTTTAAAATACCTCAATGATAATTCATTACGTACAGACATGCTTGCGATTTAGCGATTCAGGTTTAAAAATTGAGTAATTGATATCATATTTTAAGACTTTTAAATGCTATATCATAAACCCTAGTATACTATTCCTTGCACACGGATGCACTTAGCGTATTCAGGTAAAAATTGGATAAGCTTTAAAACTACAATAAAAGAATATTTTTCTTAACTGACTAATGTCGCATTTATTCGACATTAGTCATTATGTCGCATTTATGTTCAGCGGATAATCATCGCCATTTCCTTTTTGTCATTCTAAGTTCATTTGTTCCATTACTTTAACGGGTAACGAATTAAACCGTGAACAGTGCAGTATTATAGTGAATCATAATGCAACTGCACAGTGGAAGCGGAGGATGAATCTTCAAATTTAAAGATTCTCATTAATTTTTCAAGTTAACTGGAGCCGTAAATGGAAAGTTTATAGTTCAAATCTTAATACAATATTATACAATATCTATAACATTTTAAGTCAAACTTTTGAAATTTGAGCATTTATTGGCTACAAACTTCTTGAGAACAACACTTGGTGATGGTCAAATCATTACATTATGATCGCAGTAATTCGACACTTACTGAAAACAGTATTTGGTAATTGAAATATATTAAGGAAAACAATTCCTGAAAACGACCGTGACAAAAAGTAATACAATTATGTTAGTGGAGAATTGATTATACGAGAATTATTGCACTCACGTAATGTGATAGTCTCACGGGATGGATTTTCCCTGGTTGCGTGATACTGGTAATTAAATTCACTTTACGAGTAGCTATGAGCAAGTTTCTTTTATTAAATGAGAACTGGTAAAGAGTATTTATTTCCACTACAAAAAATCTAGGAATTGTTCGTTATCTCCACATTCACAATAATAAACCACCTCGTGATATCACTCTTTTTTAAACATTACGAATTCACCTTATCATTCACATTCACACAACAAAATATTTCCTGAATTATTGCCCATTTGAGCCATGAATTAGTAATTTGAATTTTAAATTCTTTGCAATGATTATTATTATTTTCCAATTAAAAATTATAATGGATTTAGGCAGGAAAGGTCACGGTAAAAATAGAAGTCACAGCTATGCAAGAGGAAATCCTAATAAATTACCTTTCCAAATAGTTGAACTCATTCGGCACCAAACATACATCCCAAAATATTTGTCAGTATCTATTCCCATATTCACAATAATGAGAAGTCTCCGTAAATGAAGAAATGAATTATTTAACCTATTTCCTATACGTATAACAACTATTTATGTCGACAAAACTCTACTTTCCCTACTGTTGTTAATAATATGAGAAAAAAAGGAAGAGAATAAAGGTGGGTAGAGAAAAATGAAACAAAGGGATTACTCGCACATCATTTCATTGCAAACACTTTCGGGAGCCAGAATGTAAATTTCACCCATAGTTAATACATAAGAGTGTTTTACAAAGGATATTGAGAACATTTAGACTAGGGTTTATTGAATCTTTGCTCTAAATAATAGCTATCAGCTCAGGGTAAAGCCTTGAAATATATTTTTTCCTGAAATTTTGCTTGGTTGCAGTTGTTGAGGCATTAGGGAACACCATTGTAGCAGTGGTAGTTACTAATGGTGGCAACGGACAGCAGAGGTCACTTGCGCCGGTGGGTTACCTGGGAGGGGTGGGATGTTTCAGGGAATGCAGGAAGGATGGAGCTAAACCCGGAGTCGACCTTAGCCACCTCTTAACGAAAGGCGCCAATGAGTTCAACGTCCCACCCGAGGGACGGTGTACTCAATCTACTCTATAAAAGCACCCAAAGAAAGGATTGCGATACCACTGAAAAATTCAGCCATCACTGGGATTCAAACCGGAGCCCTCGGGGTGTGAAAACAGTTCAATAGTCATTGCACCATCCCGATCCCCAAGAGAACACCATTCTCTGCTATTAGCTGTAGCTCGTTACCCTTTATATAAAATATCTGATTGAGAATTATTTATTTAGGATCCATCCGGTGATATTGCATTTTTAATAAAGCTTAAAACAGGTTTTTCTAACTCGATGAAAACCGTTATTAGAAAATGGAAATATAACAAAAATATTTTAGCACGTTCGTTGCAAATCAAATGAGAAAAGATATTACTATGGTATATATTAGGTAATCTACCAGTTAAGGTAGGTTCTAGGATGGAAACAACTATCAAATAAATATTTGTAACTCCAAACAAAACCCAATCCAGCAACCTACTCTACATCAGGTCCCTCTTCATCTCTGTGTACTTCCCTCCTCCCTTTATCCCATCCAACATCCCTATCCTGTTCCTGTCCTTTCTTCGTTTGCCTAACATTCACCCCTCTATTACTTTCTTCAACATTCCACTTCCGCTCAATACGCCTTTCATCCATTTTTCCTGCCTTCATACGATTTCTCTCAACAAACCCCTCCCCTCACCCCCCATCTCTAGCACTTCCTCATTTGTTTTCCTTTCGGTCCAATTCACCTTCTCCATTCTTCTCCACATCCACATTTCAAAAGCCTCCAATCTACATCTATCCTCCTGCTTCAGCGACCACGTTTCCGCGCCGTACATAGCTACGCTCCATATCAGTGTTTTTACGAGTCTTTTCTTAACCTCCTTACTCCACGTCCTCGTCATCAAATTCATCCTCCTTGAGAAAGCCTCCTTGCCTAGCGCAATTCTTCTCCTTACGTCCCAACTACTTTGACCGTACTGGTCAAAAAAACCCCGAGACACTCTTCTACCTACTCCTTTTTTTCCTCTCCTATTGTAATGTTTTGCTTAGCCATTTTCTTTCTGGAAAATCGTATAACCAATTACTATGGTAATGATTATTAAATTGGAATCATGTTTACACAGAACTGCAATAATATATTACCAGTGTTTAATATGTAATTTTCAATAGAATATGGATACACACGTTTATGGGCTAAAATTTTAGAGTATTATTTTGATATTTTTTAATGAATATAATCATGAATGTAAGGGCATGAACATGAAGTGAAATCTTACCAGGTC
The DNA here is from genome assembly GCA_037158775.1 of Hetaerina titia. Classification (NCBI taxonomy): domain Eukaryota; kingdom Metazoa; phylum Arthropoda; class Insecta; order Odonata; family Calopterygidae; genus Hetaerina; species Hetaerina titia. The sequence goes on from CM073770.1 coordinate 67,269,825, forward strand.
TTCCACCGGATTAGTGTCTCAATAGCTGACAACTTTTGGTAGCCGCCTTCGCATCATCCTCAGGGCTTTAGAAGCTAGATGGCTATCGAAACGTCGGTAGCTTTTGAGAGACTAACCCGATGGAAGACCCGAGAGGATTTCACTTAACAGACACGCCGGGAAAGCACAAGATCTTACATATGAACATGAACTTTAAATGAATACAGACATTTTATTCCACTTCAATTATGCATTGCGCACTTTAAGTTCCTCCGTCCTACATAGAAGGTTTGTCGCAAATGTAGTAGGACTGAGTCGACTAAAAAATATATATTGCCAGAAATGATAAATTCACCCAAAAACCTTCGAAGTAGTACCCTTGTGCATCCACACACAGCTGCCTTGGTCCGTAGGCGTTCTGGAAGGCAGCACTTGGAATACTACCCGTTTCATGAAGGAGCGTAACAAGGGCACGTTATAGAGGTTTTTCAAACAAATGATCAACACTCCGCAAAGGCTGGGAGGCAAATACCACCGACCTCCAGCTTTTCTGACACTTCTCTCACTTGATAACAGTCAGAGAAACCACTGGTCGGCAGTCCGTCTATCCGAGAGAAAGTCCTACTACCTTTAGGACAGACCTTCTACCAATTATGGGACCTTCTTTATAAAACCTTCTACTATATTCTCTCTTCCAAAATGTTCCTAAAATTTCATTATACCTGAGGGTATGCCAGTCCATTTGGTTCATATTTCCCTTATAGTTCTCCATATTGACTTTTCCTCTTCCTTTCAGTATGTTTTACGGATCCGACGGTTGTTGGGTAGCTACTAAACTATCCCGTTACCTGTCTTTCTCTTTAAACTTCCATCCTTCTCTGTATTGACGTCAACTATTGGCTTCCATTGACTTACTGCTTCGCTCAATCTATGAATTACTTCAGTTAATACACAAACGTGCCTATTTTATTTTCATCATCATTCTATAGCACCGAATTTCCATAGATTATAATTTATTCATCTTTGCTATTTTCACCCAATTTTCACTGTCCTCTGATGTCATATTAATTTTTTAACGCGTCTATAAATATTTTTATCACGTTTTTTAATCAGCTGTAAAGAATTCTTCGTATTTTATGACCGACTTGGAGTCAAAAGATTTCCCAATAAAAACACCACGAGCTCTACAATACCGCTATTGAAATTAAATGCTGACGTTTGTGTGAATTAATCGAGCAGTGAATACGAGACTGACATCGGGTTCTTCTTTTTAGCACTTTGTTGACAAATGAAACCAACAAATATTCCTAACACAAGTAAACACTGGCCTATGCAAACCAAACAAGATAGATACAGGAAAAGAAAAACTGTCACGTATCCATTCTCTTAAAACATTTCGAAGCAGTCTACTCCAATAGAGAGCAAACGAATTTCCGCAGACGTTGCGCTGTCGCCGTGGCCGAAGGGAATACTTTACAAAGCCCTTTAAACCAGCAAACTGCAAACTTACACGTTCGGGGCACGATAACATATTACCGCCGAGCCGCCTTGCTGAGTAGAGCATTATCTTTTAGTCCTCGATCACTCACGAACGCAAATAAAGGCACACAACCCTCTTATTCGCACACCTTCCTAACACACAACGCCCGAAACGCTTGCCGGACAAACAAAGTCACCTGCACGGGCCAATCGGAGAGCAGGAAACCAGACCGATCGGCGCATGTACGCACACCAAAGACTCGGGAAATACACGCAAGAAAACACACCGTCACACACTACGCAAACACGCGCTGTAATACATTCCGACGCCGACCATTACGGGACGGCGAACCCCGTGTTCCAAAGCCGAGTTGACCACACGCAGCATCGACTGCTCGCCGAAATCCACGGTGTTCTGACCAATACCCACCCCCAACCACATACACCTACAGCCTCTTTCACACCATACCCACTTGGCCCTACTCAATCCTTACTCCTCTCCCCGTACTCCTCGGTCAAATCATGAAATACTCGGAGGAAATATCAAAAAGGATCCAATCTTCCTGCCGTGGTGAGGACGAGGGAAAGAGCATAACTCCCGCACAAACGCCGGCACTCCAGCGCTATATGAGGATGAAAAATCGGAAAAAATATGCGTTACCGGAAAAATGTGAGCGACTAAAGGGGAACGTGGTACATAAAATGAAAGTTTAATAAAAAAATGTGGGATGGAAGGCGAAGGGTTTTATGTAAATTGGAATGGGAGAGGGTGGTGTAGTGATGGTCACAGGTGACACGGTGAGCAATTAAGGTGAAGGAAATACACGATTGCGTCGATGACTACAGGGTGGTCGGCCATAAAATGCGCAACGTGTGTATATTGAACCGTTATGGTTTATATGCATAGGGCGTGTTGGGATGCGAAAGTTGAATGAGAAAAGGCGTCAAAATGTTGAAAGCTAAACTTTTGAAGGGGATAGTAAGAATAGAAGAGAAGAAGTAACGATGAGATAGAACAGGTAAAATGTATAACAATTCTATTTGTCAATAGCTGTTATCAAGGCGATATTATTAAAATAGAAAAGAAAATTAATATATAGAAGAAGAAATAGTGAGAAGAGCGTAAAGCCATTTTGAAGATGATCTCAATAGATAATGGAAAAATGGGTAAGGTAGTCGTGAGATCCAGTAATATCGCAGTCGGAAAATACCTGCTTTTGAAGGGTGATAAAAAATTCCATTGGGATTCTTCACTTGAAAAACATTCAGGCAATAAAAGAGAGATCATTTCAAAATGAAATGTACAGCGCTAGGCTTATCTACTTCACACAATTCCTATTTCAGATAAGTATTTATGAAAGTTAATCTTTGGAATGGAAGATATAATTTTTGTTATTGTCAATTGAATTCTGCTCGGTGTTGTTTATTTAATCAAATTTCATCAAATTATATTAAATTAAAACTTCACATTAATAGTAATTTGAATACATATAACTCGTTTTTCTTTACCGCAGATTGCTGAAGGGTAGAGGTTTTGGACGATTAAAATAAACCCATCCATGTGCAACACTTATTTCGATGGGGAAATGGGAGAATTACTTCAACTTTAAGGTTTATTTTCTCCATAGACGATTCTATTTTTTTGTATTATTCACTCTCTCATTGCGCGATATATACTAAATTATTTTAGCCTAATTTAAATCAAAAAGAATGAAGTTTAATCAATTTATAAGATTTTCTGAAAAGTTATTCCAAAAATATATGATAGAATCAATATTAATGTCGTCATTTACATGCTGTCGGAACTTGAAGAAAAAACATAATAAATTATATAAATATTTGGCCAAACCTGTAATATTTGACACCTAGATATCGGTGCCAATTAATGTCAAGTCTACTAGCATCCATATAGCTAGACGACACAAAGACATCTTGTTATCTAGATAATATCCCTATCGGAAGACTCTAATAATTGTAATGCATAAAGAAAAAGAAGCATGGGAACAGAGGATGTACGAGTATAACCCATGTTAAGGATAGGTGAAAGAATTTATCTCTCCATTGACGAAAAGGTATTAATGCGTAGGTGCTGGCAGAGTAAAGAGCCATTTGTTCTAAAAATATTTTGACGAAGTCCGCTAGCTACTTTGGAAAAGCACTTAAATAAAGAGGTATTTCTTCTCGGAGAATGAAAACTAGGCATCGGTATAATAGTGTATCTGAGACAAGTAGAAGTAGTATTATATATGCACTTCCATTTGGGCACCCACTCCACGCAACCAAAATACAAATACAAGGTACAAGCAAGTCTGAAAGAGTATCACATAAAGATATCACGAAGACAGACATGGAATATGCGATAGCGGACACGGTTGCATGAGCTGAAACGGTGACGGAAGCTGGTTGGAGGCAAAACAAGCTGGGGGACGGAAGGAGTTTCAATGAAACAAAAACTGACGGGTTGAAGAGATGCTTGAGACTAGGGGAGGTAGCGGAGGGAGGAAGGGAAAAGGGGAATAAGGAGGTAGATTTAGGGGGGATAGAGCCCGGGGGCGATATGCAAATGGAATAAAAGAAAGGGAAGGCAAGGGAAGTAAGACGTGGAGAGAAAAGAGGGGCCGGGAGAACATCAGTGTTTGGGGAATGAAGAGCGAGCTGATTGGAGGAGGGAATCGGATATAGAGGGAGACCTGGAGGCTAGTCTTCCTGTTTATGTTTCCTATAGGAAAACAGAGCCCGAGACGAGGCGAGAAAGGGGAATACTCGTACATGCCACGGAAGCCAGAGGACCGGGATCGATAGCCGAGAACGGGAGTGGAGTGTAGCGGGCATAGGTTTGACGAGGGTTAGGAACGTCGCACAGACAAATAAATCTACGCGATGTTCAGACATCGATAGCTCCCCGTTTACACAGCAGTATGTCCACCACTATAGACGGAATGAGACAGGATCTCATTTAATCGCGCGGGAACAGCTGGACCCTAAGATGGATTAAAATCTACTACCAGTTTTGAGATCGATTGGTAGTTCTCCGTATGTGCTGTGGATACACAAGGTTCTGTTTTGAATTTGCACTCGATTACCAGAGTGGCGATTTTACTTCAAGCGCTTTGGTTCCATATACATCCAGCTGCGAGCGGTAAGCAATAATTGTAGGAATGATTCCCTAATTCAACACTCCTTTGTTTAAATCAATGTTTTATCGACTTTTTTCTTCACAAATTTCTTGTACTCATATTAAAGAACAATAAGGGAAGGCAACGCAGAAAGTGTGCGTGAATTACTATCAAATTTGTCAGATATCCCTTTCAAACACATAAGTCACCAAGTAATCCATTCAACCACAGATTAACCCAGATTTTTGATTTTTTACAGAGTAATATACCTAATAAATAAAATTTAACTGTACTAGTCCAAAATTCGAAGAAGTATCATTTTTCAAAACCCTAGTACAGTAAACCATTAAATAAAAATACTAAAAAAAACATTATATGAATGTGTAATAAAAACGGATATGCAATACGACCGTCTGCAAATTGATCGGTAGTGTTGACAAAATACTTTCAGATTTTACTGCAGGGTCTAACGATTCATTAAACCTTTTAGTTCATTTAAATTCAAAAAGCGTCAACCATTTACGGTAGGTTTTGAAACATCGCCAATATTCAGCCATTTTGCGAATCGAGAAAGAATTCAATAAGAATATTCACTTAGCACTACCATAGATTACAAACTTAATGTGGTGGAAGGGATTAGGCGTTCCGATGTCCACTTGAGCTGCGCTGGTGGGAGCAATGAAAATGGCTCCTGCAGTCTAGAGTCCCCCATCAGGGGTAGGTCAAAGTATAAGATCCAGGCGAAAGGCAGTCCAAGCTGCGCCCATTCTTCAGTGAAGCGGCTGCGAAGGCTTCTGACTCCAGGGGGGTGGCCATTGAGTAAGTGATGGTGTCACGTTAAAAACACTTTTGAAAATGGCAACGGGAAAACACCTCAATTATTATTCCAAAGATTTTTAAGGAAAGTATAGGGAAAATGAGTCCTGGCAACTACGGGACTCGACCCAATCGGTCGTGTGTCGTACCCGGCAGCGGGAGAAGTAATACTACCGCGGTCGTCAACTCTCGACAGCCTTGCAAAGCAGGACCAATAGCAAAAGCATAAATATAAAATACATAACTAGTTAGAATAGGAACTTGGAACATTAGGGCATTTTTAAGGACAAGAAAATTAGAGAATATAAAGCGAGAGATATAAATATGAAATATATACATATATTTTAGGCCTATTTGAGGTGAGATATAAGGAAAGCAGGGATTAATGGAGTGATAGTTACAGAGTAATATACTATGGAGGTAACGAGAGCCGACGAGAGGTTACCATCATATTGAATAAATAGGTAGGAAGAAGCGTAGTTAACATTGAGTAAGAAACGGATATAATATTACCAGCAGAGGCAAGAGCAGAAAGGACGAATTTAGTCACTGTTCAGGTTTATATGCTGCGAAGTAATCATAAGGAAGAAGATTAAGTAAACGATCACGTAGAGGAAATAATAGAGTGCGTTTCTACAGGGTGATATTTGATAGGTATGGGGGATGGGATACTACGATAGGCGAAAGAAGAGATGGTGATGATTTAGGAGACTACGGTTTAGGTACGAGTAATGACCGTGGGGAGAAAGTAATTAGGTTATGTAGAAGACACGGGCTAATCATCACTAAAACTTGGTTTAGACACCACCAAGGCGTAGGTATAAAAATTTAAGGTGACTCGGAAAAGTATCAATTGGATTATATTATGCTTAGGCAAAAATGTAGGAAGAGCGCGATCAATTTTCACTGTTTGTGGTAACAGGTGCGGACACTGATCAAAATTTGGTTGTAATGAAATGTAATGTTCGATTCAAAAAGATAAGGGAGGAGAGGTAGGTTAAGAAATGAAATGGAGAAGGATTGCACTAGGCAAAAAGACTTTCCCAAGGAGTGGGAAGTTGATATCAGAGACGTTGAGTAAAGACTTTAAGAAAAAGCAGGTTCAAACTTTGATATGGAGCGTAGTTATGTACTGCGCGGAAACTTGGTCTTAGAAGCAGGATAAATGGCAGGCGGAAATTGGAGGTTTCATGAAACATGAGTGTGAAGAAGTTTGGACAATGTGAAGTAGACAAAAAGAAAAACAAATGAACAGGTGCTGGTTATAATTGGAGAGGATAGGGAATTTCTCAGAAAAATTCAGGTGAGACTGAAAAAATGGATTCAAAGTATTTTGTTGGCAATAGGATGTAGAAGTCTGTGATAGAGGGGAGAACGTTGGGCAAACGGGGAAGGGGCAGGAATACGATAGGGACATTGGACGGAATGAAGGGAGGAAGGAAATATGCGGAGATGAAGAGAGCCTTGTAAAGTGTAAGTGTAAATGCCTGGCTGTGTGTTGTCAGGAGAGACAAAATATATATTTTGCTGTTGCATTCATCCAGAACCTACCTTCACCGGTAGAATACCAATAATAATAATAATAATTCGCTTAGGTGAATAAAGAACTCCCTATATGATGTGATCGAGAGGATTAATTAAGAGTAGTTTGCAAAGAGCAATCGATGTAAATTGACCGGAATGATGGACTATCAAATTGACAGAAAATTAATTTTGACTTAAATTATTTAGCATTGCCATTTACCGTTAAAATCCCGCCATTACATAATAAAATTTAGTTTCATCAGTATAATATCGCAATGCTGAATGGATAATAAAACCACGATTTCATGGGTCAAAAGGAAATTATAAATATATGATAAGAAAGTACACATCCATTGTTGATGAATTATGAATTAAAATTTTAAATAAGTGAAATATATTACCAACTTGTTAATAAAGGCATATCTCATTTCCAATGAATACAATATTCATATTCAACCTCTAACTGATTAATTATGCGTATTGTTGCCGCTTTTTAACGTTTATAATACATTTTCTTCCATAATTCTCGCTTCAAATTGCCAACTTAATGCAAGAAAAGAAAAATAAACTTCTAGTAAATTCAATGTTTGTCAACATTTAAATTCAAATTAAGTATATTTCTGCTTCGATTGGTAATATGTAAATTAAATTGAATGTACAATCAAACTTTCACTTTTTTCAGCCCTCAGTATAAAACTTTTGGTGATGCCCAACCTTAAAAATTATATTAGAGAAATCTATTCAACCACCTCAACCTGATATACTACCTTTTACGGTGAAGCATATTGTCACCATTATGAGTTTATATTCCTTATTTTTGATCAGATAACAACCTTAACTCAATAATAACAATGATTATGGTAATGTGAGAAAGTAAAAAGGTAATGCGACTACCAGAATGATTTGAATTTTTAGACGAAATAGATATAGCTCGTTTTATGATCGAGAAAAGTTCAATTTAAAGCTCATTATTACATAACCAGATGTAAAAATACTTTAATTTAGTTCATCTTTAAATTTAAATATTACAATGTATGTGTTTTTCCAAATGGTATTGCTCCATGCTTCCGAGATGAATAACATTCACGTCAAACGTCACTTTTAATAGACATTTTATGCATAAAATTCAACGAAATTTGATGTGATATCATATGGAGCATCAAACTTGGAAATGGAATGATTGAAAAATAGATTTTGATCCAGCTTCAACAACCAGCTACGAAATCAATACCTGTCTCCTGGTATTACCAATATATGTAAAGAGATAACATAGCTTCTATCAATGAAAACCCTGTCATTTATAGTGATAGGTTTTGTTTGCCAATAAATGAGTTTCCAACACATGTTATTCTACAGCAATGAGGGACGTATTCTCTAGTTAGCCATTAATTAGCAGATCCAAACTTTTCCCCAGGCCCAGAGGTTATTCCGTAAATATATAATATGGAAAATAATGAAATATTAAACCTCAAGTCTTCATTCGTCCATGGTATATTTTTGTTAAGCGACAGGCATTGTGTGAGACAACAGGCACCAAGGTAACCTAAGCACATGATCAGTGAAAATTATGAGAAAAATGGCTCGTTAAAAAATGTCTACACTCAAAATTCGGCTATACACGTATATATCCATCAGCCTTCACCATCCAAACCCAGTCCCCTATCCCTACACCCCGAACGTCATGCGCAAAAGAATACTTTGGAGGGCCGCCCACTCATATTCTCCAGTATAATTCCACTCCGCTTCCTCAAAAATAACTTCTGTTTCCTGGTTTCCGACCCTATTTCATTTCCTTCAGTCCACCCTCCGCCATCTTCACCCACCCCTTTAACTATATACGAACCAGCTCGGTCTTCCTCGCACTTACCAACCCCTGAGCCCCAACCCTCCTACCGTCCCGCTCGTCCCCTTCGGCCTCCATCCCACCCTCAGTCTCTCCCCCACCCTGACACGCAAACCCCTCATCCCATTACACGTTCCGGGCTGGATGGCCCAAAGTGACGGAGCCTTGCCTCCGGGGCAGACGGGAGTGATTAATAAAATGTCCTCGCTCTTTCCCAGCCTCCCTCCCTTGGCCCACCTCCTCCTTCCCATCCCTTTCCACCCCTCACCCCACTACCACACTGCCCGCTTTTCCTATCCTCACTCCCTTCGACCCCTACCCCTTTATGTCCCACTCCTTGCTTCTCTCCCAGAGGCAATGACAAACCTAACCAGCTTCCCCGCAACCTTAAAAGAAAAAATGGGAAAATAAAATGTCATGCACCACGGATATCCCTCCTAAAATCGAGCCCACCATCCTTCCTTCCTCTTCCCATTTTCATCTGCCCCCATCTTTCTCCCATTTTATCTCTCCCCGTCTCTTTTCAGCTCGCTCTACTCCTACTCCCGGATTCCCGGTCCCCAGCCGATAAACCTTCCTTTCTCGGCCAATCTTTAACTTCGGTTTTCCCTCTCCGGCCCCAAGTCCACGACCCCAAACTCACTCACGTCTTCTCTTCCTTCCACAATTCTCGTCTCAGTCAACCGATTGACGTACCCGGATGAAAAACCTAAAAATTCCTCTGGCTCCCGTCGTTTTTCCGGTCCATTTCGCCCCGAACCATCCGCCAATCCTCGGCGTCCGTAATTCTACCGGCATCTCCGCCAATGACCGTCTTCTCATTTCCTTTTCCGTTCATAGGCAACCCCTTTGCACGCCAGATACCAGATAAATAATTGCAATCGGCCACTATTTAAGAGACGATTAGTGTAACTGTCAAGTAATGGGGAAATATTGAAGAATCCAATGTAATTTAACCGGGTAAAAGGCAATATTTTATTAATTCTACCGGTAAAGGTAGGTTCTGATGAACCCAGAGATCATATACTGCTACGTGAACATTTCATATCTCCGCCTGATACGATAGTGATTCTTCTAAGATCATGTACGAAAAAACGATAAACCACATACCAACGTTCTATCTCTCATCATGCCGTCCAATATGCCTTAAATAAATTTTACTCCGTCTACCACGATTACTATATATTCTCCCCTGTGCCAAAATCTTCAACAATATACATATATACTGTATCTAATTTTTCAGAAAAACATAATTTATGCGTGAAATCTATCCTTTATGCTTTTCAGAACAAATTTTTCAGCAGTTGATACCCGCCTATTTACACATTAACCCAGAGATGACGAATGAGGGCCAAAATATATGTACGCAATAACAGTAAACCCTTGACTCGCAAGGCAACCCATCGAGTTATGACCGTGGAATTGCCCGTAACACCTTCCTAGCTCTATGTTCCAAAATAGTTACTTTCCGTGTCACTTTGAGCACGTGTGCCATAGTGGCGATCCCCGCTATAGACCTTCCCAATACGATATAAATGGAGTAAAAACAAATGCTTTGCTTCTTTAAAAATATAGTGTTGATAAAGTACGATATATTGTGTTGAATTATATTTGACAGTAGGTGAAATGGAGTACAGATACTTTGTAGTAGCAGTTTAGAAAAAAAGATTAGGGAAAATTGAATCAAACAGGGATGCCAAATTTACATGAAAAAGATTATGTCGGTAAATATGAGGGAGACACACTTCATTGATCGTCAAACAGTTATGTGTACTTGTAGATGACCTTTCACAAAAATTATCTCAGAGTGGAATTATTCCTAGAATTAACAATATTTTATGCAAGCAAAAGAGAATAGTAAACCAAGACCAGCCATCTAGCGTTAATACTTCACATATTTCAAAGCTATAGTCACAAGATAATATAGTCTTGATCTGCTGATATAACATGGTACATTTATTGCATAAGAACTAGCGCGCTGGTTACTTTAGTTCTTATGCACAACTTTGAGAAGTAAAAGTGCTACTCATTCTTGATGTACCTGAATTATGATAAAGCAAAGGAGTTGAAATATTTTTTTCACGGTGAATACTATAGAAATTTTCCGACGCTCCAAACACAACGTTCGTTCTTCTCTTTGCGAAGAAACACACGTATCTCCTTCCACCTCAAATTTCGCACTGTTCCCACTTCCACCCATCTCGCATTCCCTACTCTGCCTCTCACACTCCGTAAAAAATTACACTCTCCTCCACACTGTCACCCTCCTCGACCCCTCTATCTACCCCAGCTTTTTTTCGGCGTCCCTGACAACTGACGGATTATGAAGATAAAAGGGGAGAAGGACGGAAGAGAGGGAATGATGGTGATTCAGCGGGCATAGGGGGTTGGTAGGAGGACGAGGTGGAATGAGGTAAAGGGTGAGGGTGGCGAAGGAGGACGAAGGGGAGGGCAATGGTGTAGTGAAAAGGGGAGGAATGTAGAGAGGGAGAAGAGGAGGTCATGAGACACGGCGTAGATGATGGGAGGAAACTTATTTGAGAGAGAGAAAGAGATGGGAGAGAAAAACTTGAGAGAGTGGATGAAAAAATAAAGAGGGCATGATGGGAAAGAGACGGGTGGATTTGCTGAATAATTGAAGACTAGGAAGGCGAGAGAGAGCCCGAGTTGGAGGAAAGAATGGGGAATGAGAGGATATTAAAGTGAAGAAATAAAATAGGGCGTATAAATAGGGAGAAATAGATCAAAAAGGATATACCTGTAGAATGCAGACAACACAAATCGTAGCCGTGAAATATATTGGGGTGGGAAATTTTCCTAGTTAAGCAGTAATTATTTTTCAAAGAAAAACATGTTGAAACAAAATTGTCTATTTTAAGGCATTGAAATTGTCGTAGAAACATGGCATTATCCGCATTCCAATCCTTCTTAAAAATTTTTACTTTGCCATGCACTCCAATTTAATTTTATACCAACATGTTTGGTGATAAGCACTTCAACCTCTCTTGCTGCCTTTCTATCTCTTGTGGAATCACTATATGAATGTTAATAATCCACACAATTCATTTGATCGTCCAACAGTACTTGTCTATTGCATATACAGGGTTCGCCCGGAAAATAAGGGTACTGATTTTTTCCCGCCGCTCCAGGCGCACCCAGCACCGCTCTGACGGGCTGCGATTGGAGGGGGGTATGTTGGCAAGCGACGCTGAAAAAGGCAGTCGGCTCTGAGCTGTGGTGTAGTGAGAAGCTCTGTTAACGCGAACCTCCACGCTCGACCCACGTCACGGAATGCGATGCCGAAGTTTTTGGAGCAGCGTTATTCCATCAAATTTGCGGTAAAGCTTGGGAAATCGTCTACCGAAACTGTCGGTATGATTAACCAGGCTTACGGGGAGTCAGCCATGTCCAGAAACATGATCTTTCGGTGGCACAAGATGTTCGTGGAGGGCACAGAAGAGGTCGACGGCGAACCACGGCCTGGACGCCCATCAACGACACTCACCGACGAAAATATGCGAAAAGTTCGCAATGTACTGAACTCTGATCGTCGTCTTAGTGTTCGGATGATAGCAGAGCAGTGTAATGTGCCAAAAACAATAGTGCCCGAGATTATTAGGGACCAATTACAGATGCGAAAAATGTGTGCAAAGTTGGTTCCGAAAGTGCTCAGTGATGATCAAAGACTCAATCGTTTGGAACTCGCGACACAACTTGCGGATCACTGCATAAATGATCCAAATTATTTATAGAACGTTGTTTCGGGTGACGAGATGTGGGTCTTTGAGTACGACCCGGAGTCGAAGAGACAAAGTGCGGAGTGGCACACCCCATCATCACCCCGTCAAAAGAAAGCTCGCATGAGCGAATCTCGGATCAAGGCGATGCTCATTGTCTTTTTTGACAAAAGGGGAGTCGTCCACTACGAATTTGTACCTGAACGACAAACTGTAAATACTGCATTTTACGTCCAAGTGTATATGTGCAAGTGCCAAGGAATATTATGTGCAGAAGGTAATCTATAATAAGATAACTGTGGAGCTAGGAACTAAGGAAATATATTAGTTTACTTATAATAACACCCTTTGCTGGAAAAATATTGATTATGAGGCATAAATTTATATCGTGAAATTTTGAATAGGTACAGGGTTCGTCCGGTAAATAAGTTTATGATGCTCATTGTCTTTTTTGACAAAAGGGGAGTCGTCCACTACGAATTTGTACCTGAACGACAAACTGTAAATGCTGCATTTTACGTCCAAGTGCTCGACAGGCTTCGAAAACGAGTCGCCCGCGTCCGGCCAGCGATCAACCGTATGACTGACAACCTGAGCGACAATGCGCCGTCTCACACCGCGCTTGTCGTGTCGGACTTCTTGGCCAAGCACGGCGTGGCAACGCTGCCGCACCCGCCCTACAGCCCGGACTTGGCACCACCGGACTTCTTTCTGTTCCCGAAGATAAAGAGGAGTTTGAAAGGAACGCGATACGGGACTTTGGACGCCGTCAAAGAGGCCGTGACGACGTGTCTTCGAAAGGTTCCCGATGATGCCTTCGCGGGAGCGTTCCAGGAATGGGAACGCCGCTGGAACAAGTGCATCGACTCACAAGGGTCCTATTTTGAGGAATATTAGCTTAAGATATGTAAAAGTGTAATAATTTTTTTTCCTGAGCTCAGTACACTTATTTTCCGGACGAACCCTGTATTGACAAATATTTCACAGAAAATATTTCTGTATGATGTAAAAGTTCCGTCCTAAATGTTCTTAACCAAAGTACTTAGATCACATAGCCATGGATTTTCAACCTGGTAAACTCATTTCGGTCTCCATCGGCAAATCATGAAAGCTGAAAGAGCAGTGATTACAAACACTTGAAAGCAAAATTTGGAACTAGTATTTTAGCATCAGTAATCGCTTCTGAATACAACTATAATATTTTTCAGTACCTCGTGGATCATAATATTCATTAATTTTGTCTTCAATCAAAGCAAATCAGTTTGGCTGTTAATGCTAATTGATTTTAGATCATCAAAAATGTTTAAGTCTTAGAGTGCCCATCCAATACGATGACTATATACTTCTAGCAATGTGTTTGTAAAAGAATTTTCTATCAATGAAATGGTAATTATGATTAATACTCGTTTTCCTATTTCATATATTAAATTTATTCAGCGATATGCAAAATAAAAGAGTATTAATCACATAATGCAATGTTCAAAATTCAATTGCAACTAGTATTAATTAGGAAAGAACTTATTTAAATATACCTGTTGCTTTCCAATAAGCATCAACCATTGTAAAACGTTGCACATGCGGAAAATAATAACGCCCCGCATAGCAAGAAAATAAAGGTCACAATATGTTCTCATATTAAAACTTGCCTAAACTTGACGACAGAATTATCATAAAAAGGGTGCGCCTTTAGTTAATATGTTCGAGTCGTAAATACAGTGATGTAAATACCTCCCTCTAATACTTTGATTTGCTTGCATGTATTTTCTATAAGACCATAATTTATCCTGTTGCTTTCCTTTATTATTCAAAAAAAATTTTATAGCCACAAAAGTAGCGCTAAGTTATTTCAATACTCTAGAAAAACAAACGGTTGTGCAAGCTACTAAAGTTTATTTGAAAGCTTTAAGAAGGATATTATAGGAATCAATTATTGAAGGATAATTTGAGTTTCTTCAGTACCAATTTTTCAAAATTATGTCTAAAATATTTTCCGCGCATTATAGATTTTTGATGAAAGAACTAGCTTAAAACTCATTTATTCTTGAAATGTATCTCAACTTAGCTTTAAATAATTTAAAAAATTAAAATGTGATAAAACAATTTGTCCCTGCAAACAGTGGGAATACAAATTTAGAAATTGAAATAATAGTTTCCTTCTCATAATTCTCGTTGGCTGCGTTAAGGTGAAAACAACATTTACATTAAAAGATGTTTCAATTCGTTTGAAATTTCAACCCTTCACACACAATACTACTGAATGGTTCAATAATAAACAATCTGGGCGAGGTTCTATTTCAAGATTTTACAATGTGCAATAATCGTGCCACTAAATAACAAAATTATGTCATACAAACTGAATGTCCATCGTCAGCCATTGTTTTCAGGCGTCACACTTAGGAATCCAATTTTGCCTCAGAGAAATAATGCTAGATATACTGTATAATATACATGATATTTGCTAAATAAATTAATTATATTAAATTTGTCAGCATCTTTTAAGGCCCGTAAAATCAAACAGAAAAACGCATTTCACGCATTCGAACCCTCCATCAAATTACATTATCCACCACTGTTTTCACGCCTGAAACCCTTCCACTAAAGAGTTTAATCATGATCTGTTGATTTATGGATGATTGAAAAATTTAAAAGGCGTAAAGGTCGGCATGTAACTTGATAAAACTAGAAGCCCTCAAAATTCTGGTATTTAATGATTTATAAGAGTGCTTCTTTAACTCGAAATACAGACCTTGATTTTCTCTTTTTATTTCTTTATTTATGAGTGCATTATTTATTTGTTTATTTGATAGTTGTGTCCATCCAAAAACCTACCTTAAACGGTAGATTACCTAATAATAATAATTAATATTATATCAAGCTGCTAACTTGTAGGAAAACGATTGGCGGAATATTTAACATTTTAGGAACTCACTCTGTTCATGGATAATCATTTAGTTTAGTTGGTATAATTTCTAAATTACCTCAGGCAATAATTTAGAAATCTATTAATATTTACGTATTTCCTTAAGGACAATGTTTTTATTTCAAGGCTATTCCATCATTCATTACTTTCAATTGCGCCCATTCCAATATGGTATATTTAATGGTATTCTTCAATTGGCACATATAAGATAAAGTTTTACATTTAGTTAGGGCTCTAGTTGACTTTAATTGGGAAATTTTGGGTAAATAATTAATTACATTTCTTCTTTTGATAACAACATACTTAAAACAGGCGAGAAAGCTAATAAACTTATTTTGGCGAGTTGTAAGTGGATGTCATTTGAGATTAGAAAAAGTAGAACGGTTGTTCATGTGCCAGACCACATATGCCATAAAATATATGAAATGCCATATAATGACTGTCCTGTACAGAAAATTTAACCGGCATTTCTCAATCTCGTAATCATGATATCTAAAAATAATAATGAAACTCTATATTGAGGAATTTTAATTAGAAAAATTTATCGCCAAAATTGTTTCTTAACACTTTGAATCCAGTGAGTCTATGTTAATTACTTCGCATCTTATTCTGATTCCTCTCTTTCATCCTGGTAATAAATTTAGTAAATACTAGATAAGGAAATGGGCACTGAATTCAACTTCTTCCTCCTCAAACATGAAACGATCACAGCAAGGTAAATGCACCTACTCAAATTTCCATTGTCCTATTAGCCTAAATATTCCAATTCCTTGTTCAATATCATTACACATTTTCCGTAGAGTACATATCTTTATTCGTAATAATGGTGCCTGAATCCCCAAGCTTGTCGGCGGAGAACACAGAAAATGTGTCGAGATGTGGCGGAATACCGAAATGGACTCTCTAAAAAAACACCATCGTTCACCGAAACAAAAGTAACATAAACAGCCTTTCATTCGGTATGTACCCCACCGGATGTGACAAACCAAAATGAAACAAACAGAGCAAAAAAAACGATTCCTGGTGAAGGCAGGATATAAAATAAGATATTTATCGTCCCACATTCTGGAATGGGAAAGAGGAGGAAATTACGGTGATTTAATATCCGGAGGACCGGAGTGTGTTGATACAGTGGGAGAGATCCTGAAATAGGGCTCGAACCGAAAGGACAAATGTGATACCTACCCCATTCAATTCCTTGGAGTCCGGGAAACATTTCCCAAAATTGGAAATTCAGCGATGAAAAAAATGAAAACGAAGCCAGATTACGGTCAGAGCAAATGACACTACGTGAGATTTCGATGGATTGGGTACAGAGAGAAAAGTAATGGGATGGCGTGAGCCTAGGCGCTGAGGGTTGCCACGCGCACAACTTTGAAAATTGTTTAGATCGACCAGAAAAAGACGTTTAGACCACTTTGAGGGAAGATTAAATAAAAAGTTTTTTTTCTTTCATTCTCCCTCTCTCTCTCCCCTTCTCTTAATGGAATCTAGAGCGGTCGCTGTATTTGGGAGCCCAAAAGAGTGCAAGTAGGTCGTTACTCAATTCCCTCACCACAGACCACCGCGAAACAATCCATCCTCCAGCCTCCCGCCAGTTTCCCAACACTTCTTCCCCCCCTTTTTTTCCTAGTCACAGCTCTCCTTCTACCCCACCCTCCACCAGATTTACCCTCCAGTCCACCGCAGTCTCTCGTACCGGCCATTAATTTTTCCCACCCCTTGCAAGCAGCGTCGCATTCGTCCCTCTCCCGATCAACCTCTACCTCTCCCCGACTATTCAGGTGGCCGTCTTTGCAGGAGAATTACCAAAAAAATACACATGGCGGGCGTGAGGAGAGCTGAAGGAGGGAGCGCAGAGGACGAGGGAGGGGGAAATGCGAGGCGTAAAAAATTCAAATCCCCTCTTCCGTCAAATATAACTATAAATCTAGAATCGTGCGGGTTTTAACCTCGAGGATGAAGTATAAGTTTAGAGTCAGTGTTTTAGGTGCAACCTCAACACTTACTCTGCTCCACTTGCTCCAAAGTTTTGGATGGAAAATTTACAGCTTCTCTGATACATTTTGGAATAAACGTTTCCGGGGTTCTGAAGGGGGCTCTAATAAATACTTCCGCATCCTGCATAAATCACATTACTCTACTTTGGATGTAATACAATTTAAGTATTACTGATGTAATTCAAGTCAAAAGTTGATTTGAAATTTCAATAACTTCTGGATGTAATTAAATTAAATATTTTACGTACGCGTAATTTTTCCAAAACTTTAATTTCTCCTTCATTATTTGTAGCTTCATAAAAGTGCACTTTCACCTATATTTTATCTAGATTAAAATTCCACATTTCTCCTTATGATATCCATCCCCTGGATATCATCAGGAGTTCACTATAGCCAATCGTTGTAAAAATTATCAGAATAACGATTTGTAGTTACTATGACATTTTTGTGGCTATGCAAAGAAAGACTCTTTTCATCTTCCAGAGAAAATATACGACCACATTATTGAAAATTTCAACAGCCAATATTTGGCCACCACATTGGAATGAAAGTAATTTCATCCATAATAACTATTCATAAGATAGCGTCATTGCTTTAAAATGCGAATTTAATATAGACCCAAAATAAAAGTTTTTCAAATGAGACATCTATTACATCTAAATACGTTTACTTACTTAAAATTTTAAATTACTTATACCGTGATTTTTTAGGTAAAGTGGCAGTAACTTTTGGAATTCAAAGTAATACGTTAGATGTAATTTGACACATAATTAAAATTTCTTTTTAAAAATAACTTTGTTAGAAAATTTTAAAAAGTTAGAAAAAAAGTGCAAATATAATTTTCTTATTTAACTCGTAGTCTGCTTCAACGTAAACTTCGGTGTATTCGCATAACAAGAGAATATAAAGCGTCAGCTCAAATTTCATTTGATGTGTATTTACCTAAATTTGACAGGAAATTGTACAATTTCCAATATTCATATTTGTATTCAGATAAACTTTTCTACGTTCCTGCACTTAAACTCTAAGGTGTAATTTCACCCTTTTGAGAGTACTTAAAGAAAGGAGTAAATTTCTACATTAAGTTGAAAATACTTTTATATAAAATTTATCAGAAACATTACCGACAGAAAACATTTAAATAGCAAATGGTGAATTGTTAATGCAAATACTTCAAAACAATATCTCAAATATTTTAAACAAAAAACCATTACACAGAAAGACGGAACATGCATTCATAATATTACATCATGTATATCATTTCACGCCTTCATATTTCACTATTTCTAATTGAAAGATTTTTGTAGCAATTCAATAAGCCACACACACTCCTGCAAAAAAACCTATATGCAAAATAATTTATCAGTTATCTAACTTAAACTAAACAAATAAAACTGATGATCAGTTTGACAACTGCACATATGCACTGATAGACGGTCGCGGTTGTTGAAATTACAATTTGAAAATTATTGATTAGTACGGCGCCGAAAACGAATCCTGACTATGATTATCTAAACGCTCTTGGAATCAGGTTCGGATGTTTTTGGAGTGCGAAGGCCGGAATGAGTATAGAAGATTGGGACTTTGAATCCGCTTTCCCATTCTACCGAATTGAGGTTGAGGGTGTTTTTGAGATGGTGACTCTCTGGCTCCAATACTCCCGAGTAGATGATAAGGGGAGAGAGGAAGAGAAAGAGGTGGAGACAGAGAGGGAAAGAGGAAGAGAGGGCGGTGGAATGAATTCGATACTCACTCTCATCGACTATGGCAAATATACTTCGAATGCGCATTCCAAGCATATTCGACAAACAAGGTATAGACGGGGGGAAGGGGGCGTGGGAATAGAAGCAAGGGAGAGTAGGGTGCGAGTTCGCTTTTAATCAGAGAGCAGACGTCGACAAAGCACAATGGCTCCCGTGAGTCGCATTTCCAACGCCACTTCCCCTACCAAACCTTCATAGGTACACGCACACAATCTCCTCTCTTCTCACCCAACCCCAAAACAGCCAAACAGATACATATGTATAGTCTCGTTAAGTGAAGTGGTTCTCCAGGGACATACTATGCAGGGAAGAAAACCTAAGGTATTAACGAGAATCGTACACCTGAAGCGTATTTGGAAGGTAGGGAAATTTTGCTTCTTTTAATAGACGCACTCCTCATAAGCCGAGTTAGTCAAACAATGGGCGGGATGGATTACTACTGGCGCGGTATTGAAACAATGAGTGTTGCAAAAGGATCGTTTTCAATAATTGTCTCGAATTAACCATTGTAATTGGGGATGACGTGAAAGGCAGAATTACGTGGAAATATCCTTTCCCTAACCGATGAAATGTAATTGACTCATACGTGACCACCAAAGCATCGATTGTGTTCCAAATAAATTCAAATATGTTTCTTTTGCTTTCATGTATTATCTAATGACATTAGGTGATACATAATATCATATTGGATATATATATATATATATATATATATATATATCCAATAAATCATATTTAACAATTTCATGAAGTAATAGCAAAACTGTACATCACTGAGAAAATGCGAACAAAGAATAAATCGTGACATTAGATTAATGCTTTTCCCAGTCAACTCTTCTCATGTGAAGATAAAATATTGAACAAAAGTGTAAAATATTCGCTCTGAAATGTTTTTTAAATTGCACTCATGCTTTATACTACCCAAAAAAAAGGTGTAAATACAATATTACTTACCTTAAAAAGCAGCCCAAATTCAAGTCCGCTTATTTAGCCAAAAGCTATCAGATTCCTAACACCGACACGAGAAAGCACTGGAAAGAGTCAGAAAAAAGCATTATGAAGTGTTAAAAGTTCTTTTCCTAAAACATAAATATCATTTAATCCAGGATTGATTATTTCAACTAAATTCAAATATGTTTGTTTTGCATTCATGTATAACATAATGGCATTAGGTGATACTCAAATCATGATGGTAGACTAATGCTTTTGCTAATCAATTATTCCCATGAATAAAAACCAAAGGATTATTCCCATGAATAAATAAAGAAGTTATCTTATGAAATCGGTATAATTAAGAAATTTCAATATTATTTTTACCAAATCTCGGCGACTGAAAGACGAAAATAAAATTAATATGCCACGAAAATTAGCACGAAAAATTTCTATTATTATTTCTCCCAAATTCTATAATTTTTACTTAAATTAAAGCCCGGTACGAATTTTTTATGCAAAAATTCCAATTTTGGATGATAAGCAAACGGTCAGCCCTCAGACTGGGGAGTAGTACCGCCCCCAATTTATCCTGCAACATAGTCAACCGCAACATACTCCCATGCACGGGGGGAAACCGCAAGCGCCAGGCAATTCCATGCCATGTGAACTCACTTGCTCGCCTTCCCTCCCACTTCATCAGGCCCCCCCCGTCTATCACGGCTTTACGTTAAGGCCCTGTCTAGCGTTTAAGCAGTAAAGCAGATAAATTTTATCTTTGTCGTTCAAAAATATGGTACCTAATCCGGCAGGCGTAATATGTCACTTTTCTGAATCCTATGTATTTCAAAAACTTGGGACAAATGTACTCCTTGAGCCATTATACCATGATACGTATTTGCTTTTACTCAGAATGTGGGAGAGGAAGGAGAAATTGGAGAAAAATTCGGTGTTATTCTGAATTTATTTTTTTTACATTCTACGTCATCCTTTTCACTAAGGATAAAAACGATCCAATATTCTCAAGCGTAAAGTATTGCCGACAGTCTATTTGGATTTAAATTTGAAGCCAAATATAATGAAAATGTGTGAGTGGTGTTTACTTACTCGGTAACCATGTTACAAATTCAATTCTGCCATCTATTTTGATATGCATTGCTGAATCCGATCCAGAAATTTCTATCCGGTGTGTTTCCATCAAATCAATAAGGTACAATCCACGTAAAAAAGGAAAATTTTCCATCAAAAATCACCTAAACCACCTCCAGTTATAGATGAAAATATTCAGTGGCCAATCGTCTTTCACCCATAACCGTCTACAAGGTATATTGTATGAATTCATACACCGAATTAATTTATATAGCGCATATTGTAAGCCTTCGTTCTGGCAAGCGAATGGGAAGGGAGCCAGAGAACCTGTGACAAAAAATTACAACGATTATAACGTACCGTTCCCGGAAGAATGAAAAAAAGTGTTACGTATGCAAGTGCGTACGAGAAAATGGAAGCCAGGGAGAACGCCGAGAAGTAATGACGTCAATGCTGTTTTTCGCTTCGTGTGAATTGCACAAGGTTACCGAGGGAAAGAGTGGGGGATTGGGTGATCGATATACTGCACAACGGAACTTGGTGATTGTTTTTTTTCCGTTACTCACCTCTGCTCAACCAAAAGGGTGGTTTTACGAGTTTTGGATTAGAGCAGAGCGGCAGTGTATGGAGGAGGAGGAGTGGGTTTCGAAGAATGTTGAAATTGAGGCATCAAAAAGAGAGGTTTTGAAAGATAAATCGAATAACGTTACATCAAGTCATTTATTCGTGTTTATACGTACATAAACACCGCTATAAAATTTCCGGTGCGCAGGAGGAAATCTTTCTCTCAATACTTTCCAGGCGTCTATAAATCTAATTAAATCATCCTTTAGATAGTACACAATTTCCGTGAAGTGAATATTCACTGATTAAATTCCTGAGTATGGTTTATAAATCTTTCAAATGTAATATTGCAATTAATAAGCAAAGTGTTATATTATGCTCAGAATTAATTCAGTTGTGAACCACAAATGTTGGAGTGGAATTGTTTGGTTGGCAATCTACTCGTAATTTTTCGTAGTACGCTGCAGAAAAGTAAATTTGGTGTGACTTGGAAACCTTTTCATTAACACATTCACATATTAAACGATAGACATTAATCAAGAAAGTATATAAATGTGTTCCATTGATGATCGATTCCTGTTGTGATTTTCTGTGTTCACGATTTTCGCCAATGAAGTTGTTTTACATAACTTAGTGAAAAACTTTAGTAGGAACAATAATACTCGAGAAACTTCTACCTGATGCATGAAACTGATGCATCTTTACGAACATAACGAGGATTGGCTCATCAAATCAATTTCACATTGATAGATGCTTGCTATTCACTTAAATTCTAAATACTCTCTTATTTCCTTAAAAAACGATTATTCGCCAAAAATCCTTTCTTGTACATAATTTATGAAACCAAAAAGAATTTTTATTTGGTGTTTTAACCCAAAGTCCGTAGGGATGAAAGGTAGATACACAATTTTACTCTATCTTTTACCTCTCAACGGAGGAACTGATTTTAGGTTTGGCTTGCCCTATCCTTATAAATGCTTTTTTTTACTTAAATCACTTACATTCATGTGCATGTGATGAAAACTCTCGTGACACAAAATGGAACCAATCGTTCTCCCTGCATGCTTTCCAGAAAAATCCGATTTTGATATTAAGTTACATTTTAACCTTTGACACTCAGCCTTTCATCGATGATGGAAGGATGGATTTTCATTTTGGGCTTTACACAACACAAGCACGGGCGCTGGATTATCTGGAATGTTTGCTTTTGTGAGAAGATTAGATAGCGTTGGGAGGGAAGAATTGATCAGAAGTGGTGAGCAGTGGAAAAAAAACAAAAAGTGGCTCATGTTTTCACAAGATATACCTGAAGTAATCCCTTAGATATTAATTTAAAATTACTACGAGAAATTCAATATTTCTAAGGGAAATGATTTGTATTTTTGGCACATAAAAGAAATATTTCCAAAAATATGTAGAATAATTCTTAAATTGAATTTTTTTAAATAAAAGATGTGGAGAAAATAGGAATTAACGTGCTGAGCTGATACTTAGAATTCAGTTTTGAAAAATATATATGGATATAAAGAAGAATATAGCATTCACCAATGTTCATGCTCCATTACATTCAACTCTACTGGAAGTATTTAGTCGCAAAAAAATTAATCCATAAATATCCAGAATTAGGAGATTTTATGTTATTCATTTGAACGTTTTTTAAGCTACATTCTTTATTGTCAAATCAAATACATTTATATAGCATTTGCAGGTATGACAATACATATTTGAATGTTATTTATGCACATTCAAGTTTAATAGTAAATAAACTTTTGCATACTCAAACACAATATCGACAATAAAATTGATCGAATAAGATAAAATGCAATGCACATATTTAGCATATGAGCGCCGTATACATTGATAAAGCTAATGTGTCCCGTAAGTTGAAATTTTAACAACAAATATTTTTAATTAAAGTTGTATATTCTATCGTCGTCATAAATAGTTTTCAACCTGTCAATACATCCATTTTTAACTATTTATTATAATATTATATCAAGTAATTGATTTAAATTCAAGAATTACTATAAAAAACTAAATACTTGTCATTTTTGTCCATATAGTACTTTTTAGTAAGAGCTGTGATTATGAAATAGGACCGAAAACACATCAATGCTTGATTATAAAAAAGATTACACGAATTCCGAGTTTGCATTAATTATTATTATTGGTAATAGCTGTGCATCTAATGCATTATAGTGTCAATTCTCTTATTGATGCCTTTTTTAGAAATTATATGACCTCGCGTTACAAGTTCGCCACTGATAAACAACGCAACTAAGAGTTTAAATAAATAAACTACAGCGGATATAAACGAAATTAAGTAAAAACTGTAGTTACTTTGATTATATTTTCCCTATCAATAAAAGTTGATTCTCATTTACAAATTGCTTATGTATTACTCTTTTGTTTTGGTCCTCCATTCGTAACCACCAGTGCTAACGGATTCCAGCAATCCAAATGCAAACGCCCGCGCTCCTCCTTACTCGTGTCGTCGCAAAGTAATCGCACACGTAGTGTTCATGACAGCTAAAACCAATTCTACTTCCAGTCTCTGAATATGCTGCCGCCCTACTTACACCATCCCTATATATTCCCAATCTGCGGCAGCTTCCCCCCCTACTATCCCTCATCCCTCCAAAAAACTTCTCGCCTTCCTTCATCTCCATCCTACTCCTCCCTCTCTTCTCTTCATGTCATCCCTCCTTCCCTCTCCTCTGCCTCCTTTCTGGCGGCTCTGGTCCCTGCATCTACGGCGAGAATAAATCATCGACACCGTATCGGAGGCAAAGGCTCAACTTTCCGCAGAAATGACAGGAAATTCGGCTTCCTTGACGACGAGGAAGGAACGCTGTGTGTGCGGCCGTCTTTTCCCTTATTTCCTCCATCCCTCTCTTTGCTGTACTCCATAGGCACATCCGACATGGTATCGAACTGCCATCCGCTCTCACTTTATATCACCCGCTTTTCATAAGCCCCCCGCTTAACTTTGGCGCTTGACCAAAGTTAACTCCATCCGCCAATTTATGAGCGATGGCTAATACCCGATTAAATCAAGTGGTAAGTTCTAGAGGTGCAGAGTGAGTTCGAATTACATTGAGGAAGGTACACAGAAGAACTTAGAAGAGAACATAAAATTTTGTCTCTAAGGGCTTATGTCCCTGATTGCACATTTATTATAAATAGTATTTCCACGACTGATTGTTTGATTAATGAATTATTTATGGTAAATTATTTGGTTTGATTTTTTTAATTCGCACCAGTATTAAGTTTTTTAATTGTGAATGTTCACCTGAATACGTTGAACTAAACGGCGTAAAAATTGTTGTGTATTTGTAAAAATATATAGCATGAATGAGTACCCGAAAAAATTCATTCAGCATAGATTC
This sequence comes from Hetaerina titia, assembly GCA_037158775.1. Taxonomy (NCBI): domain Eukaryota; kingdom Metazoa; phylum Arthropoda; class Insecta; order Odonata; family Calopterygidae; genus Hetaerina; species Hetaerina titia. The sequence goes on from CM073770.1 coordinate 67,294,974, forward strand.
CGCATTGCAGGGAAATAAATTTTCCTGTATTTAATTGGTAGAAAGGCATGCGTAGACTTTCTCAAAGGTTTTAAGGGAATCCAAAAGCTTCTTACCATAGAAAATGTTAAACATGCATTTCCTTTACTAAGTACAAAGTATACAGAGCTAAACACTGATTTATTTTAATATGTACACGTACATCCATGTTTTATGGTATGCACGACGGATATTTTGTACATACTAGTAATGTCTTATGAATACAGCAGCGTGTAGTAGGCTTATACTAATAAAGTAAAACAAGCGACAGTCAGGAACTAGTGTTGCGGTTGAAGCAACCGGAACACACCATGGAACGCATCCACGTGTTCTTGTTGAGAAGTAGGCTTTAGGAGTTCCTCCTTGTATAAGTCTCATATTATAATGCAAAAGATATTATGAAAAAATACAAACATTTGAATGGAATGATTCACACGCATGGCTAAGTCAAAATAATCCTTTTCAAGTGAATTTCACCGTGAATTTAAGAGGAGGTATCGTGTGAGCAACATCGACCATCAACAGGCGAAACAAAATCGGAAATCAAGAAAAATATTTTTAAATGGGAAAAATTGTAAGCTCATTGTATTACTTCTTATTTTACAGAAGGTAAAAATGTTTCTGTAAGAACACAATCAAATAATACTTTTTAAGTATAATTTGGTGAAATTATATTAACCAAAACTTTTAACTCCAACGCAACGATCGAGAATGACTCCGTTCTTGCATGTTATCTTCATATACTTACCAATAAAACAGCCATAAAACTACGTCATTAAGATAAAAAATACTCGAGCAAAATATTACAAGATACAATCGTACAGAAATTAATAATTTTCATCGTCCAATAAGTACGAGATTTATATACATTTTCACTTATATACACATATCACACAACACATTCTGTTTATTTAAATATGCACATAATGTTATGTATTAGACATAATATTCTATGTTGGTTGTCTGAATAGTTTCCGACCACAGAAAATTTCAGAAAAAAATCTCTTTGTTAGGTCGGAAACTTCTCAGACCAAGGATATATACTAGCAGACAAGAACACTCAAACAAATATCACACACACACACACACATATATACATATCATATGTGTTTTTGTCTTTGTCTACCTGTCTACCAGTGCTAATTCCATTAACATTATCATTCACGTCCGACTTTCACAAATTCAGATTCAGACTTTCACAAAAGTGTTGTGTGTGTGTGTATATATACATATAAAAAAACCATAAACACCGTAATCAACCCGAAGGTCGGTATAGTAGGTGACGGTAGAGCTCACCCATGTACCAAGCCCGACGGTGTGTGAATATGCACACATCTGGGTAGGGGGGCCAGTTCCTTTCCCTGTGCCGGTTATGGTTTCTCAGGAAGACCTGGTACCCGAAAAATCAACCAGCTTGGGTGGAGCTACAGGTGCCGTACAAAGGTACAGGACAAAGTGCCGTGCCCGGGAATCGAACCCGGGACCCTCTGGTCAGTAGTCCAACGCTCTACCCACTAGACCACCGCGACCCGCGCGTATACACACACACACACAACACTTTTGTGAAAGTCTTACGGACGTGAATGATAGTGTTAATGGAATTAGCACTGGTAGACAGGTAGACAAAGACAAAAACACAGAAACACATATGATACATAGAAATGTGTGTGTTTAATATTTGTTTCTGTGTTCTTGTCTTTGTCTGTTAGTGTTAATTCCATTTACATTACATACAAATATGTATATCATTTATTTATTAAAATAAACATTTCCAACAATGAATAGGAAAATCTAGGAGCATTAAAGTCCTTGACTGGTCACTAAAACCATAAAAAATAAGCTCCCTTCGGCTAACCAGTTTTTGAGAAAAAAAATTAAAGAAGTTGGCCTTATTTCGTGATAACTGATAATCATTGCGTCCATTAATACTAGTTATAAATTCATATTTCTCTCGCAAAAATATTATTGACGAGCAAACTTAAAAAGGATTGAGAATCCTCACCTGATCTCCCTTTATGACGAATTTGGCCCCCACAAAACATAACAATGTGACCCACCGATACCGACATGTTTCTCATCGTCTGGCTGCTTCGTCGCGTGAACACCCCGTCCCCCTCCAGCCCCAGGGGAGTCTGTATATACGCCAAAACTCCTACCCCTGCCCCCAGCTCTCCCCTTTCACGAACTCGTCTGGGTGCCACGCCCATGCCCCCACCCTCGAAGCATCGGCACCAACCGGGATGGCTCTTTCCCGTCCACTCCTTCCTCCTTCTCTCCCCCATTTCCCTTCTTCCCCTTCTCATCCACCCCACATGCACGACCGACTCACCTCCTCCTCCCGTGGCGGCAACGAGACGCTCGGTCGCTTCTTCTCCTCGTCAACACCGCCCATTCTTCCTCCCGCCACCGCACTCACCAACCCCTATCCTCACCGCACCCTCGCCCCCTTCCACCCACGCTTCTCGTGTCGACATTGTCCATCGTGCGTGAGTGTCGTGCGTCCCCTTTTATTTTTTTTCCGACGAAGTCCATTAAGGGTCCAGGGAGTCTCGCCTCCCAGGAGCCTCCTCTACACATGGCCGGTCGGAGATCAAAAGCGGGAGGCAAGTGAGGTGAGGGCGCCGCACGGAGGAGGAGGCTGCCTCTCCGAATGAAGGGTATAAAAGGGTCGAAGGAGGAGGGCATTCGTTTTTCGTTTCAGCCCTCTCGAGTTTCGTCGGACGCTCCTGTCAATGTTATCGATAATTACGGGACCCGATCTGAAATATAATTAACGGCGCACAAGCAGGCCTCTAGGATACCAATGGTTTCAGGAATATGTAGGTTGGTAATAAACTTTTGTCGCATCGAGTTCCCTAGTGTCGTTCCAATTAAAGATGATCGATCAGATGATTTCACATCCAAATCAATAAATAGTGTATTTTCCTAAAATTCTTGATCCTCTTGAGTCAATTGAAAACTCAAGCTTTTATACAGCGTATTTCATAGATATGATACATATTTCATAGTAAATTTACGCGTACTTTTAAATTGGCTACTAATTTAAGAAATGAAAATTTGTCCTAGTAGTCTGCTAACTATTTCTTTATCTGATCTAAATTTTCGCCCACAATAGAAATTGAATGGCAAGCCGCGAGACAATTGTAAGGTTGATTTCAAAAAGCACTCATCGCATAATAGATCTATTCATATACATAGATATTATAATCACCAAATAATGATGCAAAATAATTAACGATCAGATGATTGATATCTTCAAATATTAGCGGAAACAGGCAAAGTCCGCATAGATATGAGGTTCAGTAGCTTAAAAATGTAAATATGGTGACTTTTGAGAACATGACATCTCTTCGTCAATTATTTAAGGTATAATAAGCAAACATCTGTTTATGTGACAAATTTCAAACTAATTTCAATACCTACCTCTTTTAAGGAGTATTTTCTTTTGTGAATGGAAAAACAGGTCCACAGAGTAACTTTCTTAGATCTCTAACGAGTCATACAACTACATAATATATTTAATTTATTCCCACACGGGTTTAATTCTCATTATTTGATAAAATTTATTATTAATTTTACTAAATGCATAACGTGGTGCGCTTCTTTTAGTTCCGTATCAAAATTATTCCAAACATTTCACTGTAAAATACATATTTCCACATTAAACTAATCTGCCCTTGTGTTCTGTTATTTTAAGACAAAAAAACGGACAAAAAATAATGCTTTTAGAAAGTATACAGTGGACGAGTGGAAAAAATGCTCAAGTAATAATAATAATTGTCATAACACTTAAAATTTTCTGATTCAAAAGGAGACCATTCACGTGAAAGACTTTAATTTTGTCAATATATGGTCTACAGTATTAGACGATGTAAAGATTCATGATTTTCATAAAAAAGTTTCCTGAAAAATCGACTACACGGCAAGTTTCAATTTAATGTTTTTCTCAGAGGAAATCTTACTCCTTATGTTCAAACGAGTGAATTCAGTCCCTTATCATTCGAGGTCACATATACGAGTATTTGAAAAGGTAAAAAATGTTTTCATGAGGGCAGGATAAGAAAAAGTTCAATTGCTTTTCACGTCCTCAACGCGAGTGTGTCTCAGTATAACTGGTACAGTTCGATTACAGTTTCTCAGGAAAAACGAAATAATAATTATTTATTAGAATAGGAAGAGAGCAACAGAATCCAAACGTCAAAATATCAGAAAAAATCTCCTCTAATTGCCAAATTATTTTCCCCGATTTCACGAATTTCTCTCAATGTATTTAACCTACTTTTGTAAAACACCTGATAAAAATGCCACCTCTTAATCAACACTCAAAGCTTTGGAAGAAAAAATGCCGCATATTGAGATTAAGTTAGTTGAACAAAGGTACATACCTTGATAATTATAAGAAATAATACTCATCCCTTATTAAAATTATTAATAAAAATACGATATGCCTAATGAGATAATAAAAGGTAAATAAAATGATACTTCGTGTTTTAGCAAATGAGTATTTATCGCTGAATAACTTAAATATAGAGTGTAATTACGATATAATGATAGATAAATAAGCATCTTTATTCGGGTGAAATTGAGACCATAAGGTCCCTTCTTCCATTAAACCCTTCGTCAAGTACACAACAACCAAAATAATGAAAGGAAATATAAAGCGATATACAAAGAAGAAAATGATGGTTAATTCGTATTTTTAATAAAAGAAATAAGATCAATACGCAATGTTGTGGAAAAAAACCTTGGGAGTTCAGAAAAGGAGAGTCAAGTAATAATCCACGCAGAAAAACACTCACAAAGAAAGGTGAGGGAAAAACCTGTGAAAACCCTGCAATAGTAAAAAATAAATAACGTACAAGAAAGGCATATATAGTAAGGGTGAGTAAGGCACAGTACAACGCTCATTTTACGATATTTTCAAAGAATAATTGGGTTTTATATAAATAAGATCAAAAATATTACGAAAAGAACATTTTAAGTGTTATTTAATTTCGAATAAGCCTGATTAGGAACACTTTGGTCGTTATTGAGCGTCCTAACTGTTCAACTAAATATATGCTTGAGGGTGATAATGATCATCATCAAGCGTGTATTTTGCATTTCACAAGGAATCATTAACCCCTTTCCCTCATCAATATTTCAGCGGCCTGGTAAAAGTTTAAAATGAGATTAAGATAAATGCAGAGATTACCGAGGTGCGAATTCAATAAGAAGTGAAAGACATGAAGAAAAAGAAGACCCCCAGGGCAATCTACATGAATAAAAAATTTGTCAAGGGAGTCGTAAGAAAGCCAGGAATAGCTGATTTGGAATAATATAATATAATAATAGGTTGTAGCTACGAAATTAAGATAATGTCACTGAACATAAAAGATTGAAATACTGGCAGATAGAAGAAAACAAGGACGAAGAGAGGTTCAGTACACGTAAATAACCATGCATTGAAAGAATTCGAACTAATACAAACTTTTGTATTTTAGGATATATCGCGATAATATTTAGTTTCAGAGATAAGTCGCTAACCGCCTTCCCTGGGCTTAAGTAACTAGTCTGTTCAACCTTTAAGTGTTTGTCCCAAGGAATTTGAAAAAAAATAGTCTGTAAATATCATTATGGATGCAATTATTTGAGATGTAGCAAAAATACTCCGTGAAGCTATCGAGGAAAAATCTGAGTAATAATTTAAAGGGATAAGTACGCGCATGTCCATTATGGAAAATTGAGTACTGTAACCTCTCATTTAGACTCAAAATTCCCATCTTAAGGATCTTCTTTATTTTCTGGAATAATTTGCTTTCTCCACTCTTTTGAGAGGAATAAGGGAGATTTATTTTATAGACGAAACGTTCTCAGGAAATGCTCGCAAACATAGCGTCCTATCATCATTTCGGAGTATTTCTCTGGTGATTGTGTCATTGTTTGAGCCGTGAAAAGCGTCTTCTAATGTAGGCGGAACTAGTTGAGGGTAATGACGGTTTTTAGGAAAGGAATGCAACCCGAAAGAGTGGAATGGTAAGAAATAAAATTTAGTATACCGCGAATTCCAAATTCAGGGCTAAATTGGAGAAAGAAAAATACTGAGAAGAATCGCTACGTTGACTAGGGATTAATGGCAGGAAGAGATGAAGGTTTAAACCTCAAGTAAAAGTTGTGAATATGAGAGGTTGAAGTTGGGCGAAGGTCGTAAGGAGGTGTTAAAAGACTCAGCAATTGTTAAGCTTGGCAAAAGGATAGAGAGCGGAATGACGGACTTGAGTCTTCTGAAGAGGTATCAGTAATTGGCATGAGATAACTCTCACTTGATAAGGGGTAGAGAAGGTTGACGAGAGGATGTTCAGCGCGGGAATTATGGGCCATTAGAAGGAGGAAGCCATTGGTAGAGGTGTTAAGAGGGAAAGAGGCCGGAAGGTAATCACTAGTAACAGAGAGGAGTGAGCGATTATTCAGAGCGGAAAGTATGAGAAGATACACACAACACCTCGGGTCGGGAGTGAATGAAAGAGTTGATACGTGTTTCCACTAAAATGTAAGAACATTGGAAAGCAATGTCTAAACAGTGAGGTTGGAAAGCAGGGCAAAAATAGAGTGTATACCTTTGGAGATACATAAGGAAAACTAGCATTTTTCATTGTAGAGGAGTTTATAAAAACTCAAATCTTTTCAAATTTTTTTCCAAATCAATGTGTATTGTCATAACTAAATCAATATCTCTTATAAAATATCAGTGAAAACCTTTTTGCTTTGCTTAGATAATAATCAGGGATATTTATATTGATTATTGCACCAAAAGTCAAATTCCGATTGATTAATTACAGTTTCTGTAATACATTCATAATTATAACAAACATTTTTAGTAGTAGATTGGAATTTGATTTTTGTTGCAATAATTAATATATCTAAATATCTCTGATTATTAACTAAGAAAAACATTCACAAAACAAGTATTTTACTTAACTTGTAGCATAATGGAAGAAGTAGCGTCATGGGAACGATAGAGATCACTGAATGAGTACCTTCTCTTATTTTTCTCTTTCTTCCCTGTTTTCCGATACACTTTAAGAACTTCTCCTTATTTGTGAAATTTGATGAATGCTCAAATGCTCCTGCTCTTTCTGCCCTAATTTTATTTACACAATCTCCAAGAAAAAATAAAAAATTTTCTTCGGAATTTTTCACACCACATATTGACTACAGAAAGAGTTGCAAAAAATCAAACATAACTTTAGCCAAAATATAAAGACTTATTTTTCAGCAGAAATACCTCACTTCTGAAGTTTCTGGGTCAATCGTCTTTTGTGGACCATTTGTGGAATTTTCAAAATTTGGACTCTGAAGGCAAGTACAGAGTGGAATATGTAGCACTACGAAGATGATATGCTTGGTCCATTCCCTTAGTCACTCTAACCACTCTCTCTCTACGACATCGACATATGGGGAACATTTTGAGAGGGTCGAGGGGGGTAGAGGTAGCAGGCTGACACGGGTACAAGGGGACTAAAGGGGATGGGGCGATGGAGAGTGGTGGGCCGTAACACATAACGAGGTAAGCCTCGATGAGGTTGGCCCGAATCCCCGCCGCTAAAACGCTACCTAGGGGGCATTGGAAGTTGTGGGAAACGGTGCTGGTGCGATGTAGTTCTGAGGCTGGAGTGATGGCAGAAGGGGAAGAAGGAAGCTTGAAAGTGGTGTCGGGTGGGCGACACAAGTAAGGTAGGAGAAGATGATTGGACGACGCGGCCATGAGAAAATGCCTCCAGGGAATAGGGAATGCGTCAAAATGATGAGATTGGGGGGGCTTGACTGTCAGAGAGAGGGAAAGTTAGGCCGGGGGAAGGAGAGTATATAAAGTGGAGCAAATGGTTCAAGGAAAGTAGTCGACGCCTTAAGGGGCATTTTCTTTTACTGTAATTCATTCGCATAAGGTTTTGATTACGGCTGCATCGACCTCTTCCACTGAAACCTTGAAGAAGAGAATATCACATTTGAAGTGTTTGTCTTCCTTTATCTTCAAGTTCCCTTGGGATTTCAATGTGGAGACATTCTCACGGGAAATCAAACAACAATGCGTGATAAAATGGGTTAATTTTCCTTAAGTTCCACTTCATCACTTTGTCTTACAGTGACTTAAAAGAGTGATCTCATGACCTATAATTAATTGGATTTTTTTATTCCTCTGTTGAATTTTATCTTAAAATTACATAACTGAAGGTCTGGTATGAAGTGGGGTGTACCATTGAATAGACCAAAAGTTGGAAACCTGGCTTCTTGAAAGGAACTTTTTTTTAATTTGGGCGAAATAATTTTACATGATGAATTGAATTCTAAATATGGATATATATTTGAATATGATCCTACGAAAAGGAAATAATTCAGTTTTTCATTTTACTTTTCATTTAAAAATTACATTAAAGCATCTATTCGTACATTTTTTTCAGAAAACTCGTGAGAATAAACCTAATAAGGAATAAATATATAGCGAGTTTCAGCCTACCTATGACTACCCTCAAATTAATATAGACGCTTTCCCTCAGAAAATCAGATACTTAAATTTCATATGTTCATTCTTTTCTTCCTTGATTTTCCAGCAAATATATCATTTATATGCAAGTTTATAATATTATCGTACTTTGTGAAAAACATAGACTGGGATTTTGAGTGAATGGAACAGACCGTTAATGACGAAATCAAAATTAAGAGTTCTTATCATTTAAAATTGTGTATCATAAACTACTTCATCCATATTTTTGGTTCGCCCTTGAAAGCTGTGAGGCTTTTTCTTGCTTTTTCTGAATGATAAAGACGTCCAGGGAATGTATGTACCTTTTTGTTTATTCATCCTATATATATATATATATATATATATATATTTATATTTATATATATTTAATTAAATGAGGCGTTAAGTGTCTGTTCGAGCAATTTCATTGTCACACTGGCATGGTGATCGGTAATATGTGCTCATTTAGTATTAGTTATTTATTTATATAGCCTGAAAACCTATATGGAGAACCAGAAGTAAATATATGACTATTAGCATCAACGTAAAATGTATATAAGTACTTAACTTAGCATAAATAGAATAAGCTATTTGCCAAAAGAGAGTATTCACAAACTTAACCAGTTTCATTAAAGGACCAAAAACTATATTAAACCTAAATTACTGATCTTAGCTGAATGTCAAGTATAGAAGGAGAAATGAATGCCCCACCATTTTCCTCTTTTATATTCAGTCTTTCTCTCAGTTAACTCCTTTTAAACAGATCACAAAAATATAACAAAACAGCAAAATAGAAAAATATATACGATACATCGAAGGGTTAAATAAACTGTAAGAAATGAGGAAAACTTAGCTCACAGGATAAAACATGACTTTCAAAAGGTAAATTTTCTTTTAACAGCTGAAACTAAAAATTTCCAACGTTTAGCAGAATTCAAGAAAATTAGAGCAAAGTATCCCTTTTCATATTACTCTGGACCTAAGCAAGGCAAAAGTTTGTAAAAAATTTTTAAAAACAAAAATAAAAAGGTTTGATGTTCATGAAACAAAACTATCGCTGGAAATAATGAAATTCATTAACAAAATCCATATCATTCAAAATTAAAAATATATTGAAATTAATCCTTGTAAAATCAAAGGGTTTAAAGCATAAATTTCATTTTATGAAATTATTATAAACATTCCCCAGTGAATAGCCACACTTTCTGCTTAAAATTTTTGAATTCTCCTAAATAAATTTCGAGATATAATTGATAAATACCTCTAGCTAAAACTTATCAATGCTTATATTTTTATAAATATTTGGTTTATTATTTTTTTTAAATATTTCATTCAAATTAAATTTCACCCCAAGCAGAAACGAATCAAAATTAACCTAACAATGGGCATTGTAAATACAATTATGAGAGGATGATAATCTTCTTCGCAAATTTCAAAGTTTTGATAAATAAAAAATACATGATGCATTGTTCCATACTTTCATATTTATCAACAACATTTTTGTGCTCTCATTACTCAATCAAACATGCAATTGTGTTAATATGGGATTTACCCGCATTTCTAAATCAATGTCTGCATACTGAATGAGCATATGAAAGCGAATTATGTATAGGTTGAATTAAATTTAGATCCTATTTCACAAGCGCAATGAAACTAATTTTGTAATTACAATCGGTAAAGTCGACCACTGCAAGTTATCAAACCCCAAGATTAGTTTGACAGATGGAAGTAGATCTCATCAGTACTAAGCCTAACGAATATGAAGTTCACACACAATGGTAGGAGGGCTAAATCTCTGCCAATTTCTCTGTGCGCTTTCGATTTCCCAGGAAAATCTGGAACCCTTACGATCCTACAGCTTGAGCGAAGCCACCGATATTCAGAGGCGTACCCCAAAATCAAATCCGGGCCCTACGGTCAGTATACATTTTTGGACTCTTCTCATTTCTATTTTGCACTCTCTTGGACATATCTATTTTGCACTATCTCATCTTTTTGTCACATAATTATGGCTTATTTTTTAACACATTTTTGTAACATGTGCATGAATTAAATATTAGGCGTATCCCTAAGGAAAAAATTTCAATTCGACTCGGGAAAGAGTAACATTTACTACACAGAAATTATTACTGGCGGACGTTACAGTGAACGCTTTTCTTTGTACCCGACGGATTAATGCCACGTCGACACACGGAATACATCTAAAAACGCTTTAGGTGGTGCATTTTGATAGAGGAAAAATTACCAGGGACAGCATTTTCCCTCTAACCAGGAGAAAAAGATGAAACTAACTCAAAGCTCTACCCCAGAGAATAAACCTCTCAGGCTTTCTCTGGCAAGAGAAATTCAAAAACGAATTAGCAAGAATTCGGTTCGTGAAATTCGCGGGATGAATATGCACGGACCCCTGAGGAAATAAATAATCTACAACAGTCACGCTAAGCCAGCACATAGTGGAGCCTTAAGAGAGAAAACATGACTACATGACATGCTGAACGCATTCCAGTGGTTTGAAGCTATTTTGACTCTAAAAATTAACGATGATATTCTCCGCTAAATGAAACTTAGACTTGACGCAACTTTACCATTCTGAAAGCTTGTATACATACCAGTTTTTAGTGTTGACATTAGTGAAAGTAATTTAATTAAAGCTAACTTTATTGGTTCATCATTTTACCATTACAATCCAATAGTTTTCGAATCATTCACATGAGTGTAACATAATAAGACTACGAGCACAATTGAAAGTTAACTTGTAATTTTTCCCCAAGGTAAGACTATTAAGTCAAAATGCCGATAAACTTGATTTCGCAAACAAATATCTAGCTGTGCCTGTTTTCATATTTTTAAACTTTTAACATTGCCTCAAATGTTATGATAAAGTTTACTAAAACTAATTAAAAGTTTCTCCATTTATTTGTCAATTCTCCTTATACCGATACACTTTTGTCGATAAGTGCGGAATAAAAATTACAACTAAAACTATTCAGAGTAAGTTTTCCCCTATTATTACTTATTACTTATTTTTGCTAGACTTTTTTGTCGACCATTATACTTAGACATTTCATTACTTCCCACAAATAAGGTTATTTGATTGAATGGGTCATTCACGGGCCTTTAGGGAATACAATCATTGTTTAATGCAATCCGGTATTTATTTAATAATCATGCATATAATGCTCTGGAGATTATCGAAAGAGTTTCGTGATTGTGATTGCAACAACAACAGTTTTATCAGCTTCCATTTCCGGGATTACGTTGCGTTGCTCAGCTTTTGACAGAACACAGTTACACAACCTGAGATGAAGACTTTGACTGAAAGACGCCCCTTTGAACGGTTTTGGAAATGTTGTCTGTTAAACGGTGACCAAAACAGCTGAATTCCCGGAAATGGAAACTAAGAACTCGAGACCCTGCAAAAGCCTTCGATCCAACTACATCTTTACGAAGCGATGGGAAAACATAAACAGCTTTTAATTTCTCGCTATTAAAGAACGGATGAAGTAAGAAACATTTGTAAAATTTTAATTATTAGGCGAAGTGGACTGATTATTGTATATTCTAAAAATTTACCGTAAACATCGTGAAGAATGCCTGGGAAAGTTTTTTGATTGTGACATCAGCAACAGCATTATTTCTGCAAGATTAAAACTTATGATAATACATTATTTACATTTATCTATCAAAAGGAATATGCATTTAACAGTAATTTTTCAACATAGTTTATCATGATAAAAATGATATAATAACTGACAAATGATTTCTTTCTTCAGTCACGAACATACGTGCGTTCATTCATAAAAACATAAGGGTATTTCATATATAATATTGTATAATCAAAAACCGCAAGGGGAAATTAGTGTACGAATACAAGGTTACGATCCAATTACACTCTAAAGTGATAAGGCGTAGTAACAGGACGTATAACGCTTGAGAGAAGTGGGAGGCAGGAAGGGAAGGAAGAAGGATAATTCTTAATTTGACCCCATCTTCGGCCCCTCTGCGTCATCCTCTTCTCAAGCCCTGCGTACCTATCTTCTCCTCAAAAACCGTCGATTCTTCTAGTCTTCCAATTTTCCCCTCCCCACCAATACAGCGGCTCCATCAAACTAAGGACGACTGAACACCTTCTCCTTCTCCCTCCTTCCATCCCCCTCCCCCAAAAGCAAGCCTACTCAAACCGCCCGCCCGACTCCTTTCCCGACACCCTTTTTTCACCCTCTATCTTGCTGCTTTCTCCATTACCTGCTCTACCCGCCCCACTTCCAATTCTCTCTAGGTGGACCTGAAATCGAATTGGGTCCGAGGATGTCTTCCATTGCAACGGGCTACCGCCGCCATTTTTTTCCTCTAGACACGGACATGCTTACCAGCCTAGAAACTAAAAACAACCCGCTCGTCACTCACTCTGTGGCCAGCTGAATACTTTGTAACTCCATTACCCTCGGTCTACCCCCCCCCCACACACACACACTCCGACCCTCGCTGCGAAGCACAATTAAATTACGTTCTAGTCTGCGCCGAAGAACGTTAATGGTCTTCCGATCGATTCCGTTTTCACAGCAACACACACTGCCCAATATAAATTCTATTTGAAACCTCCATTCACACTTAGATTAAGGAAATATCCCTAAAACTCTATCTAGAGCTTTTTTACCTCTACCTGATTGATTTTCTCACGTTGAGGGAATGAAAGCTCTGCAAGGTCTTTCAATTTACAGATTGGGATGAAGTGCTTCTCATACAATAATAATTGTCCATAGCTTATTAGGCTTTAGGGAAAGATGTCAAAAAAAATTCTAATTATTCAAGTAACATCTCAGTGGATAATAATTTTAAAATTGCCAAGAGGATAATGATTATATATCTTAACTTAATGAGATTTTACTCTGACAGAAAATATTACCTGTAAGTCATCGTGCAGGGAATCTAAGAAGATTCCCTGACAATAACTGATATACGATATCTAGCGGCTTTCGGGCTATGGTATACTTAAACTTAGGTTCATTAAAATTAGAGGTATAACTTCCTGAAAATTACTTTTTTCTTCATATACATTCAAAGTACTTTTTTGTTAAAACTCTTGTTAGAGCTCGATGAAAGCATTTCTTTTTTGTTAGTAATGTACTTAAAATGTGTATAGGTATAGGTTAGTCTCTTCCTGTCACATTTTCCTTCATATTTTAGTAGTTCCGTAGGAATGTTGTCTACCCCACGGCCTTATTTGATTTCATCTCCCTTAATACCCTCTCTATTTCATCGTCGAGTATGTCTGGACCCAAGCTATCTTCCTCTACGTCATGTTCTCTTTCTATGCCTAGCTTTGTTGGTCTAAGTTCTTTACTAAATAGCTAGTTCTTCTATATATTCCTTCCATTTCTCTTGGATATTTTCTGTGTTAACTATTATCTTACTCGACTTATCTCTAACTGTTAGCACAGATCATCCCTTCTTACTTCCCGATAGTGATTTAACCTTAGTGTATAGCGCACCAATTCCACCATTCCTCTGCAAAATTTCCATATCCTCGCTCTGCGTCTTCCACCATGCTTCTTTTGCTTTATTTTTTGCCCGTCTAAAATTATTATTTAACTCTTTGTACTTCCTTCTGTCTATCCTTGCCTTTAGACTCTTTCATTTTCCTCTTTCCTCTATCTTTCTAATCATCTCATCAGTGATACATGGTTTCCTTGTACTTTTCTCATTAATAGCTCATATAGTGTCTCTTGCAGCTTTCTATATCCCTTTCTTGATACATTCCCATTTTTCTTCAACAATACTCAGCTCCTAACCGTCCTCTATGGTTTTCTCTAAAGCCTACTAATAATCCTTCCTTGTTAATCCATTTAATACTTCTATGTTCCATTCCCTAACCCGCCGCCCCTGCCTTATCTTTTTGAAATTGACTCTATACTTCATAATAAATAAATTTAAGTTAAAGTCGGCATTCGCTTTTTGGAAGCTGTAGGAATTGATCACACTGTTCCTGAATCTTTGCTTTACCATAATATAATGTAACTCATGACTTTCTGAGTCATATGGTATTTTCCATGTATACCTACGCCTTTTGTGGTTTCTAAACCGTGTGTCGGTGATGACTAACCCCCGTCTCATGCAGAACCCAATGACTTTCTCCCCGCGGTAATTCCTTATAACTAAACCGTAGTCCCCCACCTCATCCCCATCTCTTCCTTCGCCTACGATCCCATTCCAATCCCCCATCACTATCAAATGCATCTTTGCAGGGAAACTCTAACTCATCGTATTTCCTATTGACTTCTTCCTCCTTATGGTTGTTTGCTGGCATGTATACCTGAACAATGATCAAGTTCATCAGTTTTGCTTTAATCTCTACTAGTAATATTCTATCCATTGCTTGTTCTATGTTGACTACGCTTCTTCCAATCTCTTTATTCAATATTATGGCATCCCTTCGTGGGCTCTCGTCCCCGCCGCTGTATATTATTCTATAACTATCACTCCAGTAATATCACCCCGCATAAACCTAAACTATCTATATTTCCTCTTTCCATTTTTTGCTTAATATTCTCTAATTTTCCTGTCCTCAACATTGTCCTAATATTGCAAGTTCTCATTCTAACTAATTTCGCCTTCTTGTTTTGCGTCTTCTGTCTTGCTGCTGTCGGTTTTCCTTTGTTTAGGTTTCGTGAGATGATGACCGCGGAGACCTTGCCTATCCCGTTGCCGCGCACGACACATGGCCGAATGGGCCGAGCCCTGTACTTGCCAGGACTAATATTCTCTCTAGTGTAGGAACAGACGCTGCGTGGACTACCTATCGTCAGGATCCTGCCTGGACCCTATCGTCTGGATAACCTTCGACCAATCTGGCATGGGTGACGCTACCTGGAGCAATTATCATTATTCCAGACTAGGTCTATGGGTCAACGAAACGCACTAGCCCATCCACCTCTTCAAGGTTGTAGACTATGGGAGGAATTTAGAAGCACAATAAGGCAGACATAATGGATGTTAATCAATACCTTTTGCCCGCAGGACTCCCAGCGGTAGTAAGTAACACAAAATGTATCGAGTGGGAAATTGACAAAGAAAATTATTTATTCATTCATTCATTCATTTATTCATTCAGCCATTAATTTAACGAAAACGTCCAAATCTGAGATTGTAAGTATCAACTTAGTTTCAACGCCTTTCTAAGTACAAGTCCTAAGTTCAACCTAGGCAAATTATTTAAGCCTTGTTTCATTAATTAAGTTTATTCTATGAGCATATATTCACGATTTTCAACAACCCACAGTTTCAATGCATTTGATACTTCATAACGAAACATTCGATAATCAATCACGCTAAAACTTCCACAATTTTCTTCCGTTTAATTTCATTTCTTATCGGTTGTCCGTCTCCCATGTCCCAATTTCATTACTCAGTTATTCTTTTATCGTCCTGTCTTTTACATCCGATACCAATACGCCAACAGAGATTGCAACTCTCTTCCATTAGCTTCTCATGAATATGTAGCACTGGATTTTCCTTGGCATTGCCTAATCCATTTTTACTCTTTCTCCGTCAAAAGGAAATTTTCCCATCCTTTTCCCGTTTTCCATCGATTTCTTCTCCGTTTTACTCCCGCTCCTTCCTCCAAGTATTCTTTTCCTCCTCATCCCCTTTCCATAACCCTGTTTGAATTTTTATTTCCCAATATTATTTTTCGTCGTATTGATCTTTCATTCCTCCATCATGTTTAGGCTCCCGACTTCTGCTTGTCCCCGAGACATATTTTTGCTTTCTTAAGATCCCTTCCAAGTTTACCAAGCCGAATTTTCTCACTATTCCACGCACCCACTTTACTTACAACCAACTTGTACGCCCCCTCTCAATATGCGTCCTTCTTTGAAATTTTTCCTGTTGCTCTATTTTCTTCCAAATAATTGATCTCTCATTCCTGCATAATTTTCTGAAATCTTTTTTTTACTGAAAAATATATCCGTTGGATGGTCAAATGTATTAAGCAATCAATATCTTTGCCTTAAATTACAAGAATTTATCCCCCCTTTCTGAGTCTAATGTGGCACTACTGCACAATGCTGTAAAATATTTGGTTAATAATAAAAACATTTTATTTTCCCAATTTATTGTAGAGTACAGTTTATAGAGGTCAATTTCCATGAAATGGTACTACTGTGTGGATTATATCTAGGATAGAACGTTATACTGATTTTATTTGATAGTGAGTATATAATTTAATCAGCGTATTTCCAGATGAATTAATAATCAAGTTAATATTTTTCATAGCAGAAGTTATCTGCTCCCAAACCACTGAAATAATAAATTGTTTTATTTTCGGAATCATCAAATTGTTTAAGTTTCCTTGTACTTTATAAGTTAAGCATTTTCCATACGGAAGCTAAAGGTTCTTATTAATTATTACTTTTATTTAGTCTCTTCCACCACTATTACTTTAGTCCTTTCACTTCTTAATCATTTCCTTCCGAGTAGCTATTCTAATTTTTCCAGGACCCTTTTATTAATCAGCACCTTACTTTTAGCCGGCACTCGATCTACTCAGTTGCAATTCAATTATGCAACAGAACTCTTAGTGAATACATTTCATATTTTTACAATCATTTAAATTTAATTTTTATTTTAAAAACCAGGAGATACTGGAAGTTTGTAACAAAGGACGCCTATATGGATTTATGTCATTCATCTCCTATACGCGTGAAGTGGAAATCACGATGGCCACGCGATACCATTAGGAAGGTGGACTCAAGATTCCATGTAGTCTCATGACTAAAGTGAATCCGATGGACATCGATTTGTCGTGGACCTTGATTCCTCGGGTTGGGATCACGTGACGAATTATACATAGATGGTACCAAATTAGGGAGTTTAGACCATCTCATTCGCTCGTTCCAGCAGTGCCTACCATTTTCCTGTACATAGTTCTCGACTGTTTAAAGTGTACAACACCACCTAGTGTGCCAATTCTCTCTCTCTCCCCACACCTCCTATTTTCCATTGCTCAGATCCACCCTTTTCCGCCCAAGCATCAAATCCTCGTTAAGGTTTCGGCCCCTTTCGACCTGGAAGGGAGAGCCACCTGGGACATCCCCTTCTTCACCCTACCACCGTCTCCCTCGTCCTCTTCAACGTCCCCTTCTGGGTGATCCACACTATGTTGGGTCGCGAGCGAGAGATAAAGTGGAAGAGAGGCAGAGAGAGGAGAATGAAAATGGGGCGAATGAGGAGTCCTCATCCCCTCCATGCACTTCCAATGCCGATCAGTGCGTAAGGGGCGTTTTCCACGAGGCTTTCTTTTTCTCTTCCTTTTCGTCATAATGAAAATAGAATGAGCACAAGCAAGCGTTGCGGTGTTTGATTATTGGAGGAAAGTGAGAAGGTTGAAGAGAAAAAAGAAAGAAACGAGTGGATTGGAGAGACAAAAGGAGAGGGGGTGGAAAACTTATAAAAAATTAATAGCCCCTTTAAGTAAATACTAAAGACGGTAAAAATGATTGCATCGACGTCTCTGCTCGTCCAATCTGTGGTGCAAGACTGAATCAAAATTGTAAGGTAAAACAAAAGATCTGAATTAGTTTTAAGTATTTTAACGTACATTACATATTATGTAGTTAATTAATGATCCCTGTTTTAAGGAAAATATTACAGCAAAGACAATTTCCTGATAACATTTTAAAAAGGTTACAATGACAAATCTGATAATTAGCAATGACGACGCCATTAAAAATGAATAAAGGTCACGTGTTGTTGTCACTTGGTAGAATGCAGAAAGATATAATTTAAAAATAATTTCCGATGAAACATTTCATTAAGTAATATTAAACTTCGTAATGCATATGACATTTAAAATAATACTTAACATATTGCACGAATCGATTTTGTAAGGGTTTCATTTAGTATATCTATTCAATTTTTTAAAAACTGGATTTATGAATTTATAGCATCATAATGTGTGAAATGTATGGCTAATCGAACTAGCTATCTGAGTAAACTTTCATTAGATTTTTGCATTATTTATATTCAACTTATCCAAATTAAAAGTAATATTTTGAAAGGGTGTCTTTCATCCACTTCAGATTATGTAGAAGGTATTTTGGAGAAACTGGAGGAAAGAAAGTAAATTTTAGCAGAAGACGTCGCCATTCTACCCGCCGTAACTGTTTTTTGTCACCCCTCACAACTCTCGCTCGATATCCCCGCCCTCTTATGCCTCTAGTCTCTCCTCACCTTCTTCTGCTCCACCAACGGGCTTCAATTTCCGATTTCAAAGCGATTCTGTTTTTTCCTCCGATTGCCACAACCTGTGTCACGGTTACTTTGCTTGGGGATCAGTTTCAACGGTACCCGATAACAGATGGTACGGATCCGATATGAATTGTCTTGAGGTCAGAAGTACATTTGGACAAAGAATGGACGAAAAATACACATTGACTGTAATTTTTTCACTTGCCTGACCATTTCCGTTCAGTTTCATCTTGATGCCCCCGGGATTAGCGGAGGTAAAATTAAGGCCCATTCTTTTCCCTCAAGTTCAGCCATAACTTTTCAAATTCGGCGGAGGGTTATTCCGTGTAGGTCTGAGATTTGGGGAATACTTTTCCGAAATTTAAATATTCATAAAGCCGTAACACGAAGAAATTCCCATTGCTTTGCTTCCATTTTAAATATATTTCCTACTTTCTTGTTCCGGAAGAGAGATTAGAGATGATTAACTGAAAACTGAAATATAAATTTTGCAAAAACGTAGAATGCCTTCAAAGAGGCCGGTATTTACAAGGCATGTATTTATCTAACGAAAATCAAATAACTCCGGTCAACTAAGTTAACTTGATCTACGTTAAATTGTACAAACTGTACGTGAAAAAATCCAAATCTTACAATATCAGCAATCTTTTAAATAACAAACCCGTCGGTTTATTCCGATGCTGAGTCGTCAACCTACACCGTCAATTTTTCTATTAGGTAGAAGTGGTCAATATGGAGAATAAACCGTCAGCAATCGCTATAGATTCTTCGCCAAGTAAGGTAAAATACGTTTACGGAATAGCTGAGCGTATTTAACATATTTAGGAAGTAGCAAATATAATGAACCGAAAGAGTTACGAGGAGTCACGCGGTATCGACATTAGACCAGTCTTAACAAAAGGCTCCGTACATCAAAATATACAACCTATCAATGTATAAACTCAAATTTGATGTGCAGGGAAGTATTTATAAAAGATGATATTATCTGCACGTAATTTGGGTGCCTATTGGGATGCCAATGATAAAGTCATCAGCAACTGCATTCGAACTTAAATCCTGGTAATTAGAGCTCAGTACTCTAACCACAAAGCCAATTAGATCCCATCAAAGACTGTGAACGCAACGTTGTTTGATTATGACCTCTTATGCTTCAAAAGTTAAAGTGCGAGATCACTAAATTCAATGAAATTGTATAAATGAATGATTAAACAATATTTACCTTTCCTAAGTTCATCTACATAAAACCGTATCCTATCAGCAATTAATGGGCAGCATTACTCCCGCAAAAGTAATCTGGCAACTCTGGTCAGCATGCTCAAAAATCAAATTTAGGCATGTGAATTAATATGTTTTCCTGATTCCAATGTCTATAAAATTATTTAGCTGAACATAATTCTCAATATATAAATAAATATTAGCTTAAATGCTAGGATTAAGTCAATGTACATTTTAAAAAAGAGGCATAAATATACATCGATGCCTTCAAAACTAAAAGTTTGTTTTAAAAAGAGCATTAGATAAACAAAATAATCTAATGCTAAGATTCAACATCTGTTAAGCACTTCATAAAAAAACAAATCCCGATCATACGACTAAATAATTCTATTTATTGCTTCATGAAAATTTTTCGGATTAATTGTTATACAAAGATTACTCACAAAAAGATATTCTACCACTCAAATCCCTAAACTAGCCAAAATATTAACTTCATCCTTCCATGGAACCAATGCTATATCTTACTTTAATTAGCCGAGATATTTTTGGCCTTGATTCGTCACTAGGATTTCCTTGTTGAGGTCAATAATCAATTTTTAATTAGATTCAAATCTGGCAACTCAAAGTGGGAAAACAAGCTTCAAATATATCCCCATTTCTCTCAAGCCTTTCATAACCTCGCCTTTGACCCAAACCTCTTCTTGAACTCAGGGCACAGAAAAAAATGGGATACGGCACAAACTACCTAGAACTTGAGGTGTCGTAAAAACACTTTTGTCCCATGAGTGAGGGGAGAAAATTGGATCGGACATTTCGAAAGTGTTGCTATTTTCCTCTGGGCCTCCTCCTCTACATGTGCCGTTATTAGCGCAACCCTTTTAAATCCTAACCCATCCCTCGTAGCTCCCTTATCAAAGGATGCCTATGAATTACCCTCTCCTTAGATCCTCCTTTAATTGGAATATACCTCTTTTTCCACCCCGAGGGCCCGCAAGCCCTTTTGGAAAATTCTCATCCCACGCACCCTTTTGATTCGCCTCTTTTCCATCGTGAAAAAAACCCTTTCTCCCATATAAGTGTACCACATTGGACTCCCGATCCCGACCTAATGCCCTTCTCGTCCCCTTCCTTCGGCCAC
The DNA here is from genome assembly GCA_037158775.1 of Hetaerina titia. Lineage (NCBI taxonomy): Eukaryota > Metazoa > Arthropoda > Insecta > Odonata > Calopterygidae > Hetaerina > Hetaerina titia. The sequence continues at coordinate 67,316,093 of CM073770.1, forward strand.
ATGGCTCTATTTTCCAGATTCCCCACCTCCTCGACACCCGTACTACCCCACTACTGTCCCCGGTTTATCCTCCATACAGATCCGCCTTGTCCCGACCACCTCCGCAAATAACCCGCTCCGAGCCACCTGGGATGGGCCACTCTTCAGAAACCTCGGGGCATGGGAAAATTGCACGGAACCTTCCTACTCTTTTCTATACCCCGTTATTCCAATTTTTCCATCGGGAGGTCAGCGGGGGAGGAGAGGAGACGACCGCGGTGGAAGGAAGGAATGGTTAGGGATAGAAGTGGTAGGGGAAAGGGTTGCGAAGGTGAGAGAAAATTGATACGAGCGAATTCCGAGGGAGGTGCGGAGGGAGGGGAGTCGAGGTGAATGAAAGGGCGATAAGCGCGTGAGGTATATAACACTGCTACCTCCCGCCTGCTTCCTCAGCTCCCACTCCGACCGACCGCCCCACTCCTATCTCTACCCGTAACTTCCCCTGCTGACTCTTCCCCTTCTCCAGTTCAGAGATCTGAGCAAACAAAACTCTCTCTTTCTCCCTCCTCTCCCTGCGGACGAGGAGGGCGAGAGTCCCTGGAGAAGGACAATGAAGGTTGGGCAGATTTTTTTGTCTTTTATACACACTACAGAGAGGGTAAAATAGCATTTCAAGAGCTTACCTTTTGTCGAGTGTTTGGCGATAAGTTTAACGGCACACGACTTGAGAAGTAAGGATTTAAAAGGATTTCCCATACGATATTGACATTGTAATGCTAAAGCTGAGAGGAATAGCGTTTATAATCAATATGTACCATCAGGGTCAAACAATTCCCAGAGAATCCCTGGATGAGGTAGCAACCAATCGTACACTCTTAAAGAATATTTATTTTACTTGAATTAGGGATATAAATCGAGGAGAGAGGAGACGTATACGACTCGTTTAATAACTAACTAACTTAATATAAACACAGACAACATCCATGAAATGACGGAATCAGCAATAAAGGCGTCAATATCTACACTTTTGCAATTCTTTAAAAGTGATGAGGAAAGGATTAGTTAAAACAAAATTTCCATGTGGGTTTCATGAGTGACAGTAAAATCGTAATTAGCAGAAGCTTGTAGAGCATAAACAATGTATAGAATCTCCATATCGGAAAAAGGTACCACACGCCCTAAAAAAGAATGAAGAGTAAAATAAACAATGGATGATGAAATCATTTTGATTTAAAATATAATTTCAATCTTTTTTTACATTGTGTTTCTCGGAATCCAGAAATTTAAAGAAAAAATGGGTAAGATAACAATTTGAGCTACATTCACTCGGCGAAAGGTGCTAGTATGAGCAAAAGAGATGCCCCTAACAAATGTTGTTCTTAGTCTTCATACTTTCATGAAATTATTCATTTATGTTGGAATGTTTACGAATAAATAACAGCAGTCAACCAGAAGGTTGGTGAGGATGTGTGGTGGAAGAAGTCACTGTGACAAATGAAATGATTCATTTGGTCTACGAAAATAACATTAATATTTTATGGTGAACATATCTTTTTCCCCGGGCCGCGAGCGGTTACCGACTAATCTCTGATATCCGTCCTGTACATTTAACCGAAAAAATCTTCCAAAGATATCGCTCGGTATACAAATGAGAAGTTCAAAATTTACGAGTAGTATATTTGATAGAAGTTGAATTCCGGATCTGTCCACGCAAATATCGCCACTATACCAATAAAAACTCAAAATGAAACCTATAGAAAATAATCAAAATTTTAAAAATATGTTATGTCATTCTCAGTGAATGTTGGCAACTTTATTACCGCAGTCAAAATTATTCTACCTTAATGGATATTCATTTTATTCAATTAAATAAAATGTCACAATGGTTTTGGGACTATTAATAACCTTGCCTGACTGCCTACATAATTCAACACGATGAAGTACTCTACGGCTCTAAACTCGTACAGAAAATATTGAAAAATATCGTCGAAATTTCTATAAAGAGATATTTACTTAATAATTATAATCTCAAATAATGTTACCAAGTATAACTCTGTAACCTTTAAGAATTACGTACCCATATTTTCAAAATGGCGTATTTTCTGGAACATGACTTAAATATAATCATAGTAAGACTGAAATCACCGATGATAAACAAATCAAAAATTAACAACTTCCACTTTAGGTTTCACGGAAAGGAAGTAAAATAAAAAATTTAAAAAAAGTTTTCCCAATAAATGGATCCGCAACGGGAGAAATTTTCTGGCCTTCCTTCATACGCCAAAATGAGGAAAAAAATCGAAAATCGGTAATTGAAATTGAATTCAATAATGTTATGGCTATCAGTTTTCCGATACTTCGCTTCATTGCTGGGAAGGTAATAAATGTGTAAACTAAACGATCGTACGTTACAAACATGTTCAATTAACTATCAACTACCCTCGGCGTTCGACCACACGAGATTTGGAATAAACTCCTAAGGACTTACTAAAGTTGTTAATTATATCCTTATAGTTTTACAAGAACTCCATTTACACCGAATAGAATCATCATTTAATGGCATTCACGAAAGTAACATCAGGGAATTTTTAAATCAATTAAATTATAACACCTTCGAATAAGGAAATAAATTCTCCCCTCATCATAATTGTGTTTTGTAATGGTTAGAGTAATGAAAACTGATAAATCAACAAAAACGGAATAACGTTGATTTTCTTCATCATTCTGCTCGATTACAGCGGCCTTATTTTGGTCATACTATCTAAGTATTCACAGTATTATTCAACTTATGTTCCTTGGTAAAACTTTTATCGTCATAACATATAAAATAAATACATATCGAGGCCTTTTAATTATAAGACATAAGCACGCATCCAAAATAATCAAAATTGAAATTTATTCAATTCATTTTTTATCTCTGGATGGTAGAGACTGATGACAGAACGGCATTAAAAGCCCGTCCACTTCAATAAGCCGTTACCTTGGATGACGTTTCTTCTCCTCTCGGCATCAGAGAGACCACAGCACTTACACGCAATGAATAACAAAACATAACCTACATCCACAATGGGCCGAATCATCAGCCCACGAAATACGGGTCCATAGTAAACAGACTCCAATTTGCCCATCCTTTCAAGCCCTCCCAAACCTCATGCCAATTTTAAAGAGGGGAAGTACAGTTACGTAGTAGCGCTCTGAATTTCATCGTTTTTTCCCCCACCGAACACACCGTGACCCTTATGTCCCTGTGCATACAACCGTAAGGGAGTAAATCTTTACGCTTCTTAATTCAGTTTCCCTCCGTCCGTGGTAGTATCCCTTCACACGCAAACAGACGAACACACGCACACGCTCACCCATCCCACCCAGAAGAACCCAACCCGTCCTCCACTTCTCCTTCCACTCCCCTCGGCCTAACCGCTCCTTAACTCTTCCACCGCCCAAAATATATATCCCCCTCCCAAGCCCCCAGATCGTCCTCTCTCCGCCCCCTTCCACCACGACTTAACTCCGCCCTCCACCAGCCTTTCAACCAATCACGCCAATCTCCAAACAAGACCGAACCTCCATTAGAATTAATTATTTCCACCACGCCGCTTCCACCCTGCTATCCTCCGAAATCGCCCAAAGCCTCCCTCATCGGCCGTCTCGAATCCTTTCGCCGGCCGGACCCACAACTCCTCCCAACCCTACCCACATCCCTCCCCCTCACGCAATCTCCCGCGACCGACCGCTTCCCATTTCCTCACTTGCTGACCCATCCTTCCATCTCTTGAATAATATCTCTGAACGGGGTCCCTTGTTCCACCGAACCTCACCTCCATCTTCATTCTCATCTTTCTCTCTCTCCTCCCCTTCCTATACTCCTCTTTTGTTACAGTTTTGATCCCCGTGAGGCAAGTAATTTAATTCCACACTGTTATGTGCAACCTGCAACTTTAAAACTACATATACTTCCAGGCAGCCTGTTAGCCTAATGGTTAGTGTATCCAGATACTGAGAGGAGGGTCACTGGTTAAAACCCCTAGTGATATGGTGGACCCTTAAAAATATTCAAGTGGTGTGGTTTCCTGCTTACTATAATTAAGGAGAAACCACATTAGGGCACCAGGAAGGAAACTTTCCTCCCTTCCCGGATGCGCCAATTACACTCGTCTCATGGCAAGAGCCATTGTGGATTCTTTCCATTAATATTAAAGCAAACTTCGGATTCACATTTACGGCTGAAATAAATGTTACCGCTGGGTTAAAACCCCTGACTCCACTATTTGTAAGCTCCAATAACGTACGAAACGTAAGAAAATTATCCAATAATAAAGTGTATGGGTTACGCATTTGCTCTACCATCTAACGTCAGCAATATATTTGTCAAGAGTCAGCAGAAAGAACATTTGATTTGTTTCACTATCTAACTCCTGGGTTAAATGGGGCTGGTAAAAAATCTGACTGGTGTTGCATGCATAATTTATTACGTTCATTGGGTTTACATTGCCCTGATCTATATCATCGAATTGGAATTACTTCGGCATGCTATCCAGTTTCTTCAGTTTCGATTTCAATGTTTTGTTTTTTCCGGTTACACGCACGGGCACAGGAACGATATCCGACGAACTCTGAATAACTATTTATCAGTGAATAATTGGAAAATCTTTTTCATAACTTAGAGAATGTAATTATAGTTAATATGTGGATATTCCCTAATATATTGTATTGTTTAGATATCCAGTCAAATTTACTTATCATTAGGTTAGCTTACCGGACGAGGCTGGTCCATATGTTTTCCTATTTCGGAACACGTAACACTTTCGACGACGGAGATGGGAGAAGGCTCGCTTTAATCGGTCGTCATAGTGCTTCTATTAGGCATTTATGAGTTTACAACACCTGATGTATTCATAATTTTCAGCTTGGCTGCGAAAATGCTGGCGTTGACACTTGCTGACTACAAATCTTTCATTATGCTAAATATAGCTGAATATTATCATGAAATTGTGATATGGAACTAATTTAGAGACCTCATTTATTACGCCCATGTATTAAATCATGGTGTAAGCTGTGACCTTATCCTGCTACAGATTTTCGCGCCGGGCCTTTTAAACGTAGTTAAGAGGTTATTATTAAGTACTTATTATACACAAGAAAACGGACACTTAATCAAGTCTTATCTCATATGCATTTCATTATTTAATTAAAACCACCGATTACTTAGGGGAATTTTGGAGATACATGGTAGAGGAGGAGAAGAGACGACATTTTGGATGACATCAAGGGAGATAGAAATTGGGCTGAGCTGAAATATAAGTTATCGTAATATGTAATGTGGAGTTTAAAAATATTTTGTGCCATGTTCGTTAGAAGCACATTAGTGTACAGTGAGTCAGTCACAAACTAATCCTAACCTTGTAGAATACTGCTTAATAATATTAACCACCAGATTTGATCACATTATATTGCATCGAATTTTATCATAATTGTCATGTTACACATTCAGACTTTTCATTTCTCAGCACTTCTCAGTACCTCCACTAGAATTCGACTGATTGCGCTCTCGCATCTTTTCCCAACCACTTTATTGCTTGGAATCAGGCGAGGCAATGTCGTTTTTCTCGAAGTTTTTATATTTTATATTCATCCGTTGTTGGTCCATGTGGAGGGTTTACGCTTCGTAGAAGAGGAACGACGAATTTTCCTAGAAACTCGGCGAAGCGATAGGTAAGAGAGATCAAAACAAACTAGCAAGGGTTTTCTTTCACATCTTCCGTAAATGATTAAAACTCTTATCTAATAATTTTGTAGTTTCTCTCCACTTTTGTTTATGGAAGAAGTAATATCACCCGCCATGCGGTGTTTTTGTCCAAAAGCAAGCCATATTAAATTCTTACATTATGTGTGCAAAGGTAAGAAGAAAGGGTGTTCCTGTACCACTTCACACAAAGTACCACAATTGATTACGGACTAATTCTACGGAAGGTAACAGATGTTTACATGTAACGCTAAGGGTAGACATTTTGATTAGCCTAGTGGAAAGAATTTTATGTTGCCCGATATACGGCAACAGGCAGCCTATTATAAAGTGATTAAATTTAGTGATGATTATCAATATTATTATTATAAAATTAGAGAAAGTCTCGGGGTAACCAGTAAAGGGTGAATTAACTGCCGTTCAAATTATGAAGACGCCAGCAGCTGCAAGGTAAAATGGAATTCATTAAAAAAGTGGAAATCGAAAGCATTATCCCCCGAAGGAAATTTTTAGTGCGCGTATATAACAAGGAAAGTATTAATTTTTTAACTTGAAAGATTTATTTTGAACAAAGCTTTTGTTTTAGAATTTAGGGACTTTTTAGTAAAATAAGAAGACGCCTACGGGTACCCTAAGTTTCCATTAAGCTGTGTGATTTTGCCAGTAGCATAACTTGCTGGGAAATCATAAGCGGCACAGGTAAAGGAACTAAACATCAACCCTGATGTGTAAATTTCATGCACCGTATTGGGTATTCCCTACTCTTACCTTTGAAACCCATCTTAGGGTTACTAACAGTGATGTTTGGTCATATTAAACTTTAATATCATTGAGGAAACCATGAAATCCTCGCGATTTTTTCCACTGAATGATCGATTTACAACACTTGCATGTGGCATCAAAACAACATTTTTTACAATTGTTGAGAATGCATTAATCGACTGATGTATTAACCGTAAGTAACAATAAAGTAACGTTATTAAGACATAATTTTCATATGTAGTGAACGAGAAAGGTAGATGGGTACTACACAAATGAAAGCGGTGATTTTTGAAACTTGGATAATACTCATCCAAAGGTAAGTATTACGCATTAAGTTAGGTATTCGACCTCATTATAAACTAATTACTGTATTTACACAAAGTAGTCTAAATATAAGTGAATTAGGAGACTGATATAATTTAAAATTCATGTAAATGATTAGGTATGTTTGACATGAAAATAAAATTAGATTATATATTTCAGCAGGCACAAACATTCCTACAAAGGAGAAGCCATATTTCGAAAGCCACCAATCAACACTACCCTCTGTCTCATGTAGGCTAGAAGATTATTATTTCACTCTTCCAGAATGGTTTGACAGGGATTCACAATTATTCTTACGATAAAACATTGTATATATAAAGGAATGTACAGACCAAGCAAATCAAATAATATCAAATAGGTCTATATTGTTAATAACAAAAAATGGGTTCTTTGGATAATATAACACAAATAAAAAATATGGGAAACTCTTGATCACGAAAACAAAGGGTCTTTTGCCAAAAACCAAAGTTCAAAAGACAAATTTAATGAACAGCCTCCAAAATACAATACTTGATGCATATTGCTACGCAGCTAATTATGATTCGGTCGATTTGAATCAATAAAGCTTTTGGTATTAAATTACGAATTTGTGAAAACTATAATTGTTTAGCTATTTTAAAGGGACCACAAATAACATTGCGTTAACATACTCTTTACATTTTCTAAGAATTTTCTTTACCAGCTGTAATCACGTATCCCAGTGATAACAATCAAAATGCATTGTGAATGCACGCTTTGAACAAATGAGGGAATTAAAAATGCGTAACAGGCAAGTCAATTTATTCGGATGATTTGAAACCTTTTGCTGTGTGGACCCATGACGTGAATGTTGAACCCTTGATAAATTATCCAAACATGTGACTTTTGATGAAACAGGTTCTCAGTTTTTTTAATCCGACACATGGCTAAATATCCATTTACTGAAATTGGTGGCAAGCTAATATAACTACAAATAAAAGTTTTGAAACAAAATATGCTGCTCGCTTGAATTCTAGTTTAAATGTTAAAGGGAAAAGTAATATCCTTTGGGCATCAATATCAAATAATTGATTCTTGAAAATGAATGTGTTCAACACTTGATATAGACCCAAAACAATCCCTCCTATACTTTGAAAAGGAAAGGAAAATGTCTTCAAAGCGGAGGATTTGTGGCAGGGATAAGTGATAAACTTGAGTATCACACTTTTCGCAGCATAAATAGCACGGTGCTCGAATTTTACGGTCAACTAATTTACCCATGGTTAATTTTTCTGGGTGCTGCGTTCTTGGAAAAAGATGCCTCTCTAATACGAGAAAAAAATGCTGCTAGGCCAGCGAAAGAGAGCGTCGAAGATAGTTTGCGGGGAAACAATAACCAACACTGCTGCGTCACAACGGCTACTAAAAGACAACATTTTCATCCTGCTTCCAAAACGCACGAAGCGGAACGATGCCGACAAATATTTTCCACCTGAATACCATGCATGAGAGAAAGGCAATAAAGGACAATTTTGTTCCGAAAATTCCGGATCGAACTATTGAAATTTGATGGCCACGACTCCTCGATCCTGAACGTCAGTGCACAACTCCAGCGTAACTATGATGGCGGATGGGACGAAAAATAATAAAAAAATTGACGAAAAAATCTCTCGGTGACTATCCAACGAATATTAACTCTTTAAAAAAAACATGATCGCTTCAAGTTAAAAATATCGATCTTGTAACTCTTTTGTAGCCAGCTAATTACTGGAGTTTGAAATAGTAGGCGTGGAAATATATCTACGTCATGCAGGGGGAACTGCGAGCGTCAGGCTACGCGAGCTCATCAAAACTAAAAAGAAACCGCAGACGCGGCTGAAGGAAAATGAGTATATGAAAATAAAAATACCGTTCACTCTGGGAACACGTTTTCCTCACTCAAACATTTCAGCTACGTGATTTGTGGTGTAATCCGACCGTTGGAATAGTTGGGTTAGCTTTTATACATGAATGCATCTACATTTCCCACTCACGACCCTCTTCTCAACTTGCCCGACGCTCCAGTGAGGACGGCGGGCAAAATAATATGACGGCGGGATTCCTCAGCAACCCTCTCGTATTTTCCATTTCGATGGCGGGTAATCTTTCACCTTCCTTTCCCGTTTCCCAGGGCAAGCAATCACGGCTTGAAGAGCCAATTTGGAACGTATCTATCACGCAGCCGTTCTATTTATCCGTGAAATCTGATGGGGGCAACCTGCGGCTACTTCTTTCTCTCCGTCCAGCATACTACCTCGGCTCCCTAACCTTCCTCCCTCTCCAACCCCGCATCCCTAGCCTCAACCGACCCTCTCCCACTACACTCTTTCGCTCCTTCGTTACCTGCCGCCGTCGCCGCACGCCCGCATCGATCGCCTTCCCTACTTTCCTACTTAACCGGATGTCGACTCTGCACTTGCATTGGTGACGTGGAAGGGGGGGCTGGGAAAATAACCTACGGCGAAAACGTGCAGTGGCAACGGTGATGAAGGGTCTCGAAGACAACGACCGGCATTTGTTTTCGTAAACAAATAGGAATGTTGACAAAAAAAAGGGAGGGGACATGCTTACAAAGATTTGTTTACCGATTCCCATTTAATGAGACCTGCTTCGGAAAGTTGTCTCATTTTCCTATCCTTCGCTTAGTCTTTTCTTTACACAGCAGTCGTCAGTAAGGTTTGGTATCGCAGTAGATAAGCATCTTAATCTAAAAAGAACGTGAATAAGGGTTTCGTTTTGATGTAGAAACACAATAATACTTAAATAAAATGAAAATTGAGGTAATTTTTAGTTTCCAAATTCTTTCCACGTATCAGATAACTTTATTTTCCGACTTTTTCCTTTTGCGGCACCAATAATGCCACATTAGAAAACACTAAACTGTGGAAAGAAAATAAAAAAACATTCTTCATAAACCATAATTTATCCAGAAATAAGCGTTTTTCTTAAATTGATCGCTAAAATAACATTTTAAAAAAGAGACACTACACACAACCTATTAGCTTGAGATTACTTGGAACATAACATCTTTTAAATGTGTGCAGCATAAAGTTGTGTCTAAGGTGAGGCGAAAAGGTGTTCATAAGAATGGTGGAAATGAGAAGCCAAGTGCTATATTTACGCTAGCGAAGCCAATACAATTTCAGGTGTTTCTCCGGAAACGAAGAGTTACTTTAAGCTGCACACCACTTCGAAAATGAAAACTGTCCAGTATGACCATTTTTACCAGCCTACAATGTATTACCATACCTTATTTGAATCCGAGACCTATTACTACCATGCCTAAAGAAAGGACTGAACACATATTTTAAGAACAGACGCATATCCATATGCAAATATATTCTTAGCGATTCAATATAATCTACATTGAACATGTGGTTAGCCAATATTTCAATCCTAGAATATTTAGTAGAGAGAAATAGAGGAAGAGTGAACACTGCAGTGAATATTTAACAATCATTGGAATTCCATAGCCGGTGTTTCTGAACTCGCGTGCCATCTACCGGCGTTTGTAGGAGCTACTCCGTCTCGACTCCTGGCCCTCTCGCGTGCTTGTCTTTTCAATTTTGAAGGCAACCCCTTCTTCCATTTTCTTATGTCTCCCTTTCTCCCCCTATCCTTCTCCTTCTCTCCTCACCACTTTGCCTCCAAGTTGCTTTTTCTGCCTCCCGGTTTTCATTTTCGATTTGGTTTCTCCTTCAAGACCCTTCTATAAACAATTCGCCCTATTTTCCAATGCAAAAAAAAATCCCAAACGAGTCAGTCAGGCTTCATCTCCGTGAAAATGTGGTGAGATTCCGGTACTAACTTTCTAAATCAACTTTGGAGTCCAAACTCCTTACTTCCTTGAGTGTTTACTCTGCACGGCGAAGCTCTGTAGTCTTCAATAGAAGTCAACGGGCCTGCGTACGGAATCAGTCAGCCTCATACGCCTCGCCATTTTTTCATACGATCACACTGTCCCTTTCTTGAACAGCAATTAAGGTTCGTCCACATTTTACAAAAAAATCTGATCTGAGATTCTTAGATTAGGCACTGCTTTACCAGAAATTTTGCGGCCGTTCACTCATACACACAGCTTAAATGAGAACAAGTATACGCCAATATGAAAAATTCATGACCATTCAATTAACACTGCAGAGCTTTTATCCAAAAGTCTCCTCCAACATTTTCTTTTCAAAACACCCTGGGTAATATGGATTCTACATTCACAGTGAGTGTGGTTTCAAATGACGAGGGTTTCATCAAGGTGCAACACAGAGCAATGAATACAGTTTCAGGCTCTCGATTTTAATTTCATTTAAAGACAGATATATTTTGTCACTATCCTGCATACAAGGATAGACAGACACCTTAAAATTATGAGCCGAAATGCAAATAGTTTCAAGGAAAGCTATGTTCTTTGTGCATAAAACCTACAAACATCCGCACCCTATAATCTATGCGGAAAGAACACTGACAAAAGCTCTGCATGCGATGACGTAAAAGGTGATATAAGGGCAATGACAATGACAAAACTGCCCCAAATGGTAATGGCAAATCCCTTTGGGCCTAGAAAACTCTGGTTTGTCTGGTAAAAATTTATCTGGTATTTTCAAGCCAACTCATGTCCCCAATAATTTGATTTTGGTCCTCATAATCACCATTTAAATTACTGAAAAATGTCGGCTAATGAATACATTAACCTTTTTGCATTTGTAATGTAGAAAAACCCCCACGAAAAATCACGTCATATAATGGACTTTCAAATATGTAAGCCATATTTAGAGTCGGTTAATTCATTAAGTTCAGCTACACTTCTGTAATCGGTGGCATCTGAATTATTTTACTTCACGTCGATCTTAGAAGTGATCGAAAAAGGTGCCACAAGACAACAATTTTTTCTATCAAATTCATTTTCATGGTGACATTATTTCGTATAACATGTCTTTTGGATATAGACCGTTTTACTTCTCCTGTGTCTATGCATTTGGTTCGGACTTGAGAATCCAACACTTTATTATCAAGCGGTTTTAATTTATACGTGGGTTAGGATTTTTATCTATTTTCTACAATCACATTACTTCATTGCCACACATTCGCGTGTCGCCTGTCACGAAAAAAACGAAACAAAAAACTGATGATACTAATTTTTTCTTGTCTAAGTTCCTTTCACTATTTTACTCTGTCGTATTATTTTTACTCCCCTGCTATCATGGCCTGACCAATTTACACTTCCATCTCTACGTGATATGATGCGGGTCGCCGAAGAGTCGCATGGAAATTTTACTTCCATTCCATTCCAGTTTTTCTTCTCTTTTTATCTTTCACCGACCTTCATTATTTGTTATTTCCTTTCCATTTTTTTTTATTTATCTGATCGGACCTAATTGATTTTTTTCCTCCTCACACGACCTCTACCACGCATCGGAACGCCGTGTTATTAAATTTCCTGTGCTGATAAAGAACCTGCTACGTAGATAGCGCGGCGCATTCAAGACGTGAGAGAACCTGTGGTTTTATATCCGATAACCGTTGGCGCAATCAGACGGCTTCAGAAAATATAGGTTATTTAGTGAACAATGACTGGTGAAAAAAGCCAAGATGTAAAAAAACATCCTCGATTTCCATTTCCCCGCATCGTACATTTCCTTTTTATCCAAAGATGTAATTCTGTTATCCCTGTACATTCACTAACCTCTTCAACATTTTTACAAAAAATAAACGAAGAGAATTTTGATGTTTTTAAGATAGAGAAGTGCAAAAGGAGAGTTAAGCGTACTAATATATTGAAGTGGAAATGAAACGCAAAAAAGAACAGTGTTGAAAAATCTTAAATTTTCGGTGAATTACATAAAAAGATCTTTCGAAAACATTCAGGGTGTGATAAACAGGATTTTTCTGTAGAACCCAACTCAAATTTCTCAATGCAAAACAATAAACGAAAACATTAAATATAAAGCATATTTTCTTAATCACGTTCAATATTCATTAGTACACTTTTCCATGAGGCCTCACTTTGAAGGAAGGATCGTTTTTTGTTATAACTTTCCCAAAGCTTTCTCAATTTCTCTTTTTTTACATGCACACTAGGCACTGCGATCAGTATTTTTTTCTTGGATAACGCAGAGCTTTGAAAACAAATTTTTTAAATGATAATACCTCAAATAAACACTTCTAGGGATAACTTAATGAAATTTAATCTTGAATATCGATCAAAAACTTTCAGGAATTATATTTATTTAGGTATAATTTGTTTCCTTTCATATGCAACAAACTTCGTGAAAAACTTGTTTAAAGGACAGGTTAGAGGTTGGCAATATAAATTACTGGAAACACTCATGGAAATATATAGGGTGAGTGAAGAAAGTGTAAAATTTACATTCTAAGGTATTCGGTGTATGTTGCCTTTCCTGAACTATCACTTGTTATCCCGCCGAATTCTATCTACTAGAAAATCGCTCCACTTGGACTTTAGTTGTGGTTTTCCAGAACCAAAGATTGAACGCAGACGTTTTTTTTGGGTAAAATAGGTCTTGCAACAAACCTAATATGCATATTTAACCCATTAGGGTAGTAAAATAGTAACTTTCTAAAAGAGAGCTTATTAAAACTTATTTCTATACGTACATTCATTCTTTTCTCGATTTCTCGAAATCAATATCAAAAGTAAATTTAATAAATTTAAATTATTCATTTCTTTTATCCAAACGCAGCACCGCTCCAATTGTATTGGACAAATAACAAATAGAAACACATTATATTAATAAAACCTTTACGGAAAACAAATAAAAGCACTATAAAAATTAGATTTTGTTTACATAAATAAGGGTCAGAGAAAATAAGTGGTATGAGACTATGAAGTCGGAAGGAAATTAGGAGGAAGAAAAAGCACTACAGGAATGAACGGCATGAGAAGCATAGAACTGGCCAAAGTCAGGGGAGTGTTTTATCACTACATTATAATAAATGATTATTATAATTATTCGCATGGGTATACATGGTATTCCTCCGTTCTCTAAACTAGCCAATCCCCTACACCTCATAACCCATTTTATTTGCTTTCAATTTCAATAAATCTACGCTCACACCTCCTCATAACCCTAATCCATAATTCTAACTTCACAGGTATCTGTATATTAAGCAATGGCGATTTCGAAATTTTAATCAAGTAAAAGGCAGAGAATTGAATTGGGAAATGTTGTAGAATACAAGGTGCTTTCCAAAAGTAAAGAAATTAAATTTTTTGCGCCGCTCTTATTGTTTGGAGTGTGATCAAACAACTTTGAGGAGGTTGAGGAATGCTAAGCGTTGCCTCAGTGCTCTCTAAGCTGTGAAATCGGCAGGACGTAGGTTCGTGTAAACCTTTCCCTGCTGACCGTGTCACGAAAGACCAACCGAGCGGAATTTTCAAGTGAACTTTTGGAACGTATTGAAAATGGACTTGATTATTTGGTCAACGTCATCACTGGTGATGAAATCTCGGTTTTTGAATACGACCCAGAAACAAAACTCCAAATCTCTGAGTGACACACTGACCAGTCCCAAAAACCCAAAAAGGCAAGAATGAGCAAATCGAAATTGAAAACATTGCCCATTGTCTTTTTCGACAGTAAAGGAGTGATCCTAAAGGAGTTTGTTCCTCAAGGACAGAAATTTAACGCTGCCTTCCACGTGGATGTGCTGGGAAGACTGCTAAAAAGGGTCATCAGGAGGAGAAAGGATATCTATGCTACCTGGCAACTCCATCACGCCAACGCTTCTTGCCACAACGCGCTATGAGTCCTCGAGTTCCTGGACAAACACCAACTAACATATTTCTACTTGGATTTTAAAGCTTGAAAATATATGCAAATTACTTTGAAGAGCTGTGGTAAGTGCTGCGACAGTACTCTTAACGGACTTAACGGCTGATGTGCATTAAAATTCGAATAACTCCAAATCATTCGCCTTGACATGGGATTCCAGCCTTTGTGCGTCCACATCCTGCCGAGTGTTTTATCCAACTAAGCCACCGAGATATCCTCATACACTGAAATTTTAGTCTTTATTTTCGATATTTTAGGGCTCTTGTCTTCGATCTTATTTCAACATGCTATCAACACTTACCTTATGAATATTAGGTTTTTTGTTAGTCTTAGCGAAAACAATCACACAAATGTGAACCCTAATAAAAGTTGATCTTTCAAAAGTATTCCTTCCTTATTCCATTGCTTGGTGTCTCCTCACAGACTCACTTCCCTAATAATGATTTTTCGGTATGTTAGACCGTGGTCATTTAAAAGACTAGAAGACAGTATTGTATATACTGGAATCCTCTGTTTTGAATGGTCCTTAGAAAATTACCTTTTTTGCTTCTGAGGGCCCAAAACGCAATTAGTCGTTTCCTAAGAATTTTTAAAACGAGAAACACAGGAAATCACATAGCTTAAACCCAATAGTCAGTCCTTGATCATACAGAAACCCCTTGTAAACTAAAGTGAATAAAGAATATGAATCTCATTTACGGGCCTTCTCACAGATGCCCTCTGAGAGGGAGATATAAAATATGCGGCCCCATCCGGTTCTACTTCGCGGCCAATACGAAGTGTTCTCAGATACATCGGATCTCGCAAAATACACGCCCATTAGATAATTATCCAATAAAGATACCATATTCATAAATAAACGTAGCTATCCCCTTGCGTGTAACGTATAATTCAATAATACAGATATCTAGTAATCTTTGAATTCAAGGTATACCAACTTTAACGGTAAAATTTCAGAGGTAAAGATATTACCTACTGAAAATATGCTACAAATAAAAGGTATTAAGAAAAATAATCGAAGCCCGTACCTCCGCTGAGAATTCTCATAAAATGTACTCCTATTCCGCTGTTTTATCCAACGAGAAAGGGCCGCTAGAGGGTAAATCTAACTTTTTCACTAACTTGAGAAAATATCGGACTCTTTAACAGATACCTTTATCTTTATTATGCATAATTGGTAATAAAATTATTCACTGGCATAGACCTTCGGTAAACTTCTTTCATTTCAACCTGATTTTATAGCATTATTTGTTCATATTTTCACAATCGTACTTAAGTATTTAGGATAAGTTTGTACCTAAATGAAATTCTTGATTGATTTCTCAGCACCATATCTTTTCCAACAGGAGCACAAATAAAATAATACCGTAGAAAAATCTTAAGCAACTAAATATTCACAATAAGTGTGTAATTTTAGCATAAAAAACCAAATGAGACCGAGATCAAATACACGCAATTCAAACTAAAGGTATCTTGAATGGCGTAACGTTCTCCATGTAATTTTCATCGTGTGGAGCTAAATGAGTAGGAAGATGAAAGAGAGATGGGAAGACCCATAAAACAGGCCGTAGAAAAGAATATTTAATTGGAAACCCTATATCTCCAAGCGAATGCAGTACAATCCTATCGGTTGGGTGGTTTCCCGAATAATGATCTTCCACAATTAAAAAAACCAGCAATTGCGTATAGATCCACATATAAACACTACCAACAGGGGAACCATCGCAACGTGTGGCAATGACTTTTAGGTCACTAGCTATGCTACATCTTCTCCAATACATCCACGAGCACATGGCACTCCGTTATCCATCGAAAGGGTAAGTAAAAGGAGAGTGACTAAACACACCATTCACGCAATATTTATTATACACATCACAATTGTTATACTGTTATTTACTACTACTTTGAGTACACTAAGAAGTCAAATAAGGAAAGTCACAGAAACGTGAAACATGAAAAAATTCATTAATTATCAAGTAGCTTTCTACTCTGGGAGGATGGGAAATCTACTAATGCATTAGATTTACTTTTTTTTAAATCGAAAATGAAACACTCGCTCAATTACGCTTTTCGAGAGACATAAGGGTGCAAGCCATGAATTACGTTGATTAGGAATGTAACTTCTACGTTCCTAACTATTTTCGCAATTGTCTACCCATCTATGTTCTATATGGTTTCTCTATTTCTTAGGATTTCCCCCAAGAGTTCTTGTCGCGAATAGTACGTGCAAAGTCATATGCTAATTCCTTTATAAAATTAGCGCATGAACATAAAGTAGGTTGCTAGTTTAATATCTTCTGCATGCTACCGTATACCCATCAATACAGTTTAATTTATGTCATCATTATAATCTTAAAAATATTTACAGAGTTTTAAGTTCCATCCATATTTTGTCCTTACCCGGACGATTTGTTCGGATCATTATTCATAGAATAAAGTTAAAATAGCAAAAAGAGAAGATTTCATTTTATTAGAACAATGATTGAAAGAGAATTGTGTAATCTCAAAAGAAAAGTTAGTGCAAACAGAAAATGCGGAGAGGTATGCCGGAGCCGAAGAGAAAATGAAATGAAAGAGCTTAGGAAGGAGAAGGCACGGTGGTGGCAAAAGGAACAGCTAAAAAGAAGATTGAAAAAAATTACTTATATAATGATATTTGCTCAACGTCGTATGCCTTGGGGGCACACCTTTCCAATCTGAGCTTATTTTAGCGCTAGTCATTCCTTATTTATTCAGTTTTTTCCGGATTTTAGATTGCTCATGTATGTTTTTACTCCCCATAGTCCGACGCTTTTAAAAATAATAAATATTCGGTGGGAAAAGTTTTTTCTATCTACCAATATGACTTAGAATCAGGTCCTTTCTTTTTCGCCTACTCCCATTTAGTAATGCATTTTTTTCTTATTTCGAGAAAGTAACAAATGAAGTTGATAAATGCTCGGTACATACATGCTAGAATCAGCGGAAGCGTGGACTAAATCGTAATCAAAATATGGCACATTTTATAAGGGTTGCCATTGACAATATATAAATACAAGTACATTTGGAGTATTAATCTTTACTATTTTTTTTGTAAATAGTCAATCCTGTAAAAATTGCTTTCAACCATCTCGGAAATCTTTCTGAAATTCATTTCATCTCTATTTTTGCTTATCCCAATGTCAAAAAAAAATTTTGAGGTGAAAGCACTTTAAAATATTTAATAATAAAATAAAAAAACACCGATTTATGTCCACGGACCAAATATTTCAATATGAAGGGTCAATGTACATAAGAAAGTTCGGTAGGCTCGCATAGCGTGCAACGTCTTCAACAAACGTCACTATGTACAATTCCCGAAAGTGCTTCTCAACACCATTAGCTCTGTTCAAAATTTCTAAATATCTACATATTCAAATGAACCATAGCAGGAAGAGGGAAAGGAACTTAGCCCTCTTAACCTGAAGAATTCCAACGTCACACATTTAGTACCAGGTGAACTATACAGTACTATCAAACACATTTTTGAGTTAAAGGTTAAGATGATTCAGCAATTCACCATCAAATTCGATGCATATGCATGATTGAGGTCAATTATTTTTAATTAATTACTAAGGTAATAATAGTAATCAAAGTTCTAAAACATCATTAAAATTGATATTGATACTGATTTACATGAAAGAAGCATTTGCCCTTGAGGGTTAGAAACCATTACCTATCTTCTCTACCTGACCCCAAGAGGTGATAGCATTTAGCATTACCAAGAGGAAAACTAATAAAACTAACTAATATTAGAGGGACAATTTAATTAGCAGAATTGGAGAAAACGATTGCAATGAGCTCCGAAGACCCTGAAGCACGCATTTGGTTTGTATCACAAAGTAAATATTTTTCATCAGTCATTATAAGAGTAAAACTATTTATTTTTCAAAGTTATTTTCAACAAAACTATTATTCTATTATTATATAATTAAATGCCTATCAAATTTTCAGAAGAGCATTTTTAAAATTGAGATCCATTTTCGGATTCAATTAGAGCCTTCCCGAAGTGATTAGGTTCATAAATATGTCGCTTTAGTAAACTTAGTGATAATCAATTTGTACACGATCCAACAAAACTTTTGCTTGTGGCGCACAGAGTTTGTTGAACTTCCCAAAGGTTCAAAAATCGGAATTAAATCAATTTACTTGAATCAATTCTTGAATGCAACGTAAAATCGTATTTAACATCAGCCTTTTACCGTTTTTTCTCCATGAATAACCATTCAATGGATTTACGACCACTGGTAAAAGCTTTTTCGAATGTGATAGAAAACAACCAATGTACATAATAAGCCTTAATAAGCCAAGTGCATTTCTCAGAAATGACCATGACCACGAACAGAGTCATTTTTTTCATTATTACGGTCTTTACAAATAGCAAAGTTTGTGAAATAGGAAACAGGGATCGTGTACTTTTTGTGAATTTAAAGCTAATTATACCTATAGCTAGCATAAAAACATGTCAAAGTGCTTCTCATGTTTAGATAATCGTTTATATTTTTAAGTGGAACGTCAGCTCGTAATGACGAAGAATAAAATGCTACAGTAAATATGTAACTCCAGCTACGAATTCTAAACATTTCACTTTGGCCATATCCGAAGGGCATTACCCCTATTGCATTCATTCTTTACGTAAGTGTGTCATATAGTATTGTCCCTCGCTGCTTCCTATTTTGGGAACAGCTCGGGTTCAAAGGAGGAAATGGACCACTATTAGTCTCAGCGTGGTGAGAAAAGTAAGGGAAGGAGGAGACGATGAAGCCGGAAATTAACAGTGTGATATCCTGAGAGAAAGGTGTGGGGGCGATAGCCCATACTTAGCCGTGGCGACTGAATTTGGCTTCAGGCAGGAAATCCCGCAAGGAAAAAAGAAAATAGATTACTTTAAGCGCTAGGTCGTGTAAACGGCAACCACATCGGAAGAAAGTTTGACGGTGGGCACCCAAAGGAATTCTTTTTTTTTTTCTGAAAGTTCTTCCTTTCTCTAGCCCTGGTCGGGTTCCCGAAAAAGAGAGTTTAAGAAGATCTGGAAAGGAAGCGCTGAGGATTGAGGCGAGATAAATCGAAAAAAAAGAGGCTGATTGAGTAGGAGATCACAATGATGATGTGTACAACTTCACACTTTCGTGTGGTAATTCTTTCAAAATGAAAACATACTTCAAAATATTACTTACTATGAAATGGTGGGGTTTTCATGAATTGATTCAGAAAATTAATTACCAGCAACGCCACTTATTTTGTGAAAACGGACATTGTAACTTTGGAACAAATTTTGTCAACACCCGACCAATATTTTGGGCGCATGATATACATGTGTGGTCAATTATAGCAATGAAAAAACATAATATCATGAAGAACCCAACCAGATAATCAGCAAACACGATGACACCCTACAACCTTTTGAATATAAGAGCGAAAGAGAAAATGAATTGTTACGAAGGTTATCCTGATACTAAATATGACTTAACAGTTAATAATCATGACCCATAGACAAAGGAAGCCCGTTTACTACGTAGAATTGACAGCAGATATACCCGCACGACGGAGAAAAAATACTTTATTCAATAAGAGTGAAGGGATAATAAATTTGGTGATACGATTCAGCTGAAACTGAAATTACATCAGCGTGGTGGTTCAGAACTCTGGTAGAAAGTGAATTAACTTTGACGGTGGGAGCCAAACTGAGTTCTTTTCTTTTCCAGAAAGTTCTCCCTTTCCTTATTCCTTCTCAGTTCCACGAATATGGGCGAGTTCAAGGACAGCTAGAGAAAAAACCTGGGAAATTGAAAATAGATGAATGAGTAAGATAGCATAGGATAGGCATGTTATTCGTTTCATTGTACGAAAAAAGAGGAAGTAAAACGTTGAACAGGATATTACAACTCCCTGGAAAATGCTTCCTTTCAATAGAAAATGATACGGTCCATGAAGAAAATTACCAAGAGCCCAGGTAGTACCGTTTATTTTTATACTAAGGCACGGCCAAAGGTAGGATTGAAAGACATGAAAACAATGCAAATAGGACAGATATATATATATATATATATACACACACGCACACATGAAGAGTGGTACGTGTTAGGAGAGATGAATTCGAGATTGAGTATAAGGCGGTTGAAAGGGCAGGAGACGCCTCCCCAAGGGTACCTCCTAAATCAACATCATGAGCAATATCAAAAGACCCATCAAATTCTGGCATGTGCATTTCCAAAAATTAATATAAAACTTCATTTTTGAACTCACTGAAACTCACTTGAACTCACTCATTTTTTAAATCATTTTTGAAAAACTGGAAGTAATGAGCAAGGTTCAATAAACGAGGTATAACATTGGCCTAAAGAAGAAATTGGAAAACTCATTATAAGATCCATAAGCTAATGATTATTTGGAATTCTATGGATTAAAAAAATGCTAGCATGGATATCTTCGGTTATGAAAATTTAAGCTAACATTTCCTACATAGAAAAGTTCATATTTCAGTGAATATGTAAGTAATTCTATATTTATTTGATGATCCTCTGACAGAGAAACTGGTGTTTCCTTTTTTAAAAATTTGATATCGGGCTGATAAATAAAATTTCTCTTAATCTCATGCGACCTATTAATAAAAACATGTTATACTCTTAGAAATAAATAAATAGGATTTTTGATTTGTTCAAAACCTATGTATATTCAAAGAGTATGTTAAAAAAACCACTTGATTTTTATTTCATTTAAGTTTTTATAGATAGTTGTAATTAAAATTCACATCATATATTTTTTCTCATAAAAAAGTATGGGCAAATGAATGAATCCAATGAGGAGACACATTTGCAAATGAAAAAGGGTGCTTGGTTTTTATTTTCACTGGAAAAAGGATGGAGCACTTTGTAAGTCATGTCTTTACCACCATTAAATATAGATGGATTAACATCAAAAAGGGGAATATAAACTAAGAAGGAAATACATATGCAAGACCTATGCTTATATTTTTGCTTTTCTTTCGGTACTGAATTTGACATATTCCGTCCCTTGACTAAGCGTCAATTTAAAAATGGGGAAAATAAAAATCAAACAAATTTTAAAGGATAAAAAAATTTAGAGTTTGAGGTAAAAAACTGGAAGGGAGATAAGACAAGAAATAGAACAGCAAAACTAAATACAACTTTAGAGTTTTCACCGTAACGCTTCCGAGGTAACTCCGTTCCAAAAGAACTGTTTCAGAGAAGCCCAACGTACGACCGATGAGATCACAGCTTGAATCACATTCGTCAATTATAAAGATGCTGAAAAAGTGCCTGAACGTTTGAAGAATACGAAAATCTAATCTTGCTTATGCTTGACGGGATGAAGCTTCCTTTTCGAATACTAGCGAACAAAAACTTAAATGATATAATTTTCAACGAGTACTAATGAATTCTACGGAGACAATTGACAGTATCGTGGCGACCGATGCAAGCACAATAACGTCGCAAGACCTTCAATGGCGTAATTGCAGACGACCGTCGAGAACGCCCTTGAGAGAGGGGGAAGACATGGGACCACCGCCTGGAAGTGAAAAGCGGCATACGAAATGAAAAGCCTGGGAAACAGGACGTTCAAGAAGATGATGCGAAGAGGACTGAATGAGAATGCTTTGAAGGAGGTAGTAAATGAATGGGAAGGGATGAAGAACAGACGGGTTCATGCTTGGAGAATGGACTGGAGGCCGACAGAGAAAGTAAAGGGAAAGGTTGGAGATTTAGAGATGGGTACATGTGCAACGCCAGTGGAGCAAATATCAGGAGCCCTCTTTAGAGGAAGAACATCGGCAATATTTATTTAGGCTGAGGTAAGCGTCGATGCTTCGAGCTGTCTATTATTACGCCATCTAACGGGTGTTCGTATGAGAGGAAGGAAGGGGTTAGGGTCTGGGATGACGGGACGGAGTCGGTTGAGTGGCGGCTGAACTGAGACGATGGGTGAGGTGATGAAATATTTCTCACTACGGCTGTAGAGAGGAGGGGAAAACAAGTGTGGGAAATGAAAACGATTTGCATACCTCTGACCCGTTTTTCGACTACTCTCCTCACCACTAATGGAGACATCCAAATCCCTTCTTCTCCAGGCTTTCTCCTAGACAGCGTAGACGAGAGTAGAGCGACGTAAATAAAGCACAATAATTCAATTCTAATTAGGGAAAAACATCGCAAACTCTCAAACTAGCGTACATTTTGGAATTCAAAAGAGAGGATTCACACTTCCAGGGAATGATTTTGGCGTTGCGGAAAATTTAGGCGACTGCAAAGGGTGCATGGGAATATGAGCGCCTGCAATTCATTATTAATTTTTAACGACAGAAAGAGTTAATGCTTACAAAGATTTAACATCATATATTCCTACAGCGTATCAAATTACTAAAGTAAATCAATTTACCGGCCACGGTGGCGGCTAAAGTAGCGTCCTTGCCTGCCAACCCAGAGATCGCGACTTCGGTTTCCACCAAGGTGTATATTCTCCTCCTAAGGCTTGGGTGTTTGTAACTGTCTTTTTTACTATTTCATTTTTAAAAAGCCTGCTGTAAAGGTTAAGGTGCTGCTTACGTATTAGCACTGAATAATATAAGGAATATTTTCTGAGACGGTTTTTGGAATAATTTTCAATGCATAATTACAGAAATGTTTTTCGATAATATTTCCCTCAACATTCAACACATACTTTTAACTATTTAGTCAATATTTTTTTCAGTTATCATCAGTTATTATCAGTTTCATTTATCAATTAGAGTATCATGAATATTTACTATGAAACGTCTACCTACCACGTCTACCTCGTATTTAACCCCACTGAATACTTATGTCGCATTACTTCAATCTTTCTTCAATTACTCTAAATTTATGATCTCGTATGGAACAGGAGAAATATCAGTATACATTATAGTTTATGTGCTGCATATGGTAGATCTAATAAATTATAAAAAAAACAGTCCTAATTGATTTAGGTGAAATCCTAAAACCTTCAACTCACCATTTATTTTGGGTTACTTGAAAATATACTCATTTGTACCCCAGGGAAAAAAATTTAAATTTCACACTAAACTAACCAAAATGATCATACGAGGTCTGTAAATTAAGTAATGAGACTGGCAACGTAGCGTTCGACTTGACAACACTGGATAGGCTGGACTTGGACGGGCGGCAGGAGAACATGTGATCCGCCTTCAGTATGGGTTTGAACTCGCTCGAGTCATTTGGTTGTCCGTAGCAATTTTTACTTGTGAATCAGTTTTTTCGATTGTGTTCTAAACATGAGTGACATCAATTTCGAGCAACGGGGTGCCGTCAGGTTTTCCTTCAGACTCGGACACAAGGCAACAGACCCTCTTGCTAAACTTCAGCAGGCCTACGGAGCCGTGTTTTGTCAATATCCCAGGTTTTTCGGTGTTTTGAGGTATTTTCAGAAGGAAAAGAGTCGATTGAAGATGAACCACGCAGTTGAAGGCCTAATTTTGAGGGTAATAATATAAAATTGTAATTATATTTCAATGAAAAAAAATTTTTTTAACCAGTCTCATTACTTAATTGACAGACTTCGTATTGTGTATGTGTGTACTATTTTTCGCGAAAATAGCAAATAGACACATACACAAATATAGGCACTAAAAATCTAATTCTCTTAAATTTCGAAATTCATTTGAATATTTAACGGGTTGTCCTATTTTTTTAACTCCTAAAGTAAAATATAAATGCCTAAAACAAACTCCGAGAAGAGATTTAATATTTTCAAATGGATACGGAAAATATAAAATATCCATCACCCTTGCGTGAAAATTAACGCAAAGAAATTTAAATGTAACAAAATATATACCTGTTATGTTATAGTTCCTATTTGGTGAATGCATTCACATTTGTAGTATTTTTCCAGAAAAGTTTTATACGCATCTACTAGTTGAGAATTACAAAAAGCTTTCTGAATATCAAATTAATGTTCGCTATAAAAAAGCTGCTCACGGTTATTTATACGTAACTTGAATAGCCGTTAACAGCGTTTTTAGTCCATATTAGGGTAATATTGACGTGTTACTTATTTCCATATAAAAATTTTATTAAATTCAAATTCCTACCACTCCAAATAAAATTGTCAAAGAAATGCCATATTAATCTAGTCTGGAGGGTGAAATGTTTAAAGAAAATCAAACCAAAGATTTCGCGTCAATTTTCACTCCAATTCTCACAGAGCGAGGGATTTGTATCTTTTGAAATTCAACGCAACTAGTCATTTAACAAAATTCAGGGTGAATTGATTACCAACCTTTCACTTTAACTTCAGGGCATCAAAAAAATCCATAGAAATTTTAATTAAGAATCCCCCACCCCCAACTAACTAGAAAGTTTCCCTGGTGACATTACACTAGCATCGTGGAATAACTTTTAATTTTCGGCCCCATTCTGAAAAAAAAACTTAATACCTGAGACGGATTCGAATAAATCATCAAACATTCGGCTGCGAATTGCTTGGAAGGAAGTGAAATCTGGAATACACGTTACGTAATTAAAGGAAGCATCAGCGCCGTTGGCCTTTCCACATACCTCGCTAGGTTTCTCTTCCTCACCAAACTCGCACATAACCAATCAAGAAGGATAGCATCAGCGAGAGAGAGAGAGTCGGAAACAGACAGAAGGGCAGGCTCCGGTGTTTACGATTCCGCGTTTTGCACCGCCCGAGGTTGCAATTAAGACCCGAATTTTCATTGGTGATGCGAGGAGGCAGAGAAGGGGGCCGAGGTTACGTGGTCGAGGGATGGCAAAGGGGGCGACCGTGGAGAAGCAAAGAGGGGAGATGGGAAAACTCGCGGGAGAAATAAAGTTCTTCATGAGAGATAGCTCACGCTTCAGAGGTAATGAGAGGAAGATAGAGTTTTAAGAAGGAAAGAGACCGGGGAGGAGTATTCAAACCTCTGCCAACTCCGTGCAAACACTGCACTTACTCGCGTGAAATGGAATAGCAATTGGTTCGCATAGGCTTCATACATGTAAGCCCAAGGGACAACCTTTGTGCTGATCGGGAGAGGATTTCGAGATGAGATATCATTACTGATTCTGATATGAAGGGCCGACTGCAAGGGCTAAGGACGTTTATGGACAAGGGCGAAAATGAATTAATGTAATGTTGGAGTCACACGGTCCATTGCAATGTAAGGGATGCTTTAAAAAATATCGCTTCTAGTTCATATTTCTAATATTGATAATATTGGACAAGGTGGTCAGAGAATATCCCCATATAAATTTCCTTATGAGAAAACTAAATATTTATTTCGACGAGCACCATCAAGACAACTTGCATTTTTGTATCCATACGATGTCGCTAGTTTTCACCGGAGAACAGTATTATTTTTCGAGTTTTAATCGTATGAGGGACTGGGATTTCTCACCAAGCATTATTTTGATTATACCATTGATATACGTCTCACAGTGCCCAATTTCTAGAGTTGACCCCGCTCCATTACGAAAGCCTTGGGTTTTTCGTTTCCAATTATACCGTATGCAAAACATATGTTCACCCGAAATGAAATATTATTCGTAATATGAGTAAAAGAATGGCAACCATTTAATGGTTCATTTGCATTGCATGCATATATGTAATCAGAAGACAATATTCATTGTAAGCGAATACAGACGCAATGAAGACTCTTTTCATCACTATCATATTACTTTTTGTTTATTATGGGAGCAAATCACACTAAAAAATATACGAAATTAGTTTCTGAGAATCTTGAAGGAAGGGAATTCACCAAAGTTATACCATTCTTTTTAATTCTTTTCGTTCCCAATGTAGAACGGAGAAAGGTTTTCAATTTCTTCCGCTGCCTCACGTGCGTGCCTATGCCTTGTTATTGTCGTGATAAGGTATGAGATAACTGCATCACATGTTGAATTTCTTTTACAATATGTATATATATATATATATATATATATATATATATATATATATATTACTTCTCACATAGAAATAGATATAAGGAAAGGGGATAGGAAAACACAAAAAGACGAGCACAGGAAAGGTGGAGAAGGCGGATTTGAGCAGATCATAAACGTAAAAAAATTTCCCTAACCGGGATTTGAACACCGGACCTGTCCGGGCAGACACTCTACCAGTTAAGCTATTAAGGAAACCTAATTTATACCGAAATCTGCGATGTTTTAAAGCGCCCAGGTGCTCCGATTGCTTGGCCCAGAGATGGCTTTAGGGAGCTGTTTCACCCAACAAAAGAGAAATAGACAATACACACAAGAAGATAGGACAGTAGGATAGCAAGCATACGGTATCATAGAGGATAGGAAGAGAACAGTACGTTTCGTGGAACGCATAGCCAGAAGAAGAGATGAGCCACATTGGCCAAATACACATTCAAACACGATATTCCGCCATAAGGCGAACAAATATTACTTCTCACATAGAAATAGAAAAAGGAAAGGGGATACGAAAACACAAAAAGATGAACACAGGAATCCCGGTTAAGGAAATATTTTTACGTTTGTGATCTGCTCAAATCCGCCTTCCCTACCTTTCCTGTGTTCGTCTTTTTGTGTTTTCCTATCCCATTTCCTTATATCTATTTCTATGGGAGAAGTAATATTTTTTCGCCGTATGGCGGGATTTCGTGTTTGAATGTATATTTAGGCTCCGTCTAGAGAAATAGTACTTTAAACCTTTCTAAAGACAAAAAAACGAATACTGGTACAAAAAAATCCGCACCGAAAGCATACTAATACGTATTATTGACCATCCATGTGGATGAGGTGCAGGGTACATAAACTTATGAAGAACAATATTATATAAAGTGATAGTAGCATAGATAGTAATATAAAAAGTCATATAAAATCAACATTATTCTCTTCGGAATTAATAAAAAATAAGTATTGCTTAATGATTTATGACAGCAGAATATCTTTTAATATTATTGGAAAGTAATAGCAAATCGATAAGATTTTTTAAAAGTCATAATGTCTATTTGCATAGTACAACCAGGCCAATATATACACGCATATGAATCACTACAACATTATTTTGTAATTGGCTATCCTTTCTTAAAGTATCACCAAGGCTAGAATAATCCTTGCATTCATTTGAAGACAGCAATTATTAGCGCTTCATGTTCTCAGGGATGCAATGAGTGAATTGGACAGTTTCAGGAGGACGAACACTGAAAATTCGAGGCCGACTTTACGAAATGCTATGAATGATCAATAAGTGGTATTTATCTATGTAACACCACATGTATACCAGAAATATTACACTCTCAACCTGGAATCATGACTTTCAGTAAGTGGCCCGAAAAAATCGAATTAAGAGAAAGAATGTCAAGAGTGTTTTACTAACATCGTATGTATCGTATTAGTATCGTCAATTGCAGTACCGTATTGAAATTAAAGATCAAGCTGATCGGAAGTGTTTTCATGGACGATTTGCTTTGAAAATTACTAAAAATTATGACAAATGTCAGGAATATTAGTGAATATAAAAGAAGTCGATAGGTTGATTTGTTCACCAATTATGCATGTCTAGGTTTAATACTAAAAACATAAGTTTCAATTTTGTTCCCGATGACAGCCGATTTCTTTTTTTGCGTGGCTGCTTGTTGCATAACTTTATAGGTAGTAATTGAATCCTGGATTTTATGCCCTTCCAAAGTCATTTGAGATTTTGAAACTGTTGATTAATTAGAGAATTTCATTCGAAACATTTATTTTCAGGTGGCATGAAACTCGGGAAAATGTTTCACGAGTGTGAGCTTGAATATGCTCTTGAAATTTATCAAATTAGAACGCAGAAAAAATTACTCTCTTGGGATTTCATGCAATGCGACTCACACAGAAAGTTCGTAAAAAGTGACATAGGAGGCACTTCGTATGAGGTAATTTCGTTATCTGGGCAAAGTAAACCGAGATCGGGCATACCAAATCAAACTATTGGGACCAGAGACGCTGTATTTTCAACTCTTGATAAATGATATTTGAAGACGCTTGGAAATAATCTACGTAAGTGAAATATTCATTTCCATTATCTAAGGAAATTTTGTCTATTGAAATATAGACATGAAATATTGGATGGTAATTAATATTAATCAGGGAAAATATTAATTATTATTACTATTAACTTCGGAGCATCATCATTAATTCCAACCAAAAGAGTTAAAAAGCTTGTAGTAATATTACATATGTTACTTCAACTCCTTACGTTATGCTAAATTAATGTTTCCCCTACAAAATATTATTATAATACTAATGATAGCATTAAATTCATGTACACCTGCGACAAAATGTATTCTCCAATATTTTAACAGAAGGGGAGGTACGTGTGAATATGGATTTGAATCAATACACTTTAGGGAGAAATAGATCCATTTGCGTCCTCTCTCTACATCAGAGATATTTGTTTATCTTCTGCGACACGTCAAATTGACAGCACTCAAAATTGTGTTGCTGATCCTTCAAACTATAGCTTGGAGGCAATATCTGCAGATTTTAAGGTAATACAAAATAGAGAAAGCTGGGAGAATCTTTTTCAAAAAGCAAAATGAGTGAATAAATCCCACAGGATTCGTGCCATTATCCCGAATATTTGATCTTAGATGTCATAATGATGCTTACTCTAACAAACAGGAGATGACCATCGTGTATAGTATGCTCGAATAAGTGAGCAAATAGGGTCTTTTAAAACCAAAAATGACGTCAAGTCAATAGTTTAAATATGTAAATACAAACGAAAAATCATTTCAGCGATCTGTTAGACTTCTTGATAATGGTACAAAAATAACTAATTTCTTCAAGGCAAGAACATTAATTTGCATTTTATTTTTTACTGTAACGTTGGTACTTGAAAGCTTAAAGAAAAATAATGGAGATTTCAGAGGGAAAAATCTAATTCCGAACGTCCAAATGATAAGCATGTCCGGTGTGATTTATCAAGGGTTTCCGAAAGACAAAGAATTGGGAGTAGGACGTGGACTGGGTGTGATGGAGACGAATGGCCGGATGCGAGGATTACAGAAGATTAAAAGCAAGGAGAATGGGAAATTGGTGTCTTATAACAAAAAGGTACGAATGAAATTGGACAGAAGAGGACGCTAAAATAAAGGATTCTAAGGATATTCAAGGGAAAAGGGTGCATTAAAAGGACATTTTAATCATAGAGGAGCCTCCTAAAAAATTAGGTAGTCTAGGCAATTTTCTTATTATTACTATGAATGTATTCTTAACTGGATTGCTATAATCTAGTAAGCGTACAATATTCTTGATTCTACCAGGCAGTAAATTCTACAATAGTTCATCATAAATCTCCGTGAAGGAATGAAGGGCATGTATTTTTGGCTAATATTAGGTTTTAAAACAATATTAACCAAAAATGGTAGAATAGAAACAGAAAAAATCAACTTCTGAAAGGCTTAACATCCACGGTATAGATAGAAAATAGCAATTAAATGAACAGGAAACCTGAATGAATGTACCAACTGCTTTCTACTGGCTAAGGACTGGCAAAATGTATGTGTGAAATGGAGTTGTTTTACTATTTACCTACGTATGTTTCCTAATTTTACCAGGGGATCGCTTATTATAATCAAGAGTAACGATATTATTTCTAGGTCAGCAACGATCTCCAACGACCTATACTTTTGCACGAGGCTAGATCTTACAAAAATACGGCAGCTATCGCTGTATCACTTTTCTGTTTTCCTAGCCCATTTTATAATTCTGGAGAATTTCTCATTTTTATTCACAAAATGAATTTTTCTTCGCTTTTATTAAATCTGTATAACGCGAATACTTAAGACGCATCAAAGATAAGGAGTAGGTGCTACAAATTAGCAGCGCTTCTCAATTTTTCCATCCAATTATTCTGATTATTTTCTCATTATTACTTCGAAGTGATATTTCTTCCGTTTATCTCCATGGAATAACGAGGTTTAACTTCGTTATTCCACGGAGATAATTCCATCTTTTCTTCGAATTCCATCCATCCATCTATTCTTCGAATTTCATCGTTTCTTTTTCGATAATTCATTCGTTATTCCATCTTATAACTAACACTAAATGTCATCATGGTATAGAACGTTGAGTAAGATATATATCTATTTTATCTAACACACTTTATGAGTGGTTCTTTAGTCTTCTAGCGGAAAGCCTACAAATTCAATTAAAAATCGTCACTAATGAAAGAAAATTTCTTCTGAACCACAATTTATAAAATTATAGCCCCCTTAATGCCCGATTAGTTAAAACGTTAAAGTTGTTTATGGTGCTTTTGTCGTCTTTCCTTTCAACAATGATATTCGAGTGAGCATGAGAATAGGTCAAAACAATGTATGAAAAAATCGTGTCTACAACTAAAATGTATGCAGTTATCTAGCGATTACATTTCATTGGATATTGAAATTTCAGAGAAAATAAAAAATGTATTTTGTGGATTGATAATTCTCGGTATAATCGATGCACTTCTCTATGTACGGTTGTGAAAAAATAAAATTTTAGTATTTTAATATTGAAAATATGAAATATTTTCTTAATTTTCACCATTCAAAACAGATTTAAAAATTGCATTTGGGCAACAACACTATTTCGAGCCCAATTCCAATCTCCGTATCACAAAAAAAAGACAAGAAATACCGAGACTATTCAAAATATTGATGAAAAATAAAAATCACCGAAGGCCATCCAATGCGAAGATAAGAAAGAAGTAAATACTGTAGCTTTAACAAACCAAGAAACTATGGAACGGACCTGCGGGTAACGACTGATTTAGCAATTACATTATTCGGACGCAAATTCATAAAAGACAAAGGAATAAGCTTCCAGAGGAAGAGAGCAATATAGCGGCGGAAAATGGAATGCGTGGGAACGAGGAATGGAAGCACTGCTTCGTTGAGAAGATATCTAATGTAAAAAGGAAAAGGAGGGAAATAAGTCTGGAGACTGGAATACGTATATCTTTAAAGAGAAAAGATGAAGGAGGAAGAACGAATGGAGCATGGGTCTCCGTCCTCTAATTCTACTTCTCCCCGAGAGGTAGACGTGCCCGGGTCTAATAAAACGTGCTGGTCCCGAAAACTACCAACACTGACCCCACACAAAAACACCCACCATCCTCCGCTTGTGGCAAAAGAAGAGCCTCCTTACTCCCTCAGGCATCCCTAGTACGCGTCCCCGCAAGGAGAAAAAAAAAAGCCTCTCCATCCAACAAATATACATCGCGTCCCTCCCCCCTTTTCCACTCGAGCCCATACCTCTTTCCTTATCCCTCGCCCCACCCAACTCCCATCTCCCTCATCCCCCCAGTGCTTTCCCATTCCATGGCCTCGCAGAAGATATCTCCAGTCGACCGGAAAAGTCATTTTAAGAATTCCAATTTTCAGTCCGTTCTGGAGGCGTCAAACACGGATTGGTCTCTCCGGGAGGCTTATCGGGGCTGGGTTGGGGGATGGAAGGAGAGGGGAGGAAGCCAAGAGGAGATAAGGAAGGAAAGACGGGAGGAAAGGTACATTCGGAAGGCGGGGCGAGATGGCGCGGGAAAGGAAGGTTATAAATGTTAGTGGGGGAAGAAGAAAGGTGGGCGAGGGTGCGCGGGAAAAGGCGAAGGGTTGAAGGTGTAGGGAATTGAAGATTGCCGGCTTAGGAGAAGTGAGGACGCGGAGAGCTAGAATGGGAGGGACGAGTTCAGAAGTTGAAGGAAGGGAATAATAAGGGAAGAGATGGTGGGGTTTGAGGAAGGATGGAGGTGGGAAATGGCGAGTCGAGATGGCGTGTCAAAAGGGTTCTTGGCGGAAAAGAGGAACACTGACTCCGCTAAAGTAAGATTTTTTTAAGCCACAATTGTAAAAGTGACGTTAACATTCAAAAAAATCTTGAAATCCTTTTACTCTTTCCAGCACCGAAAAACTTACTACGATATCTGCGATATAGTTTAACTGATGATAAAACTAAAAGAAGACGCAGATTCCTTACACTTTTTTAACTTTCATCGACGTAAATAAGATACCGTTGACTTATGGAAAGAACTGAGGACAAGAAAATAAATCCATCGTGTAATAACAATGGGACCATAAATCTTATCTAATGTAAACCATTCCATCTGAGAAGCCAAGAGAGAATGCGGCAGAGGTTAATGGAACACTCTTCCTAGGATACCATATTTTGAGTACACTACATTTAGTGCCAGTGAGATATTTGGAAATTAAATTAAACTAATTACTACGTAAACATTTTTATGGTGCATCTTAATTTGTTATTAGTTTTAACTGATAACTGAGCACCTTGCCCAAGAATATAATATTCTTATACTTATTTCATCTGAAGAATTTATAAGCACTGGTCAATAAAAGAATAGCTAAGGACATCTACATAAATACCCAGCGAGTCACCAAAAAAGGTGTATGGCAGGCGTTGTAGCACCTCATGCATGATAAGTTTAGAGCAATTATCTTCTAGATCCTATAAAATGAAATTTCATTCCACAAGCCTAACGATAAATGAAAGTGACAATGATTTCCTCAGTCCATAAATTATCGTGCTTGCTTTGAAGTTAAACTTTGATCAATTTATTCCAGCGATAAACAAAAATTCAAATAGTTAGTACATGATCTGAAAAGGTAGAGTCAAGTATGACGAAGTCATACATACATGCATAACTATGTTTTCGAATACGTGAGGTATGAGTCGGCGCTCATCCTCAGGCTCCATCCAAATTGAATGGCATTTATCAACAACCTTGGTATTTTACGAACTTAACAATGATCTTTAACTTCATACACATACTGCTTTGTGAGATGCTGATGCATCCACTTAAACGAACCTCTTTCCCCACCAACCGTAAAAACAAATTAGAAGCTTTTAACATGTTACAGACCGTGGAGGAAATATAACTTGTACTTAAAACTCATTGCAAGTACTTCAGAGATATGTATTAGATTTATTTCATGTAAAATGTGGTATCAGCTCAAGCGACTACATACCAATAAAATTTCCTTAGCTTAATGTTTAGCAGATCATAAGCATTATTTATGTACAACACGTTATTAATATTATATTACAGAAGTTAAAATTCTTCAAGTTATACATGTTTACTTCTCTTTATTTTCACTTAATAAATTTCAAATCCCGGCAAAATTATTGGATCGTTTTCTAAAAATCACCAAGTCACATTGGACAAAATTCTAGAAATAAAAAATATCCATTTGATTTTTCACTTATGGAATTATGTTATGTGATCCTAAATGTGTAAGGGTAACACGAAAAACTCTTTAAACGTAGAAACAAGCAAGTCCTGAGTAATTTTATTTACATTTGAAAAATACAATTGAAATGAGAGTTTTGAGTCTTCAGAAAAAGAGAAGAAATTCCTATTTACCAACTATTCCGTCAGAAAAACATCCGGTAATACTCAGTACAACTGGTTTTGTTCAATCACTGGAAGATAATATGAATACTAGGTTGGTAGTAAAATTTGAACGATGGATTTGTAAAAAAATATTCACAACTGGAGATATAAAATCTCATTAACCAAGATACGAATCCACAATAACATTGAAATATTAATTAATTTTTACACAAAAATCAACTTTTTGCTGCAATGATAGTTTAATACCATTCAGATCTTTCTTGTCGACGGTAGACTGTATCAAAAGTAATGTCCATGAGGTTAATTATCTAATTAATAGATTTTCTCATCAAAATATCATTCTATTCTACTTATTCACCAAAGAATTTCTGCTTGTTCTTTTTCATAGTGCATATTATCTTACGAGATCAGCTGATTATATCTTAAGTAGTCGCCCTTCACTTTTGTTTCCTCTGAAATTTGCGTCTATTGATGTTTTTGTTATTCGTGTGAGTTCTACAGATTAGGCTTATCTGTCGTTACTACTGGCGATTCATTCATGGGTGAAATTTAAAAAAAGTTTATAATCATTAGAGAATAGTTATAAACGATAAATTTTAAAATTGTATTTTTAATACTGGATTCATGTTATCGTATAATAACACCACTATTTTATTGATTAACTGAATTTGGAACATATGTATTAGTTTATTGCAGAAAGTACGTATTGCTTTTCACACCATATTAATATTTAAATGCTTTTTGAGTAGTTTAAATAATATTCGTTTACCCGCAGTAAGCCATGGCATGCCGTTACTAAAAATAACATATAAGGATACCAATAGGAAGATATAACCATTAAAATAAATATTTTATGAAATAAATATGAGCACCCGGAAAGAAAAAAAAAATGTTAACAACATAAAATTGCAAATTTTTCTTCGCATATTTCTTAAAGTAGTCATAAAAGTTACGAGATATCACCAACGTGAAACAAATAAGTTATTTATTGAGGCGTTTTATTTCTACGAAATTTCACAGATACTATTTCCATGAGTGTTTTTTTTATAATTGCTGCTAAAGGATTTCGAGAATTTTCAATTATGTACGGAAACAGCAGCATTCCAAGAGCAAAACAATTAAACGTTTGGGAGACTGAAAAAGTGTTTAATTTATTGGACCATTGATAACGCATTCCATCTCTTAAATTTTTCTCGCCATTTGTTGGAGTTACTCTTATTAAGAGCGTGTGCAAAGACGTCACATTTGACGCAAGCATGAGTCTATTATTTCCTCCATGTCTTCATTTGAAGCAAGGTTTCCTATATAAAATCTTTTAATATTCCTTCAAACAATTCATCCAACTCTTGCTTCGTTCCTAAAACTACCATAGCCGCCCCCCTCTTTACTACCCCGTGAATTTCATCAGCAACTTAGAACAGCACTTGCGAATGAGTGTTCCTTTGAGAAGAAAGTTCGAGCATTGATGAGTAAGGGCGATGAAAATGCGGCATGAATAAGCGAGAATCTGACGGCTGGGATTCATTGTGGAGAAAATGTGAAAGCCCGAACCAGTAGCGATAAGTGAGAACAGATTATGATCGTGGCGTCTCAAGTGTAGTGGGGAAGGAAATAGCTAATCGCAATGGTGAAGGGAAGGCTGCGCTGGAGTGTGGCGAATGGGAGGAGACCGAAGGAGAGAAAGAGAGAAAGGACGGAGTCGAAAGGGATAAGGAAAGTCGCGCTCGAGTTTAGGACCCATTGAGGAAGGGAAAAGTGGGAAGCCGAAGGCACGTTGTCGGAGCGTGAAATCACGAGGACAAAAAAAATGCTACAGGAGTCGTAAGTGGGAAAGATGGAAGTACGAGACGGGCGAAATGTCGAGGGGGTCGTGAGGGGAAGGAGAAGAGAGAAACAACATGGTGCGACTCGGGAACATAGGATTCGGAAAGAACTGGACAGAAGCAATGGAACTGCCGGAGAGAAGAAGGGGACGGGAAGGATAATTTGGAGGAACAACAGAGAAGGTAAATGACTAAGGTAGAGGTGAAAATCTGATAGGAGAGGTCCGAAGAGGGCTTATAAATTTACCGGAATGTTTAAGTAAAAGAACTAGTGAGAAAAATCGGATGAAAGGAGGTAAATAAAAGTACTTTTTCATATGCGGCTATGCATATACACGTGTACTAATACATAATGATTCTGAATTATTTGTACTATACACGTGAAAATGTATACAGTAATGTACTGAAACAGAACATTCCTAAATCAGCTAAATGAGAATGAAAAAATAGGAGGTATTTCGTAGGAAAATTGAAAGTGAGAGATAATTAACTACGTGCAAAACGGAGCGAAAAAACTCATCATTATGCATCTTAATAATCAATAATTTACTGTCGAAAATAATAAGACATTAACTGGTGTTCACGTTCCGAAAAAACAATGCTGTTATTCTTTTGCGATAATTTTCGATTTATTTCGCTCCTAAAGTGGTATCGATTTCAATGCTCGCGGAGACGTAACAAATTCATGCTTATATTGTGATTTGAAATATGTCCTTTTATTCTTTTAAAGCTCCAAAAAGTAGGTTAATTGATGCAAAATGAAGAATCAGGCCAACTGAGTTCCCGAGATTTAATCTTATTTATTAATGTCAACACAGTCATATGAATGAATTCAAGATTCTGCAAAAAATGAAACAGTACCGCGCTACCACGGCTGTGCGAGCACAGTGTTGACACAGTATCAATTCCTACTCATTGGATATAAAATATCAATGTCAACACTCGGCTGTCAAGAAAACTACGTTATTAAATTAGTCGTAGCCATTTTGTTTAAGGCACTAGATAAAAATACTGAGTAGTGAAGGTAGACTGGTACATTTATAGAGACAGCATTTTCATGCATGCCATTGAGAGCGTAACCTATCTCCAGAGAACCTTCGTACTTGGAACCTCGCCTGCTCTCTTCCTATGTCCCTACAAAATTCCTAATTGAAGCAAATCATCAAGCATTGGAAAGACACCTTCTGTATAGTACTATTACTATTTTTTCTTGAATGGCGCTGGTGTTTCCTGAAAGAAACAGATCTAGTCTCACCGACCGTTTTTGATCTTCTTTCAATTGATCAATGATCACAGTATATCATTAATCAATTATTATTTAGATAAAATAGTATTCAATATTCATCAAATGTTGAATTGATTAATATTTTTACAAATACCAGCGATCACACGCTCACGGTGGTCAATGATTTTTTTCAATTGTTTTCATTGAAAAGTGCTTAAAATGGATGTTTAGTTAGATATTTTGGGAGGATGATGCTTTCAATTATGAAATCATTGATTTAATTACCACGCAATACATCAAAATGTTATTTCACTAACCTTAACAATAAGTCTATAATTTAAAAGGACCATTAGATTATTTTAACAAACGCATGGACTTTTCTCCAAGAAAATAGGCACAAATAGTTAAAGAGGCGGCGGTATTCGAAAAGTTAGAACAGCTGTTAAGCTCTTCTAACGTTTCTGATTAGTTAAACTAAAAAACTGGATAATATTTAAGGAAAATTTTAAAATCAAATGAAAATCCCATTATTTGGTGATGAAACTTGTGAATAAAGCAGGAAATTAACAAAGTAAGTCAGTGATAAACCTAGAGTAATTTCTGGAATAACTTACACCCATCACAAGAATTTAAAAACAACCGCAAGAAGTCAATTCATCACTAACATCTGAATATGTACAATAACACTAATGTAAATCCAGCACTCCAGCTAATAAATGAGTAATTTATTAATCATTTATTTTTAGGATTAGTTTTAGTGGGTTTGGTACACTGTACTACACTGTCGAGTTACAGGAAAAAAACAATTACCTGACACAATCCTAGTATGATATTAAATTCTTGGTGGTTGCGTATCCTAGCTCTAACCCTGCACTTGGTATAAGTTTCAAGTGTACTAAACCACATTACGGCAACCACGAGTGAGAGAAATCCCATTATAGATATGTTGTAATTAATATTTTTATTACATATTTTAGGATTTCAGGTGGGTTTTGTGTGATGTAAAGATATATTTCTCTATGTAAAACAATAATGGTAAGTTAATACACGATATCAAAATTATAATTAATTAAATATGATATTTAGTTTAATTAGTTTTGCACTTTGCGTGAATTTTGTTGTCCCATAGAGAAGAGTAGCTTACAATTCTAATGAGCTATATGCGTATTATTAATGCGTTAATTATATGAATTATATTTTATGAATATCTACCAACTTTACCCTTTTGTGTTTGAAAGAAAAAGAAACTCAAAATTGTCATTAAAAAATGGAAATAAATGAAGTGCAAATAAAGTACCAATATGCCACTTATTTTTGTGTTACCGCAAACTTCTTTTAGAATAAATGAGGAATTTTGATCCGGGTGACGACCGGCGAAATATAATCCCACGGAAGGAAACAGAGGGTAGTTTGTTCGTTCTAATAAGGGGAACATTTGGAGGGGAAGGAATGACATACGTAACGACAAGAATGAATACCATGTTACAAATACTAGAATTCCTAACAGAGATAAACGGAAGAATTCTCAAAGGAGAAAACGAAATTTCAATCTCTTGCAGTAATGACTGTGGGATGATGAGGTGTGTGGGAAAAATAAAACGTAAAAAAAACAAGGAGGGATAAAATAAAGTATGTCTCATAGGGGATTGATAGGTCTTAAAAGGGCAAGGAAGGGAAAGGAAAGTTTTTTTCCCAATGGAGATGTTGAGAGCGGTTTGGAAAAGCAGATGGAATGATGTAAATGATAATGACAGTAGAGGACAGAAGGACTGAAAGTAGAGACGATGAAGGAGGCAGGATGAAAGAGAGGTCAGAGAGAGAGAAACAGAGAAAGAACTGAGAGAGCGTGATGGGGAAGGGATTTGGTTGGCTTGACGAGATTTAAGGACCTTTTTGGAAATAGGAGAGGATTGGCTAATAGAATGGACGAGCTGAAGAGGTTTTGCTTTTTAAAAAGCGACGCGAGGGCGGAGAAAAGAATGAAGGGACGTGGGAGAAGTGGGTAGGAAAAGGCCAGGAGTTGTGGTGATGAAGCGAAGGGGCAAAAAAGCGCTCGAATGGTAAGGACCAATGAATGGAAAGGAACAAAAACGAGCCTCATCGAGCTATTCTGAGACGGAATGCTGTATTTTATCTTGAGGAGAAAGTATTAAATGAAAAAATTGAATAAAAATTCCTAAACACGACAGATTCGCATATAAGCCTTAATGGCCAAGGAAGAAATGAGTAAGGTCTTCCTTTACATGTGAAGATTTTTCTGGTTTTCCACCAGGGCGGATATTTTCGCTGCCGGTTATTCAAGAGGTAAGTCCCCCACCGTCCTAATAGAGTTGACCTGACCTAGTGAAAAACAACGAGGACTTTAAATAATATATCCGCTCAGAACACACTAAGTTCTTAGGCCTCCGACATGTTTAGAATGGGTCCAAATATTTATGCAAGGCTGCTATTGGGTTGAAGAAAATATATTACGAACTTTAAAATGAGTTATTAAATCTTTCGACATTTCTGTTGACATTATTGTTTTAGAATAAGGATTAATCAGGTGGCCAATTGTCTTTAGGAATCGGTCTTTAAGTAGAGTACACGGAGTTTTTATAAGCTTAGAATACATACACTCAATGACAACCAAAAAAGAAGATAACTGGAATTATAAACTGTTTTGACAGAGTAAATAAAGAAGATTAGTACCGGAAAGTATTTTAAGAAAAAAGTACAAATTACAAAATAAGAAATGGCAAGCTTTGCTTGTGTGTAGGCGCTGTAGCTATGTTTCAGAGAGGATACTAATTACCGAGAATGTAAGCTAATAAAAATCGAAGATGAGCTTCAATTAGGGAGGAAGAGATGGAGACATAAATAAGAGACGTGAAGAAAGAATTAAAAGAGTATAGATGGGGAATTTAGAGGAAACCTTGGAAATAGGTGAAAAGTGTTTGGAATTTAGAATGATCATTTGACGTGAACTGACAATATAAAGAAGTAGATATGATGTGAAGTAAGAACATGGGCCAGAGTGGTTTTGCAAATGAAATAAGTACCGTTTACGAAGACTTTTTCAATGAGGAAGAATAACCAGTGGGATAGAGATAGAGGGGAAATAGATAGAGAGAAAGGATAAAAATGAGCGGAGAGGCAGGACAAATTCGTGCCTCAAAGAAAGGAACAAAAAGTATTTTTTAACCAACATGTTGTGTGTACGAACGATTGTTGGAAACGCTCGTATAAAAGGTATCAAGGGGAGCATTGACAGAATGAAATCGGCGTATGACTGTAGGAGGTTAGAAAAAACTTCATCTATCCGTAGATTTCTTTACCGTTCCCAACTTAACGGTCCTCCTCCTCACTCTTTTCCCCAACTGCCAAACTCCGCCCCGCCATTCACCCTCAGGGAAACAAACACTCTCCTGAGAACTCTCGACTTCAGTCGAAGAATGGGGTTTTTGTTAGTTTTTCGGTACGAATGCCATTCGTTCTCGGGTAATTGGGTATTGGTCTCGCAAGCCTTTCGAAAGATTGGCTATTGGCTTTCCTTGTGAGGAGAAAAAATCCAATATGTATGCGTAAAAATAATTTCTAAAGTATAGGTTTACCATCGCTATGGATGCATTCCGCTAAACTCTTTGGATATGGAATGGATAACCAGGGTGGATATATAAAACCAAATATCTCGAAAGAAAAAGTAATTTATAAAGGCATTCCTTTCGCATAGTTTATCTTTATAACTCAAAGATCTCTTTGGTTGGGATGGTTTACCTTCATTTTTAATAGATGGTGGCGTTGTAGCTTACGAGGACATACGTAATGCTTAATTGGCTACTTATGGGGAGATCCATATCCATCCATTCATTTCTGGATTTAGCCTTCATATATTCTCATCTGAAGCCAGACTCTATGATGTGTCTTTAGTGTCATATTTATTATTATTAAAAGAGCATTATATTTGCATGGAAGAGGAGGCAGGATCAAGAAAGAAACTGCTCCTCCTTTCCTAAATACGTAGCGTTAAGGTCCTAGGCTCAATTTTAAACAAAATGAATGCGAGGTGAACTCTTAAACAAGATAACTGTCAGTATATAGCAATAGAATTTCATAGTTAAAAGTATAGTTTTATCATCAAAATACCTGCGTTAGTTATTAGCTTGTCTGATTAATAAAACCCATTCTTTGTTTTAGAAGCACATTAATACAAATGAAAATTCATCAAAAGTGACTCCTGATTCAAAAAAATACCTGTGGTAAGAAGAGCGGGCCGTGAACTTATTATCATTGAATGATTCAGCATTTTTGTTTATAACAGCAATTTTCGAACATGGAAACAACTATTCAAACATCAAATAATAAAAATAGGAAATAAAATATATTATTCTCCCGCTGGAAACCGAGACTTGCAATGTTCAACGTAATTATTTGCGCAGATCACCGTAGAGGATAAAAGTGTCAGTAAAAATCACACTTCATGGAGTGAATCGCACGGAAACGTAGAGCTATTATTTTCAATGCTAGAGGCAATATAAAATCATTTCGACAGTGTTCGTCACCCTATTCGCATCCATATATCTTACATCATCACCCTTTTGACGCCAA
Organism: Hetaerina titia; assembly: GCA_037158775.1. Classification (NCBI taxonomy): domain Eukaryota; kingdom Metazoa; phylum Arthropoda; class Insecta; order Odonata; family Calopterygidae; genus Hetaerina; species Hetaerina titia. The sequence goes on from CM073770.1 coordinate 67,357,691, forward strand.
CTCGCAGCCTTCAGACCATTCTATCTCGCCGCACCCAACTAACACCAGTCACACGGCTGCCTTTCCCCTCATCCCCATCGAACCTCTTCCTTGAACCGAGTCTTGGATAAACCGTCGCCCTTTCAGAAAAACACCCTTATATGCCGGAGAAGTCGGAAGGAACGGAGGCAGACAGATATAAAATAAAGAGAGCGACGAAGTAAGGACACGAACGTGAAGAGATGGAAGGAAACCATGAAAATAGCTTTGGATTGGTTCGAATCTTGGTGAAGACCAACGATATTTGCAGTTTTCCCTCCCTACCACTCCTCAACTCCGCCGCTTCCCAACCGGGACCACCTTTCCTTTTTCACCTCCCTCTAGGAAGAATGGGAAAGAAGACGATCCCCGAGTTTCCGATTCATAAAACCAGACGATCCACGTTTTCCGGATCTTCACCCCACCTCTATCTTAGTCCTTCCCTTCTCCCAATTTTACCCTCTTACACACTCCCCTAACCCAAAGCGTCGCAACGACGGTGCGCGTAGTTTGTGAAATGCAAGGACGAAAATTCCTGGAGGAGGGATGGAGATTGTGGGGTAAATTCATGTTCATGCCCAGGTTTGAGATGGAGGGCATAGCTCCTCTCCATCTTTCCTACCTCACCGGAAAATTACACAAAAGCTGGGACTAGTTCCTAGTTGTTGAGGTACGAAACGATTCTTAAGGAACAACCATATCTTTAAATGCTTGCGCGACGATATATCTTCATCATTCCCGCGCATATATACTTCGAAGTGTGTCTTGAAAACTTTGCCAAATCAAAGCCCGATGTGCAGTACTTGTAAATGTAAATTCCATTCTCGCATAGAGACCAGCTCCTTTTTCAAAGAAAAATCCTTTTGCGCTGAATCGCAGGCTCCTTGGATGGATTCAATAGTTTCAGACTCAACTTGTGACAATTTATAACCACTGAATAAGAAACTTTTTATATTTTCTCGGTAACTTTATTGCGATACTACCCGTTTCAGATAGCTGATGGTGTCTTCTGCGGATTGCAATCGATATTATGGAAATACTTTTATTGAAAAAACATTAAAATTTACGTATTCAGTGATGCAGGATTTTTGTTATATTTGAAGTAACATCATTTGGCCAATATTTTCCCAATAATGATTATAATATAGTGATATTTTATAGCAAATAAAGATCAAATATTTATGCAAGAATTAGTATATTGTGAAATAATCCGCTCTTTTGTCTAATTTTGGAGCTTTTAACCGGAAGTCCATTCTCATATTTAAGTTTTCAGTTTTTTGTGCCTTTCAGCACACATTCAAAAATTTTAATTAATCTGGCGTTCGCGTAAGAAACAATATTAAACTATAATCAATAAACTACCATAGCTACAACATGTAGGTTTGAGCATGCGAAGTAGGTTTCGTAAGTATGACGGCAAGTATGCAATGAGAGTTTAGATCAAATTCGCGAAGGTGATGGTGGAGATGAAAATGATTAAAAAGGAAGCTATATGAAGAGGAATGAGAAAAAACCATTACAGATTTCACGAAAGTTTTATTTTTCCTCTACGGTTTATTAAAGCTTTCCTGAAATCTACAAAGTATTTATTAAAACCTCAATATGAAATTTCACACCGTTAAGATCAGAAACAACGAAAAGGTATGAAGGAGCTATCGTTTAAAAGGATCGAGTGGGAAATTCGAATCGACTCTGAAAATGATAACTGATAATGATGTCGTTGTTTAAAGCGCATAATGGTGTTAATTATGTCATTTTGTTCATTCTTTCGTTCGGTATTTTCCTGAGGAAGCATTTATGCCTAAGCCTATTATACTACTTTAAGTATGCCTAAGAATTGTATTTTCGTAAACGGACTAATTATACGTTCAGAAAGGAAATATCATCTCTCCCCAATTTATCTCTCCGAGAAGATGGATAAAGCGTGAAAAACAAATTAGTAAGTCAGCCATCTTTCGCTAAACTCACAGGTAATGATACTCTACGATAAACAGTGCAAATTAACAAGGAATATCACAGATAAACATTCTGAGATGACGGCCTTAAAATACTATGCTTGTTGCCGTCGCATCAATCCTCATGAGCAATACTAAAATATTATTATGTAAATCAAACAGAAAGACTGTGGAGCTATTTTCATTGTTTTAATGTAGGCCGTACCCACTTCAGCACGGTAGATACTAAAAAGAAAATATTAACCAACGTTGAGTCAAAACAACTATCCAATAATAAAATATATAGATATCCTTGTAACTACCTTACCTGCATTTCAACTCTTCAACAAATGAGAGACCCACAGGGGAAGGGAAGATTTAATGTGAAGATATTTCACTTACCTGAAAGCAAATGGTACAGTTATAAATATACTGAAGTTAATTTTTTTACACTTATTTCCAGCAATTTCTATGAAAAATAATTAAATCTAATACATATTTTTACACAAAAAAGAGAAGATTATAATATTTAAATTCACTATTTATTAAAAATATATAAAACGCTATAATGAATACAAATATAAACTGATAGGTGCAATAATTTTTGCATTCAAAAAGAAAGTTCCGGTGTTATTTCCAAGATACCTATGGGGAGGAAGCATATAACCGAGTAATTAATGCATCTGAAAATACATACACTCAGTAAACACGTAGGTACCATTCACATTTAGGTTTTTTTGGATTAATATTAAAATGCGCTGGCCCATGCATTCCCCTTCTCGCAAAACAAAAATGAGATTGTTTTGCACATCTAAACATGACAAGTTTTTATTTAAATTTGTTTTCATTCTCTGGTATGGAACTGAACGATTGCTCAACGCAACAAATGAATGGGGTGAGAATAATGATGGGGAATATTAAAAGCGGCAAGGGGCAAATAGGGTAATCGAGAGAGGACGGGACAGGAATGTGGGAGACGGATAGTGATGACAAAGGCTGAAGGGAACATGACCCATCCGTCCAACTCAAACCCCTTTTCCCTTCCCACTACCCCCCAACCCCGGGCTCGTAGTACAATCCGCTGTCCTCATCCCAAGGGCGGACGGGGCCTCTTTCGAAAACCTCTAGGTGGCAGGAAATTAAAGCAGCAAAAGGGATGCGAGGGGGTGTGAAGGGGGAGAGGGTCAAAGGGCGTGAAAGAGGCGATGGTATGGTAAGAGAAGATAAGGCAGCGGAATTCCGAGAGGGCTAGGGGATGAGAGCGGATCCGTAGTGGAGACCCGTATGCACGGTCGATTGCACTGAGAGGGCAGGGAAGGGGTTGACGGCAGCGAGCGCTGGCATTTGTTTGTTCCTCGCGTTAAGGCTAAATTCCCGGCCGACATTCGAGAATTTTTCGACACGTTTAGGCTCCCCTAGGTGGTGCCAATCAGTTCCTTTCTAATCTCCCGTCATATAAAGTAAAACTTGCCTTCCTCGAAGGAAAAAGTATCGTTTGCTGTGGTAGACATGGAAAGAAGAATGTAAATCCATCATAACTAAATTTCAACTCTAATTTATTTGTTCAGCTCTCCCGGTCAAAAAAATTGGAATTATAGTGATAGAGAGAGAAACAGTATGGGTGGTGTGAGTTTTTGGAGATTTAAATTGAAAGCGTTTAACCCCATTTTTCTCAAGTCTCTTGGGGACTAATACATTGAGTAGCTCGTTTTAGCACGAATAGATTTCTTTCTAGCATTTTATTACGCGGTATCAGGGGTTAACCTGTAGATTTCTTCATCATTACGGATTTCAATACGTTGATTGCGGTTAACTACAATCAAAGAGGAATGTGTCACCCAAACGACTGCTATAAATTAATACAGTAAATATCTGATATCACATATCTGATTGAGTCAATTACTATACCCGTTTATTTAGTATCTTTAAAGAGGACTCTGAGTCCATTATTCAATATAACTAATTTTAAGACATTTAAAATGGATACATGAAAGTATATTCCGATTAGATGGGCGTTTGGTAAAACTAATCGAATTTTTCAGACCATTAACGAATTTATCAGGTACATCAAAATATCATGTATATATCAAAATTATTAGGGCTTCATACTGAAGACAATTTTAGCTTCTTTGATGGATTATGGCTTCTGTGAGTATATTTGTGTACACCCAATCTGATTTTTGTTAGTTAAGTTTTATTTTACCAATGCCTGTACATCTATCTATGAACTCGCATTCTTAGACTATCTGGAAAATGAATGACGAAAGGGCCTCCCAGACCATATTTTTAGAAAATATTCTTGAAATATATATGACCACATCTGAGATATTTGGTTAAAACAATTATAAACTTTTACAATTTGAAACAGTATTTTAACCCTAAGTATAGTCAGAAAAATATGGACAATGCCCTGTTAAAGGCTGGACAACCTTTAAATAATATTTGTAGGTCCAAATGGTAGTTACCAATGAGTAGAAATGCATAAAAGAGATGCAGTCGACCCATTCTTTGATGTGAAATAGGAAAAGAAGGCACGATATCCTCCGTCATTATTTAACTTCACGACATATAAATGTACTAAAAACATTAGACAAAATATGAGAATTTTTTGAGTTGCTGTAAATGCTGCCCATCTATTTTCGGAGCTTGTAAGATTAGAACGGTCATATATAGAGACTAGAGTTTATTCTGGCATTTGCGAGAGATTAGCAATAAGCAATAGAGGGTTCAAGATTTCCACTTTATAAATTTCATCTGTCCTTCCCACAAACAAATGGAATGATTGATTATGTTTTTAAGAGTTATCTGATAATTCTCTTATATTTAACTCTTTATTTGATGTAGATTTACAACGAATTAAAACTTTTTACTTTTCGCTCAAAGGCGTCATAATTCATTTCTCACCGAAAACAGGAATCCTAGAACTAAGGTCCACAGTTTTTCGCGTTAATCCCATTGCAGCTTTATATCAAAGATTTATTCTGTTAGAAATACACGCCGCATTACCACAATCTTCCACAAATGAAGAAATCATTAAATCGGGGATTCCTTCCCTCCCAAACTTTTTTTACATTTCCTCCCAACATTAAATCTCTCATTCTTCTCTTTCCGTTGCCTTAACCCTTAGGAAACTTCCAAAACCTCGCCGAAATCAGGTATACAAGAACTAATTTCCGCGCCAAACTGCGATAGAAAATGGTAATACAAGTCTCCCGATGAAAAACCGCAAAATGAAGAAGTATTTCTATCGGATGACATAAATTACCCTGTGAGCACTACCATTTCCAAAATCTTCTCCTCTAAGTCTAGGAATAGGATACAAAAAATGAGTTATTTTTATCTGAAATCCCAATGAAGCATATCAGGCAAAATTCTAGGATAGATTGTGGTGGTGCTTTAATGTGTATTGTAGTTAAATATACCTGCATTATACTATAGGAAGGTCTGAGTGGGGATAAGAGGGTTGTAGCGACGTGTGTCTGAAGACGATTATCACGATGGAGAGGTCACCTGAAACCCTTCCAAAAATATACAATATGGGTGAATTATTTTCCTTGCACTCTGATAAAAAAAACACTAATTTCATAAAATAATCAATGAAGTCACCGAAGGGCATGGATAAACAATGCGCTTCTCACAAGCGTATTTAATTCTCACTACGAAGGGAAGAAGAGATACTCAACAAGGGAATGGGCTAGGTGGTATTGCGAGATTAAGTAGTAAAGGGTCTCTGAATTACGTAATTCAAACCAAAAGTAAAGACATGGATTAGAATGTTGAAAAATTAGGGGGTCACTTTAATATTTATTTTAACAGGTTAAAATTCGAGACAATATTGAGTAAATTTGAGTCTGAATACACTCGTAAAATGAGCATTGACTCTTTTTATTGGAAAGGTAATGTGAATAATCAGGACAAAATCATCACATGCGAAGAATTAAATGAATTTAATACTCCATATTTTCATGTATTCATAGTTTTCAAGGACTTTTCCCGTGGATTCAAACATTCACGGATAAAAATACGGTATGCATCGCTGATCACTGTCAGCGTGATTGGCATTGAATCCTCCTGCGATGCAATTGTACAGTTCTGACTGAAAAAAAATTTGAAAAGAGCAACATATGACCTTATACCTCAAAGTGATCCTCATACAGTTCCCATTACAACTCCGCAGCAAGTCAACCGCTCAGTGTCACTCATTTATTTTCGAGTTGCTTCAAACGCGATGCAAAGATAACGAATGACGGATTCGGGAACAGGCAACGCCGGAAGTACCCAGCCAAATTTAAATTGCGATATGACATACGCCTCTCCAGGAATCTTAGTAAAAAGAGAAGTCAGTTCCAACAAAAATTGCATGGTAATTTCAAAAAACTAGGCGCTTTCCAATGTCACCGTCGTCCTAAAAATCAAGTTAAGGCAACCACAACATTCCCGCCATACTGATTTTCGAGTCACGCGACATGTTATTCAAATGGACATCAATTTCAATGATAAAAGCTCTTCCAAATCGAAAACCTTTCCTGGTTCAAAAAGAAAACGTACAAATTGCGTCTCATAGATATAAGAGCGATCCAGCGTACAATTTATTTGGCGGTTTATTAAAATAATTGCAATTTTTCTTTATTCCCTGCACCCAATGTCGGTAAAAGGAACTATTTTAAGTGTTTATTATTACGATTAGGAGAACAATATTTAACATGAAATTCAATATATATATAATTATATTAAATATATAGTCTACGTAGAGAGGAATTATATTAAGAAGTCATGGCAGGTACATTTAACCGTATACACTAGTGCAAGTTATCAGAGAAGCGGAGAAGACTTTTTTAAATAGTATTTTCCAACTTTTAAAATAAAACAACAATTTGATAATTATGAATGAAACCAGAAAATTTTAAATGTATTCATTCATTTGACTATACATATATTCATTCACATGAAAATATATATAAATAAGGAAAAGAGATAGGAACACACATAAAAGACTTGTGCAGGAGAAGTGGGGAGGGCGGAATCGAGCAGATCAGAATTGTAAAACTATTTCCTTGACCGGGACTTGATCCACGGATCTTTTGCCTTGCCGGGCTGATGCTCCAACCACCTGAACTATCGATGAAACTAAATGTAGCCCCGATTCTTTGGCCAATAGATGGTATTAGGGAGCAGTTTCACCCGCTATAGAAGAAATAGACAACAAAAGAGGAAAGGACATTAGGAAAAGCAATTATACAACGTCATAAAGGTTAGGAACAGTGCGTTTCGTGGCACGCATAGCCAGAAGAAGGAGACGAGGTACATTGGCCAAATACAGCGAGCATCGGCCGGCAAGTAGTAACAAAGTAAATTGAGCCAACGGGGACTACAAATTCACGTAAAATGTGTTTCCCAGAAGTGATCCTTGTAAATTCAGATTATGTCAATTCCTTAATGTGGTAATTCCATTCCATTTTTTTAAGAGTGACCCAGATCAACTATCAGCACCTAGCCCTGACGTTGCGCCAGCGGCGCCCTTAGCACCAACTCTAGGCGGTCATAGTCCCAGCTGTTGAGAGCCTTTTACGGGGGTATGGTGGAGACCACAAAAGCGACATCTGCGGTCCTAGAAGTGATAGGTGTAAACACATAGGTGTGTATTTAACAAAGGATTTAGGGTGAGGGCTAAACGTGGAAAACATTGTTATGAAAGCTTTCAAAACTCTTCATTGGACGATGAGAAACCTCAAAGGGAGCATTAGAACAAATAAGGAAAAGGCGTATAAGACCCTGGTAGGACCAGTTTTAGAGTATTCATCACTTGTATGGTACCCGCACGAAGAAGGACATATGACAGAACTGGACAAGGTCCAAAGAAAGCCTGCCAGATATGTACTCGGGATGCAGAGGAGGATGGAATGTGTGACTGAAATGTTAAAAACGCTGGGCTGGGAACTTTTACAGAGTACTTTTGTGGAATCTTCCGCATTCTGAAAGGAGAGACAGCATAGGCAGAACTAAGTAGAGAGGCGGGATATGCACATTTTATAGGGAGGAATGATCTCAAAATCAAGTTAAAACTCAGGGCACAAAGAGCAAATAAAAAAAATTTCATTTCTTAATAAAATTATCGTTGATTGGAACATTTTTACTGCGAAGGTATTCGAGCCCTTTACTTACAGGATAAATACTTGAAAAATTAGAAAAGATTTAAACAATTAATATAATAATTTGACTGATGCGTTATGTAAAATTTTATGTTACATCTTAGTTTTGATTTTTTTATTGTTGATTGGGAATATGATGTTAATGAGATGGGGATTTTCTTATTTTTGTGGATAAAATTGGTGTTTGGAAGTTTCCTTTGAGTGTGTTGTTTTTCTGACTGATTTTATTCATTATCTTATGTGATACTGATTGGATTTGAGATGTCATGTTATTCTTCCAAGGCAAGTTTTATTGTAATACTTGGGACCTGTGTGCCACCTGACATTGTCAGCAGCAGTGTATCTGCACACATACCTTTTAATTAATGAAAATAATACGAGATTAATCCCAAAATTAAGAAAAAAACATTCATTTTCTATGACATATACATCATTTGAAAGATTGATTAATTATCTCTTGAACAAGCATGCGCACGCGAGACAGTCTAGGATTGGCAATCGCTGAGAATGGAGCTCCCGTTGTATGTTTTCGCCAAGTGTGAAGTTCGCGCAGTTATTTGGTTTTTGAATGTAAAAGGGGTTGAACCGCTTGAAATCCATCGCCAATTAATGGAAGTGTATGTACAATCGTGCATGGATGTCAAAAGCGTTCGCAAATGGTGTAGAGAGTTTACATCCGGTTGTACTGAAATTCACGACGAAAAAAGGAGCGGAAGATCGTCAATTTCTGACGAGAATGTCAGGAAGGTTGAGGAAACCATGCGTAATGATCAGCGGATCACGCTGTATAAACTCTGCATTTCGGTTCCTGATGATTCTCGAAGCGCCATCCATAGGATTTTAACGGAAAAGTTGCAATATTGGAAGGTATGTGCAAGATGGGTGCCGCGAATGCTGACTGAAGACCACTAACGGCAACGAGTTGATTCATGACTTGAGTTGACTTTGGTTAGAACATTGTCAACCACCCACCCTAAGTCCGGACTTGGCCCGCAGCGACTTTCACCTGTTCCCTAAGTTGAAAGAACATTTGGCCGGAAGGCAATTCATCTCCGAAGAAGAGGTGAAAGATGAAGTTCAACGTATCCTCAAGGACATGGCAGCGAACTGGTACGACATGGGCATACATAAACTGTCAAAGCGTTTACAAAAATGAATCGACCGAAATGTAAGTCATGTGAAACAATAAATAATTGATCAATCAATAAAATGATGTATATATCATAGAAAATAAATGTTTCTTTATATTTCTAAAAAACTGGAGACCTTACTTTTGCAATTACCTTCGTAGTAATAAGTAGAAAGATCCGGCGTTCAAGTCCCGATCAAGGAAATATTTTCGCCCTTGTGATCTGCTCGATTCCACCTTTCCCAACTCTCCTGTGTACGTCTTTTTTATGTATGCTTATACCTTTTCCTTGTAGCTACATGTATTTCGATGTGAATAAATATTTGTTCGCCTAGCGGCGAATTTTCGTGTTTGAATGTTGGTACAAGAATTTCACACTCACACACACACAAACATATATATAATACAAATATATAATCAATAAAGACAAAACAATTACTTAGTCATTTCAGCAGATAGCATTAAAGCTCTTTAATATATTCTTGGTATATCCTAAGTCGGAAATATAATATTTTTTAAATTGTTTGTTTCATAGATCCCATGCCTAAAAATCAAATGCTTGATCCGGAAATTTGACATGATTTTGCTAATGGAATAACAATGACCAAATCATCAACAACTATGGAACATAACTTGCATGTTTTTTGGCGAGGCGAATCACGCCAATGGGTGAAAGCAAGACTACTCTCTTTAAAACTTATATATGCAAATGACAAAATAAATCACTGATTAATTATCCTATAACATAACGGCCATGAATTAAATTCATGGCCAGTTTTCTGCGACCACGCCATAAACCTCAAACAGATTGGTCATTTTATCCTGTGTTCACAGCAAAAAATATCCAACGAGCCGCTAAAAGCCCAATTAAAAACGATTACTCATATCTTTTTGATGACGATAAATAAAAGTTGGTAGCTTTCCAGCTTCCATCATATGACTTTATCAGGGGCGTAACACGGTCGAGCTTCAAGCCCGACTTCCTCAGTCAGTGCAAGACTAAGCCGGATCGTCGGCGGACGTATTTATGGAATTCTGTTCCGACCATAGCAACAAAATTCACCACAAACTAATAGCATTATCATCATTCCAATAGGAAATGTGTTCCCCTGAAAATTAGAATGAAAATTTCTGAGAATGAGGAAAATAGCATGTATTAAAATAATAGGAAGGCTTTCAAAATATAAAACCGCGTCTAATTAGAGATCAACATAGAAATTGCCATTTTTTGGTAATTAATAAACCCGAGATTGCTTTCTATAGCAATTAAACTGTATTTCTCTAATTTATGGAGTGAGATATATAATTTTTTAAATCAAGAGAAGATGTTTATCTTTATTTCTCTAAGTAATTCCCTCAAAAATTAATATATTGACAAATGTTATAAGATAAACGAAGATCTTTTTATATTTTCTCGGCAGATTAAAAATAAATATAGCAAAGTATACTCCAAATCACATCCATTTGTAGGTTCATTAAAATTTTTAAGAAAATCTGTTATTTCTTCAATGAGTTTTTCCCTATTTCATTCCAAAAGAATAGCTAGCTTATTTGTGTATGCTCTACATTCATGAATGCAGGCACACAAAACCCACAGTGAAAAAAAGACTGGCAATATTTTCCATGAATTTATATATCATTCGTAAAATGTAAGAGTTAAATAAACTCGCAGAAATATTCTGTAACTTGTGAAACATCAAATTTTACTCTTTTGACGATTGGCCTCTAAATAAAATAACAAACACAGAATGAAACCCACCCGGACATAAGTGCATTAAACGTTTTAAAGTAAAGGAAGGAAAGTGGGTGACAAAACCTACAGAAAAGTTATGGAGGAAGGGGGAGATAACAGTAAGAGTGTGTGTTACGAGGTGCGGAATCCGTTGGCTAATGTTCTGGGTCGAGAGAGAAGCGAGGTGGGACAAGCGACCCATGCCCAAACTCGCGGATACAGCGATCGTTAAGCCTTGGTTTGTTTTGAAACCTTTACGCCGACGCGGCCATCATCCATTCACGACATACCGCCACTCTTTATATCTCGCACGCACTCATGGATCCTGGGTCGCTCGTCAAAATTTGCCGCTCGATGACGCAATAAGGGAGACGACGATATCTACACTCGGACGTGATGAATTAATGCACATTTCCCTGAGACACGCAAGTGTGCACGTATACCACCAGTTTTCGGAATGAAAATAAATCCATCTGGCGGCTGTTTATGTAAAAATCACAAAAGGTGAAAATCTTGTTTATTGGCGCTGAAATTTCAGCTATCACTCGATATCCAAGCTTTAGTTTCCTAAGGAATGACACAGTGATCTCGCTAACAAAACCAGAATAATTGACACCACTGTTACTTTGGTATGAAATCACTTTGAACTATGACTACCTTCGTGGCCTTATGAAATTCATATTTCAGGATATTAGTTCCCCTTAGTAACACCCGCGGTTTCCAATGAAGTTCTGTCATCCACAGAATCGCACCGCTTGGCTTTTATTTGGACTAGTTCAGAGACGTGACTCAGGATTTGAACTCGAAATCCTTGGTCCAGTACTCATAGGTAGGTGAGAATCTTGATACCCATCTGAGTCATAATAATATATTCTGCTCGTTTTAATGGCTCACACTTGATTTTGTGCATTATTTCCTCGTCAAGTCCATTTTCACAATACGTAAGCACTTATTATTCCAATCCGCTAGATCATGAAGTTCTTAATTCAAATGGAAATTGATTTTTTGGACACTTAAGAGTATTTTTTTTCTTTAAACCCATCGCAGCTCTTTTATTTTAATGATCATAGATTTACACAGGCAAAAATACAAGCCGCATCGCCAGAATCTTCCACTAATGAAGAAATCATTAAATCGGGGATTCCTTCCCTCCGAAACTTTTTTTACATTTCCCCCCAACATAAAATCTTTCATTCTTTTCTTTTCCATCGCCTTAACCCTTAGGAAACTTCCTTTTCTTCAACATTTTTTATCCCTCCCGGCCATAATGGGACCCGTTTTCTTCTTCGCCCGGTCAAACCTCAATATTCGACGTTGGGGAAAAACTTGAAGCAATAAAGAAGTCTGTCGCGGAAGAAAGGCTCGGATTCATTGCATGGATGAAGTGGTAGTCTAAGTGGCGGTGGATAGGGAAGAATAACTCACATGGAGGGTGCAGAGGTTAAGCCGCTCAGTGGAAGAAGTGTACCAAGTTTTTAAGGGGTTGGTAGAAAGGGTTGCGACAGGGAGTTTAGATGAGGTCTATAGTGGTGTACTAACGGGGGTAAGGATGAGAGTTCGTGTTAGATGAGAAAACCATTTGGAAAGTACAAGGAAGAAATGGAAAGAAAAATAAAAGGATGTTGCGGCAGACGGAAGGGGAGAATTAGATGGAGAGGTGTTGGATCGTTTGGGAAGGAATCGGGTGGAATGATGGGAAGAAGGGACAATGGGAACGGAACGGAGACATTAAAGGAGAATCGGGAAGGGAATCGTGGAAAAGAATTCCTTCAGCTCTACCGTCTCTTTTAGAGAGAACCTAACAGCTGCTACACCTTACGATCGAGATAGATAGTAGCATCTCTTCTCTACCTCTCCTTTCTTGTACTCTTGTATCGATACGGGATGCTTTTCAGAGTCGGACGTGCAGGGCTGGGTGAAACATTTTTCCAGTCCAAATTTCATCTTTAATATACGTTTTGGGTGCTAAACACGAAGATATAACGATTACTTTGATTTTCTATCCAACCAAAAAGTCAAAATCAAATAAAGAGATAAAAAAATAAATTAAGAGTTTAGAGAAGTGTGGAAGAATAAAAGACAATGTAGGGCACGATAATAAAAAAGACAACGGATTAGGTACACTTTCAGACTTAATGAATACAATTTAGGAATTTCTTAGGAGATCGTCAATAATTACTTAATGGACATAATGAATGTAAAGGCGTTAAATCAAAGATTAATACAGGTACTAGGTCAAGTAGAGAAGGCTATTAGATACACAATCTAATACGGCATAAAGGAGACAGCATTACAAAGGGAAAGTAAAGATCCAAAACCAATTGTCCGATTTAACATTGATGATTATGCTAGAGTTGAATAACATAAGCATTAGTTCAATTGTTAAAAATACGATGCTTTCAGATGTAAATAGAATTGGTAATTGAGTGCTTCGTTTTTCAGACCTGATGACCTGCACTCCACACTATGTCGCATTAAAATTTAATTAATGTGTGGAAATATAATATTTTGTTTTGACATTATTCATCATGGAACAATTCTACAAAGTGACGCCTAAACCGATTACTTCCATTCTAGATAAGAATAAAAAATTAATGAATTAATTCCCAGCTTCTAAAAATCTAGCCAAGATTCATTGGAAGATCAACGAAATGAGCACTACAATATTCCACGATAAAAAACACTGATCATGCAATCAGCCATTTTTGCTAATATTTGCTTTGAGCTATAATTTAATTTTATATTTTCTCTTTCCATTCTGGTAAACAATACCCGTTGCGCTGTTTAGCTGCAGTTTTACAGCAGTGCAACAGGACGAACGATTGGTATTTTTGTGGCATGAATTTTTTTCACTAATGCAGAAATAAAATGTCATTATTAAAAATAACTCTGGGGCTAATATCTTCATTTTCACTCTTTTATAAATAATATTTTAGCATTTACCGACGTCACCTGAGGCCAGTGAAAAATTATGATACGAAAAGCGGCCCAAAACCTACGAAGGAAAAAATATACAAAGATTTAAGAGAAGAGATCCGTAGCTTTTCAAGGCAAAATGAAGTGTGGAAAGATGCCAAGTCGGGGTATCTCTACGGCTTGCTTAAATCACTTGAGCAAGACAAGGGTGATTGATGCGAAGATGGGAGATATGCTTAAGGTGCAATTTATCCTAATCTACGAACAGAGATAGGAGATGGGGGAAGACTAGTTCTCAATGAAATGTATCAACGACGAAAATTTTCTAGAAATGAGGTGAAAAATTTGCATAAAACGTTGAATGAGAAAGAAATTTTAGTTTTTATTGCTCGCCTTGCATTTGAATCCACTTGATGCACAGCTCTTTAAACTTGAAGATGTTGAAGACTTGACTTGAACAGGTAAGTCCCACTATTCGCAAAAACTATGTAAACTCCTAAGTTCAAGGAACAAGTCCTTTAAATTCTCTGCCCGGCTTGAAGTTATGAAGCATATGCTTTTAAAACATTCTATTTATAAAAGAGTATCATAAGACCACACATACTTTTAAAATTCTTTTCGAGCCTAATATTTCATTTGTGTAAACTTCTATGATATTTTATCACATTACGAAATATGGAATGTATTATTAGATAGACTCAAAAACTGTTATTGTACATTTTTCAAAATTCGTTGTTAAGCTGCGTACGGAAAAATACTATTTTCGTTAATCTAACAAGTAATCTAATGCGATTCATGCAATGTCCAGTCAAAGGAAGTTTCTGAAAAATTCCCTAACTCTTTTACTTAATTTCTTTTGTAAACCTATATTTCTGTGTGTCGATAAGATTCCATTATCGTAAACCCAGAGTTTTGATTTCTTTCTTGACCTTTAAGATTTTTATTGTTAACTTTTATTGCTATTATAATTACTCGTCATCAATAAATATTCTCAGTAATCGACCAGTAAAATTATATACTTTGTAAATAATTTACTATGTTGGATCTATAAATTAATAATCACCCACTGCCGTTTCCGCTCCCATCACCGAGAAAGAAACAAAAGTTATGTAACCAACGATGTATTTTTTCAAAGTTTTAGGACTCACCTTCACTTGATAGACCACATGCCATTATTTAGAAATGATGAAACCTATGTACCACCAACCGAGTGGTGGTGCATAGTTACTTCCGCAGAACTAATCTTATCCAGAGTTTCCAGATGATAACTAAACAAATATGATATTAATTTAACACAAAGCTTAAGGATAAGGGTTGATGTATTACTTGCAATTAGTAAATAAGATAATAACAGGAATATAAGAGTGAGGTACGGGACATCTGATTCCTAGTGGTGCAATTGGAAATGCCTTCGTGTCTGGGGTTAAACACTCAGGAGGCAGTCAATTTTTTTTAAGAAATTAATTAATACGAACCGCAGGTGGAACCTTTAGATGAATTTTCTAGTGGCGTTAAGAGTTGTACATAGAAATATAGTAAATATAAATTGGTATGTCTCCGAGATTAGAGAATTTAACTGGAATCTTCCCTAAAACCAACTTCAGAAAAGATACCTCTCTACCGGGAGCAAAGTAGAGAGCCAATATTTAAGATGGAGCAACTTTCTCTGCAATAATGTCGAGTCCAGCTTCTGACGTGAATCCCGCGACCGCAGCCACATTACAATCTGATGAAAATTACGCTGGGCAGGGTTGACTAATGAATGCAGTAAATTTTAAACGTGAATTACAAGACACATAGAAGCTACAAATTAATGGCATCATCCCAAAATATTAAGTCTTGAAAGTAAAGGCAAGGTATAGGCTTTAAATACTAGGGAGGAGTTCTATCTCACGATCAGATGTCAAGGATTCAGTTTAATATAGAGCACGTTGCACCTGGTGGTGTATTGATTGAAAAAATCCATCGCACACATGGAAGTGACTGTAACCGCCATTCAATGCTAGCCGTTCAAGAGGACAAATCTGCTCTACTGAATCAGGCAGCACTTGGATGGAATACGGGTATTTGGGGTCAATAAGAGATTAGTGAAGAGGATTAAGGATGTAAAGGAACATTCACCATACCTCTTTATGCATCGTATTTTCTAAGATCAACTCTGATTATTGCTAAATATTTTGCTACCTTCATGGACATAAAATGCATCAAGAAGATCATGTACGAGTCATTGAATCCAATAAAAAAGGAAACTCCAGATTTAATCAAATTCAGGAAGCATATGTCGTCTAATATAATGTAGCTAGATTTCTCTCAGTTAGAGAAATACAAGGTCTTTAAAAGTGAAGAAATCCTCTCGGGTCCTCCACCGGGTTAGTCCCTTCATTGCTGCCGACGTTTCGAAAAGTGACTCTCATCGTTCTCAGGGCTTGTATCATTCAGGAGCCATGAGGAGGATGGCCGAGTCACTTTTAAAAACTTCGGCAGCAATGGAGATACGAACCCGGTGGAAGACCCGAGAGGATTTAACTCAAATGTATCTGGTTCGACCGTGGTACACGAGGTTCTATCACAATACCGTACTCTGGTACCGTTCAGTGAAAAGCTGAGATTTTTTGACTGATAATGCCAAATGGAGTTTCATTGATTCATATAATGTAAATAAAATGATATTTTATGTACATGATATCATTTATCGAGCTTCTGAAATCCACCAACTTCAACACCCAACGAAAATTTTAGCAGATATGAAGTATTTTTATGGCGACGTAATGGAACCATTCCCATTGGCTACAGTCATGACTTTACAAGCGCTCTAATAACCCCTATAAATGCACAGAATGGTGGAGGAGAGTGGAAAATGACAATTAAGAGGAATTCATGAATACAGCTGTTATGATTAGACGCACCAGACTTCAGGAAGTTTACCATTTAGAAGATGGAAGAGCTACTTTGAAAACTTTATTTTGTTGCCTCTATGTTCTCCCCTTAATATTGATATATAAAATCATCCGAACAATTAAACCCGCAATGAACTCCATAGGATAGTGACATTTCTTATTATGCCAATTTAATCTGTAGCACTGAAAGGTACATTATGGCTTGAAACATTAAGAAAAACACTTAATGCATACATTCTATGCTATTAAATCGATATTTCTTTGCTACATCATTCGACTATTTTCATGATGTAAGCGTTGTAACTTATGTATTCCTTACAAATAATGCTCTCGAAAAAATATAGGTAAATCATTAAATGAAAAATAAAAATAAATTAATGACTTTACCCCTGTATAATTTGGACAAATACGGAATTTGGACATTCTCTTAGGCATTTATGGCAGTAAAATTTTTGCGAAGTTACCATTATCGGAAATTTGAGGAGACATTTTCCTGTATTTTATGAAATTATTTTACTTTGATAAAAATTTGTTTGCTCCATCGACTTGTCGTTTAACTGACTCTGTAGCAATTTTCGAAGTATTACTACATAGAATTGTTTTCAATATCTTCGTTTGTATATACTCGCAGTAGGAATATTAGTCTTAGAGTCAATTTGATGGGAATTATCTATTTTCCAACTGCCTACTCAAAGTTGACATAAGATATTTTTGAGAAAACTGCCATGAAGAAAGCAACTTATCCACAGAAAGTAGGAATTCCGGTTTAAATCTCTATACGTAAGCATATCACTTGCATGTTAATCATTAAATCTTCAAATGCCGTTGTTTTTAAGAGATTTTTAATGTACTCAGAAACCAGTCGTGATGCTCCATTTGTAAAATCAAATCGACCTATTGGTAATTTCTAAACTGTAGATGGCAGCCCAGTATAATAATACTGTTACAAGTATGAGTGACAACGCGAAGATTCATAACAGAAATTGGGTGGTGACCAAGAAAGTTGAAAGGAGATTCTCGATAAGATTATGAGAGATACTCGAGGAGAGATAACAGAACAGAGGAGAAATCTTTCCACGAAATTGAAAAACCCATAGGGACAGTGAGATCGTGACTACGGCAAGTTAGAAATTCCTTTTCGACGTAACTTTCCGCTTATCCCTTCTTCAGGTTTGTCGCAGCCGTTGCGTATACGTGACTGTTCTTCATCTGGCCACATTATACCTTTTGGGGGACTGAGAGATCATGAGTGAAGTAATACTAACTCGGCGGCGCGCACATTTTCGCGACTATTTCTGAAAATACATCTGATAGCAAAGACATACCTGCCGATGATTTCCAGTTAAAATCGCTATATTTTACGAGGTTTTTCGTTCGGGACACCGGGGTATGTTTGATGGGACACGTGACCGACCTACGGTTTTTGTGGTGTGCGATCGAATGATCCACGGGATTGTAATCGGCGGCACACTTGCGTGGTAAGCATCGATATAACAGAAGTAAAGGGTGCAGGATGTGTGGGGCGAGGCAAGAATGAAGGGCTAGGCAGGCGTGCGATTGCAAAAGGGGCACGGGAGAGGAAGCAGAGCCGAGGGTAGAAGGCAATGAGTCACCCCCATCCTCACGAACCCTCCTGCCCCATTCCAAATTCTCCTTGTCAAGCGCGTGCTGAAGTGCATGAGGAGGCACGGAACTATCGCGACGGGCCACCCACCCACCTATTACGTCTCAGCTCCGTCTCCCCTCACCCCGTTACCCGTACTCTCACTCCCCTCGACCTTGTCACATCGAAGCCAACGAACCCACCTACCGACCCATTCCCCATTTCCTTCACCCTCCTCGTAAAACTCTTTCTACTCCATCCGACAAGCAATTTGGGTTAGGAGGGGGGAGGGGGGGATAACTTGGAGGGATGGAGAGAATGGGTGGAGGAGATGAAATCGACTCCAGCTCCCCCACACGCTACCACCACTTGGCCGTATTTTACCCGCGGTCTTTAATCTTTTCTACCCTACCTCGCCTTCGCTCCATATCCACCCCCCTTTACTTCACTCCTAAAACTATCACTCTACTCCTTTCTCTCTCTCTCTTCCTTCTTTTACCACCGTCGGCCTCCCGATCCCCCAACACTCCCGCGAATCCTCACCATCTCCCCCCGTACAATGCGAAACCATCCGTCTACTCCATCGTGCCCTAACTCCTGCCGTTCTCTTCCGACCATCCGATCGATTCCCTTGTTTCTCCTCCTAAGACCTCTACACCGTCCCCGTCTTTGTATTCACATTCCAAGTTAGTTTTGTCGCACCGAAAGATCAAGAGGGAGTGAATCCCACGTCCAGGGTCTAGGTTACGGGTGGTGGATGGAGGCATAAACTCACGAACTGCGTGAAGCAGACAAAACGATCGTTGAACCCAGTTAGAAGGGCAATCTTAATCAATCAAGGGTTCACTCGCAGCAATTACGCCGAATATCAATTTGCCATTCCAAACTGCACGTATATCAAATATGCACTTGCGGATTTTCGGTGACGCATTGGGAACTTAAACGTGCGAACAAGTTAGACGTAATGCGGAGGCTAAATACGGGAATGCAGAGCGCAATGCCACACCAAACAGACTAGCCCATTTAAATGGCGATAAGGTTGCAGGAAAACCCACCCTGAGCAGAAGTAAATTTAATGAGTTCAAGAGATGAGTATGCTCAACACTCTCTTATAAAAACAAGTGCCTGAAACAGCTCAAAAATTGTTCCAATTACTTTCACGAGTTGATTCGGGAACATTAAGCCTACAAATTCCGGATGATGTATGGGTCATGAAAGATTTTACCCTCCTTGTTTTAATGCCGTCATGCCTTTCCACCCAAACCATGATCCTTAACTACCCTTAATTAAGTATTAATAACTTGAAATATCATTAATACCCACCGTAAAGAATTATTATCAAGACCAAGTGGCGCGTCTATTGCAATTTCATCAAATACGCCGGAATAAACAGACCCTTGAATTAAACAGCCAAAATTATATGCTTAAAACGCAATTAACTAGAATTCCATCTAATTGACCCTTGATTGTACTTATTACTTATGAGGTAGTATGAGCATGCATATAAAGGTGCCGTGAAACTTAGAAGCATGAGGTATTGTGTTAAATCCGTGTTTGACCCAGCCAATTATTTTTAAATATAAATTATACGAGTTATCTCGAAAATAAATATTGTATTAAATATTTAAATATTTCAATTTTTTAAATATCTATAGGTTTACATACAAATCTGGCAATTAGGCATCGATCTGCAATGATTATTAATATCGGTAATTATTCATATATTATACTTGAGCCTCTAGGCGTTCCATTGTGTCATTTAGTGATAAAAGTTCAATTCCTTCTACGTAATCTCCTCTCGGGTTAAGGCCGCGTAACGAATCCGTTCAGTCCACAGACCACAAACTGAGCCCCATCCAGTAAAACCCTGCGCCAAAAACCCTCAACCCACACACGTCCACCAACATAGCAAAGCCTATCTCAAAAGTAAAGTTTTCATTCCCTTTATCTCTTCAACTCCGCATCCCCATTCCAATTCCCCTTTGCTCACTTCCCCACCGAACCGTGAAAACCCCCGTCGGAGCCTGCAAACCCGTTTCTCTGGAACAAATCCATCCCTTTACGCGCATGCGTGAACCTAACCACTAACACTACCAACAATACCAACATAAAAATATTCACGTCTTCGCGAAGCTGGGACAAAGCGTCACTTGCCCTCTGTACCCATATCTCTTCCCCCACTGAGATATCACCCACTCAGTCCAGCTTTGTCTCTGTGTCATATTCCTCAATATTTATCCCAAATGGTTTTTCCTTCTCCGAGTTACATAGTCTTCCCTTTCAATCTTATTTCAATCGAATCACACCCTCTTAAATTCTCCAACCAATTCTAAAACCAATTTATAAGATATCGTCCATACGTCCGGAAGGTTTCATGATTCTTTCATAATTTCAACATTTCAATTCATGAATTACAATCGTAAGCGGTATGGTACAAATGCTATTTTAGCTCTTTAGCTGATAACTAAAAACATCATTTACGCTAGTAAATATCAGGTGATGAACAGAAAATTTTATAAGCGAAGTATTTTATTATGACAATGAGAAATACGGCAGTAAATCATTTATCAAATCAAATTAGACAAACGGCTATTAGCAGAAAAATTTATCCTTAGAGCTATAGCTGGATATAATTTGTGTTATAGGCTTTGATTGCGGAAAGCACGTAATCCATTTTTCTTGCCTCTTTTGGAATTGTCCCAACAATCCACTCTCCTCCCCGCTTCTATACCCTACCACTTCCTCGCTGGTTTTCCCTTCGGTCCACGTCAAATTTTCCATCCTTCTCTACACCAATATTTCAAAATCCACGAATCCACCCTTATCATATTGCTTCAATGACCATGTTTCCGTACCGCACAAAACGAAACCAGAAATTTCACATAAATAAATTGTAAGTAAAGATTTCTCAAAACCTATTTTTATATGTTGTATACTTAGTATGTAATCAAACACCCCTGCCATTAACCTTAGCAGTGGCGTGCAGGATAGATAAAACCTGACAGTGCCCAGTGGCGTCACCCGTTAACTGAACCCAGACCTTCCAGTCAGTAGCTCCGAGGTCTATCCACGTGTTAACAATGCTGAGAAATGTATCGAGCAATAACCTCTCCATGATGTGGAATCGTTACCATCAACATGAAAACTTTGAGCTCGATTGATGATCTAAATAAATTATTAGAAATTTAAAATAAACTCAAACATAAGAACAGAATTTCGAAAGGCTTTAAATCTCAAAAATAAAAAATCATCCATACAACAATAATATAATTGTACTTATATTAAAGTTTTGAAAAATTTTGGAATAATTCGGCAATCCTAATCGTAAATTTTTTTATATATCTTCTTTAAATGTCCAATAATCTGACCTAAGGTTAAACTCAAAATGTTCTCCTTCGCTCGAAGATATCTTAAGGTGTTTAATAATTAAAACAATAATTGAAATAATAGGTAAAATATATATAAATTGCCAAATTAAGTGGCCTCCCGTTCGATTGGACTACAACCTTGAAGTGGTGTAAGGGCTTGTACGTTCTAATTACCTCTAAATTCTGAATTCTAATATAAATACCGTAGTGCGTGTACCTCAAGTTAATATGATATACATTATTTCAGTTATTTTACCTAATTACTCGTATTGAAGGTAAAAGTTAAGAAAAAATTAATTTTGATGTGGCTTACCTAGTGTTTGATTATGTCTTCCCACACACCCTATGGGTGGCTTGCGGGTACCAAGTAGATAGAATAAGCCAGGCATAATAAACACTGAATTCGAAACAATGAACTAATGCTGTTTAAACTTTTTTTCATGGAGAAATAATACGAGACCACTTATATTTTCAGAGGCAGTTTGCCGAAATAAATGACGCCCCTTAATAGTTAACTTTTTAGTAATAGTTTCATTCTATAGAATTGGGCAGCCTCTCTTTAAAATGCACAAAGCGTCTGCCAAGGTGTCAGCATAATTCATAATATACGTTTGTAAAAGATATAATAACTGCAAAATTGGGGTAGTTTAATTGTGCCTCCCAAGTAAATGAATTGAAATATAAATTCTGAGTCAATCACGCGTTGCAGAAGAAATTTGTTTTCAAAATTTAATTTCTTAGATTCCCAAATATTTCCATAGAAGTACATCCAAATCTGGTCTATCATATGTTACTTTCGGAATATTTGCGGACTTCAGGAATTACTTCCAATATTTTTGCAAAAATTATTAGCTCCTACTCCATCATATCTTGCCATTATGTTTCCCGAAACATACAAATTTATTTTCAGATACGTATGTATGTATATATTTGGAATTAGGATAATCAATTGCTCTACATTATGTAAAAATGGCTAATTCCTATTATATCCATAATTATTAGCTCATTATACGGTATCATAACTTATCATATAAATATGAGAGTAAAAATATCAACTAAAAGTTGTTATAAGGAACATGGTCATAAAATAATTCTTCTTAATAGAACACTGGGAGTAAATAATACATTTGTTCAAGAAGCGAGCAAATGTCTGAGTGAAAAAGGCAGCAAAATAGACAGGAAGGGTGAAATGAAAACCTGTGCCCCTGGAGAATGATGAATATTAAATAGGTGGCGTACATGAAGCCAATTATTAATGGAGAAGTCCTACGAGCAGCAGATGAAGAAAGAAAGCACTCCTGATGAAAGCACTGAGGAAGAAGGGAAAACTTTCTGGGGTTATTCTTAGGTATGACGGCCTGCTGAAGATAATAATAGAAGGAAGAATGGGTGGCACCAGCTTCAAAGGAAGATCAATAATGGAATACGTTAAGGAGACAATGAAAGATGAAGGCAGAGAGAAATGACAAAATTAAGATGTTAGATGAACAGAGAGAATGGAGCGCTGCAGGAAAACCAACTCGGGAGTTATCTGCTGATAATGGAAGTAGAATAACGACGTCTTTTAATAAGTGTTTAAATACACATATTTTATTCGATACATGTTTTTATTTCTATTAATTGGTAGATGTTGTTCCAAACTTTTACGCATTGCTCAATTGATTTAATAATTTTCGACTACCTCCTTCACCTTTTTGGAGTACGTGTATATATATATATATATATACATATAACTTTTGGACGGCACAATAGAACACAGAATGAAACAAGTAACACGTAAAAGGACACTCACACTATATACATATATATATATATATATATATATATATATATATATATATATATATATATATATATATATAGATGATGCGGAAGTACTCACGAGAGCAATATAACTTTTGGACGGCACAATAGAACACAGAATAAAACAGATAACACGTAAAAGGACACTCACACTATATACATATATATATATATATGTATATATATTCTTGATGCACAATAGCAATTAATAACAAAAAGTAAACAAAAAAGATTTAAAAGCGTAAACATAGCTCACTTCGATATTTGGTGGATACAGTCACGTTCATCAGGGTATAAGAAGTCACTCTATACATGTAAGGTCTGTCCCAAACGTAGTAGTAGTTTTGAGTCTATTAAAAAATATTTATTACCCGAATTGACACATTTACTCAAAATACTTCAAAGTAGCACCCTTGCGCGTCCGCACACAGCTGCCAGCGAGTTTTTCATGCCTCGTTCGTCTTCTGGAAGGTGGCGCTGCTAAGCTTCCACGTCACGGCCTGTTGTAACGCTTGCACCAAGCCGTTATGACGTCCTTTAAGCGCGGATATGAGGAGGGGGAAGAGGAAGAAGCCTGGTGGGGCAATTTCAAAAAATTTGCATCCTCACTCACATGGTCCAGAACCTCTTGGTAGATCCGCGTGAGAATTTCCTTTTGTTCATCCGAGAACACTCGCGGCACCAACTTTGCACTCACGTTTCTCATGCCCATGATTCCCGTCACAAGTCGATGCACATCACTTTTAGGGATGTCAAGTTCATCAGAAACCACATGAACACCTAATATATGAACCATTTCGAACAAAGCCTAATGTAAAATTTTTGTCCCTTTTTGAGGTCGAAGGGAGTCCTGAACGTTCGGCGTCATCAAAATCTCTACTCTCCCGAAACAACTTGAGCCACTCAAAAACACCCGATTTACACGTAGTTTAAACACTATAAAATGCATTGAGCATTTCATTAGTTTGTTTCCCTTTTTTTCCCAGTTTGAAACGAAGTTTAATGTCGTAAAGCTGTTCCAATATCCGATTCAAGACAGAGAGTAACGAGGTCAGGTCCTTGAGGTTTCGTAAACGAGTGATCCGTACACCGCAAAGGCGGGGAGCCACCTACCACCGACCTCCATCGTTTCCTGAAATTCCCTATGCTAAACCCAGCCTGAGAAACCGCTGCCCGTCCGGAAAAATATAAGTGCTACTACTTTTGAGACAGACTTTTTCCAAGCATTAAAATATTCTGCATGTTATACGTGTATATATATATATATATATATATATATATATACATAGTATGACCTGAATAAGGCCTCAAGGGAGGCCGAAACCTCAGACTATACTATATATATAAAAAAAACTTAGACAGCAACACATAAAAGAAACACTCAGAGGTTATTTCTTGATATTTTCGAATTATATATATATATATATATATATATATATATATACCTTTCTAATTGTGATTCGGCGATCGTTCATAACCACTTCTTTCACTTTTTCCACGTTTTCATTGATTGTTGATGTGCTGGAGTGTCCAGGGCGTTCGTTATCTTCAAGGTCTTCACGGCCTTCTTGGAAACGCGTACACCACTCGTAAACTCTTGATTTACTCGCAGCAGACTGACCATAGGCCTTTGTTAACATTTCACACACTTTGTTGTACTTTATTTCATTTTTTAGGCAAAATTTGATAAAAATTCTTTGATCCATTGCTTTCAACAAACGAAAATCGTCGAGCTCAAAAAATCAGCTGAAAATTTTATCATACTTCAGGGGCATGTATACTAACATAATAAAAAAAAGGTTGACAATGGGACTCTCCAAGCCCGTGAAATGAAAAAATTCTCGTTATATTTTCAACACACCTCCTATATATATATATATATATATATATATATATATATATATATATATATATATATATACCACCGAAAATTCGAGAACCAGTGAGTCCCTCTTTTGTGTGTTTTGGTTTCTGTGTTTGTTATGACTATCAGTGAATTTATATATATATATATATATATATATATATATATATATATATATATATATATATATATATATATATATATATAAAGTTTGCACTATTGAACAATAACAAAATTTAAGAAACACCCAAAACAGAAATCACACAATTTCGAATTTTCAATTGTCAAGCCACCTTTCTCAAGAAACAGAAGGAAGGAACTGAGGAAAATGTTACAACAGAATGAACTGCAGACGCTGCATGGAAGGCGAAGGTGGGGAAATGTTTGCAGGAGGAAGAGTTAGAAGGGGCATTTTCAGAAGTGTGAGAATGATATGAAAGGTGTTGGGAGCGGAGGAAAGATGAAAATATAGATTGGAGTAATTAATGTGTACCATTAATACCTGGGTAATTCCAGAAATCCAGTAGCCAGTGAAACGCCTGTTCTATTATTTTGAGTTTGAGTGGAGGGTCAGAGGATGGGAGGGGTGCTAAATCAGATACACCATACCATTTAATAAAGGGTGGGTTGTGTTCGGAGGCGTGTTAACTTCATAGACGTTATTATTTACATCTTCCAGACTTTCACATAAGTTTTATGGAATTATATATGTAAACATAATCTGCAGTGTGAATTTGTCATTCCGCCATCATTGCACTAAAGACGACGAATAAAGCCACTATCGGTGTTACGAACCCGGAGGATTTGATAAAATAAAAGTGAGTAATAATTGTAATAAATGTGCACACATTATTACATTTGCAAATATCCATACCATATCCGACGGTCGTCTGTAATTTTAAAATATTTTCCAACACGAACACAATTATCCACTACCACGTTTGTTTGCTATATTGAATAGAACCTGAAAGGCTATTAACAATGAAGATTGAGCGGAGCATATTTCGGGAGTAGAAAGTGAATAAGTAGCAGAGAAGAGGGAATAAGACGGATTTAAAGCTCACGGTACATAATCATTCATCTCTCCATTCTTTTGCCAAAACAAAGGAAACGAAGAGACTGCGCCACTCCCTCTTCCTAGTCTTCCGTATTTAGAGTGAATCGTAATTAACTCTATCTTCTAAAAGTCTAGAAAGAGGAGCATATTTTAACAACCCGCCAAATTTCTCTCTCCTTTTAGGACAAAGGATGAGATCTTAATTTTACCCAAGGCTACAAGAAAGAAATTCTTTTAAAGCAAATGCAAATTAAAGGTGTTTAAGAGCGTCTTTCAAAGTGTGTGGAAAACATTCAAAATTTCATCGTTTGGGTTCATCCGGGTCAATAAAGTAATGGAAAAGTAGCTTGGATAAGAGACAAATGAAAAATCAAAAGAATTAACTCCGAAGTTAAAATGACGGCGCTAAAAGTTTTAGAGAAAGTTTCAAACTAAAAATAGAATGCAAAAAATATAATGAAGTTGTGAGTGTAACTGAAATCTTAGGACCAATTGGAATGGAATGACAAAATGAGGAAATAGATGCCAGAAATCAATAAGTAATGACAATTCTCATATGCATAACGAACAATCATATAGTTCATTAATTAATTAATATGAAATTTACGGTCTCGCCATTTTTTTGTCTACATTAGTTAAACCAGCATTGTGAATAATCCTCAAACTCTTTGTATTTATAGCTCAAAAGTTTTTTCAAGGAGGTTACGTAGAAAGGTGTCGTTTACTACATAGCCGCATCTAATTATTCACCTCATTTCTATCTAGCCGCTAATCACTGTTAGGATACTAAACCAAGTCCCTTTAGATTTAGTAAACTTGGCATTTTAACTAACCTTAGAATTATTTCACCCTTGAAAAAGAGAGAGGGATCATTAATGAAATAAATATAGCCAGTTCAGCCAGTTCCAAAATCCTCCAACGATGAATAAACTCTTGCAGCATTTAATATTAATGTCGGTCTGCAAAAATGTGGCAAATGTGTGGAAAGCTTAAATTCGAGGCTCAGGAATAAACTAAGATAAGAAGATTATCGTCAGTGTTTCCCGATTTTCAAGGTATATATTTTCACTTTTCTGAATCAACAGAACATTCGAATTAAGCTTTTAATGATGGTCAACTCGAAAAAAACAGAATCAATGATTAATTAATATTTCTAAAGAAAAATGCTGACCAGAATTCGAGAACTAGAGGTTTAAAAAAAGGCCATGTCCAATAATCCACGTACCTCAGTAAGCGGTGGTCCACCCATTTCCTTTAAAATTCCGGCGGAAATTCATAAGGCATCCAACACTCATTTCTTATGCAACTACTTTTTAAGGATCTTTAACTTCTGCTGTGGACTGACATTTGCGCTAGCCAGAAAAAACACAACTTATTCAATGCTTTTTGAAATAACCCGAAGCATTAAAGTGATGTCTAAGTCCGAAATTCTCACATTCTGATGTCATGGCTATAAAAATATTCTTTAAATTATGAAAAATAATTTCCCAAAAACATAAACCAATTGTTTAAACAAATCAAATTTCTTGTGTGTGAGCAACACTCGTTCTTCGGAGCAATTTCAGAGATCATAAAAACTTAGCTGCCAGTTACCCTTTATACGGATTGTTGCGTATAAATATATCTCGTAAAAAATATCATGATGAATCCATTAAAAGGATGGCCAGCAAACTCAATTAACAGTACATGTTCCCAAATATTTCTCTACATTTTCTAGCAAATGTACCTTGAATTCATAGAATAAGGATGGGCAACATAACAACCATGGTTATTACGACTATTCTCCTCTGCTTGTTAAGGTGCTGTGTCTTTTGTTTAATAATTTAATCAGTCAAGAAAAATATAAGGTTAAAAAACTGAGGCGCAGGAGAGAAAACATGGAGAACTATTAATGCCCAATTTATAGACATTTATTATAATTGCTATCTTAGAGAAAATTAGTCTGAAAACCTTAAACTGTGTTATTTTTCCACTTTGCCATTACGACCTTCAATATACAACCGTTTGCTTCCATTCTTGGTCGCCAATGGCGTTACCTACCACCTCGTTAGGGTAGTAGGCAGCATATTCAACACACCCTCCAAGATTGGAATATTAAAAATATTACACTTTTCTGATGAACAAAACCTTTAATACGAACGTGAGTTTCGGCTCATGGCGCCATTATCAGGTAAAACGCCGTAAAACCAAGTGAATTAGAGTAAATGTATCCATGAGGAGGTAGGATGGAAGGAGGGAAGGGCAAAGGTTAAAAGGAGTCTCCATTCCCCTCCCCGTCCCTTCTTACTACCAATATACACTATACGTAAAGTGGTTTACCTGCGTTGTCATTGAGAAGAAAATCGCGTCGCATTAAAGCTAATTAAGTGAAAAAGTTGTGTTTTCAACTTTCTAAAATGGACTCATTCAACAAAGTCAATCCTATAAACCTTATATGTGCGCCCTACAGGGGTAAGAAACCATTCTCATGATCCAACTTATTAATGGGAGCTAGAGTATGTAGTTTTCCAAGGGTCTACTGCTAAAGGCATTTGCTAAAAAATATTTTGAAGCAAGAGTTTACAACTAGTCATTGTATTATTGGCAATTACTTCGCCCAGAGTAATTACAGCTACAAATAAGGAAGTAGGGCATGACAACACTCGTGTAGAGTGGACTCTATTGATCAGAAATTCGGACCAATAGAGAACCAGACGATGGGTAAAGAGGAGCCATCAAATAAAATGTGCGGAGTTGAACGATGAAGACCAAATGAAGTGCAAAACGAAGTAGCACACAGAAGAGCAAAAGAATAAAAGGCAGTATTAGTCAGGAGAAAATGAGTCAAAGGATAGGGTAATCAAAAAATTGATTAATCATAAAAATGACAAAAGGAAAATCAAAAGGGAAGTTTCAAAAGGAAGACCTATGCGTCAGTGAAAGCCAGCGTGATTTAAGACTGAATACCTTTCAGGTCTTAATTTGCCTTAGACTGAAAAGAATGGTGGGATATAGGCAACTAATCTTAGAGCATAAATATTAAAGTTTGGACCCTTTTAGCACAAACTAATGAGGGCTCTTATAATGGAATAGTAGCAAACGTTATGACTTTTTGCTAAGAGGAAATTTAAAATAATTCTTGAAGGTTTTTTAACCCAATATGTTAGCGGAGATCGAATATTTTTACGAATATAACATTGTTCAGGTATTCAGCAACTGAATATCACTTCATTTTTCGGAACTATATTTCAAAGTTCAAGAAACTGCGGGAGATTCTGCTACAACAACTTTTAACGGAGTCATCCGCTACGTGCTGCATTATATTCTTCCCGGTCAAGGCGAATGATTTTTACACTCTGAAATTGTTGCATTATATTTCAAAGAATAGTAGGAAAATTATAACGTGGGACAGAGAGGAACGTGTATGTTGATCTCCTTTTGATAAATTATGGAAAAAAGAAAAAATTATCCAACATTTACGTCTCTTATTCTCCCACGGTTTAGACAAATTATGCACACTTCGTATCCCAGTGGATCTTTTACTTCTCAAAAAGCCAATGAGCAAAAAGCGTGCACATATTTTTCTTGACTCCTCTTCTCTATATTTTTCTTAATATCATTTTGATTTACAAATAACGCATTTGGATCTTTTGTTTTCACAAACGGTGTACTTTATTCATCTCAAATTTTAAAATCTAACTTCATAAAAAAAATCACGCAGTCTCATAATAGACGCTATCCATTTGCTAAAAAGAGAAAAGGGGAAACCGGAAATTCATCACCGATAGTTTATTAACGGTGAGCATATGCCGCAACGACTGGTACTGATATCAGTGACGTTATGCAGCCCCTATGCGACGGGTGGTTGCGACACAAAAAGCAGTTTCTGCCATGAAAGACTACCATCTGCATTTACTTTTAATAGGCCAGCATTATCATGATTTTTAAGCATATCAATGGCGTTAGGAACACACTGTGATCCTTTGTTTATTGTGTACCTTTCTTGACGTCTGAATGATTGTAATATACTAGATCTAGCTTTACAAATATAGCTTACTGTAATTGAAAGCCATTTCCCTAAATAACCTCGAATAAAATCAAATTTTATTCTGGGAAGACGTACGTTACCGTTCAGGGGTCACAAAAAAACGTTTGCTTTGAACGAAGCCATTTTCAGTGTTTTCGACTGAAAATACGTTTGTCATTTATTTAAAAAGAATTTTATGAGAGAACTTCACTTGTCCTAGGTTTTCTTGTAGTTTTTCATATTGGTTATTTAAGTAGAAAAACTTGCTACACTGGTACGCTCATCTCGCTAAAATGTGTTAACAGAAAGGAATGAAAGAAAACCATTAAATAACTCAGGAAATTAACATTTTAGAACCTAGAGTCTAACATTACTATTGATTTACCATGAATGCAGATTTGGATTTCTAATTTCTTTACAATAAAATGCAAACTGAGAAATAATATTCATCCCTGTAAAAATTTAAGACCAGTAAGAATGATGTGAGAGGCGGTGCAATCACATGGGAAAGGAGGAAAAGAGAAACATCTCGACGAGTGTAGTCCCGAAAATTAAGGCACGGTAAAATCGACCTATATACTAAAAATATTCACTTCATTTCTCTTTTTAATTTAAAATGATGCCATTTCAAATACATCCTTGAAAATCAGAAGAAAGAAATCATATATTTCCCAGATCTCATTAAAGTACCGTTGCAAAAGAAGAGATATGAAGAAAGTCAACTAGAGGGAATGGTAGCTACGCTTTAAGTACAATCCTTTACCATGATACAGCATAAATTTATTAATATAAATTATTCCTGTTAATATCTTTTTAATAGTCATATACAATACATACTATATAGTACGATTAAGAACTGTATCTATTGATGATTATGCCAAGCTATCACATAGTTACAGGCGTAACATGGTGAAAACCCTTCATGATGAAAGAAGACACTTTGCTTTTCTGCATAGAATATATTTATTACTAATAACAAAAAATATACTAAGCTAAATTAGAAAACCCTTACTGATGGGTTGATTATTTTGGTATTCTCGATTCGCAACTACAGCTACTTTTTTTATGCTTTCTCACTTGGGCTAAATATTAACAGATCAGTGACATCATCGTTCCACCATTATTCCAGACAAAGGGAATATTCCAAAGGACATGAAATTTCATGTCCTGAACATTTGGATTGCGATGCAAGGAACCATACGATGGAACAGGTGGTGTGCGTTTAAGAAGTCTCAGTATGAGTTACTTAAATGATAACAAGCAAATAATACTACTTTTGACTGAAAAGTACCAGAAATTAATGACGTTATTTGACTTTCCGCGCTGCTGTAGGGCTATCGTGATGAAAATTCCATGGGCTTTGAGCCGTCATTATTAAAACAAACCGCAGCTTATCCTAGTGGAATGGTGTAGATGGGAAACCTACTAGAGTTTTGTGGGGAGAAGAGCAGAAAGGCGAAATGGATAAGATCTATGGGGAAGGAATGGGAACAGCAAAAAACTATGGTGGTAGGTAGAGAGTGCGGCGAAAATGCCACTGAAAATGAGAAAGGGGATATAAGGGAAGATGAAAAGAGGAATGGATGGAATGGAATGGGTACTGGGTTAAAGGGTATTTCCACCATCAATTAACACCTTCCGCTCCTCCCTCTATCTTTCTGACACAAATACTCACCACATGAACCAAAACCTACCTCCTTCCCTTTTCCGCGACGCCCCCCCCCCGTTAATTCCTGCATTCCCCTCTCCCCCTTCTTCGACCCCCCGACCCTTTACCCTACATGGATGGCAACCATACCTTATCCCGCGTAATCCAACCGAAGGCTCCTATCTTCCCCTTGCATCCTTCCCGAGCGCACATTCTTCCTCCAGGGAAACTCTACACCCCTCTCGTGCCTCAACCCCCCCCCCTCTTCTCGAGCTTCTCGTCGACACTCGGTGGTGGAGCAGGCGAGAAGCTGGGGGTGCTTCAGAGAACGAGATGCCGAAAGAGGAGACGAGGGGTGAGGGGAAACGCGTGGTTTAGTTTAGGGTAAAGCACGTAAAAGAAGATCCAAGAGGGCAAAGAGAAAGCGAGAGAAAAAAATATTGTTTCGAGGTTGCAGAGGAGGTAATCAGTGTCTCGAAATTTTACCCCGTACACCCAATTTCGTCTCTATACGCATTACAAGCAGACGCTTAACACTTGTGAAATCCCTTAATTGAATTGACAATAATCTCATTCAGTACCTCATTACTGCCTTGAATTGAATGAACGAAATGAGTTAGCCTCAAAAGGACCTCGATTGTTTAGCCACTCCATTATCCGTCGCGGAGAGGCTTTTAGAAGGGATATTGTCTCTTCGTTAACGGCTTAATTAGAAGAGAAACAAGAATTGCCAATGATCTAGCAAAACTCTTATTTATTACTTTTACGAACAGACATAAAAGAGATGTGATCTCGGTAAGGCCACATTTATGAGGACAAGAATACATGAAACGTACTAGAATACATGCAGCTGAACAAAGTCCTATCGTATTTATTCCACAGGGGGCTTTGACGATGGGTTTTTTTTACTCTAAAATCTACATCTGCATAAATACCCCGCAACCAACCAAAAATGTGTGTGACAGATGATGCAATCACCAGATGTGATAGGTAAGGGATAAGAGGGATGAAGGATACTAAACAGGTTAGGAATAGGGATGAAATATATATTAAAACACCGAAAATACATTCCAATCCTGATACGTAAGTTATAAAATCAGTATTAATTTTATATGCTATAAAATATCTCGGGTATAATAAATAGGTGGGGATATAAATGAACCACAACTGCTCAAGCAATAGACCACAATCACTAATAAGATAAATCATGCGGCAGAGAAAAGGACAAACTCAGTTATTCCACAAAATATAATTTTGTAGCGATCGGCTTCGATACAGCGTATCATCGTCTAGCGAGATGGTGGTACGCTGTATCGAAATCAGTCGTAATAAATTTATACTTTGCGGAACCACAGAGTGGAACTTTTTTACGAATTATGAAGGAGTTCCATCAAGTAACACCATCCAACATTGCATATATATTATCAGAATTGGAAAGAAGAACAAAGGGTAAAATTCTATTAACCCATGGCCATGCAACTTATGATACCCACCCCTAAAGTCACAGGTAGAGAATGTGGCACCCCGCTGTTGACAGTGTACCGGCATCACTCCCAAGGAGACAGACGGGCGATGAAAGGAAAAACTACAAAACACCACAGAAAAGGGCAGGAAATGATATAACTTGCCCTGCGCTCATTTTAAGCAAGACTCGTACGATCAAGTGGGAAGGAAGTTGCCAACAAAATACCTGAGATAAGTGGAAAAATGCATGTGTATAATAAAACTATTTTTTCCCTAGACACTGCGTGTAGTATGTGACATTCCAATCCAACCCTTTAGTGTCTATCTCGAAATGATAGTTCATTATGAACTATTTTAGAAAATAAAACAGACTATCGGAAAATTTGGCACATGAGTATTGAATTAACAATAAGCCTTAATCGAAAGAATAAAAAGCATGCTTGACTTTGATATTGATCCACTTATGGGTCCTTACTGGCAATGAACCATAAAATAAGATGTAAAAACTTGGGGGATGGTTCGTTGGCTAACGTACTGGCTTTCCATCCAGAGTCCCGGATTTCAATCCCAGAGGCGACAGATATTTTTCAGTGGTATCCCGAACCCTACTTGAGGTGCCTGGTGGAGGGGACTATGAGTACACCATCCGTTGGATGGGATGTTAAACTGTAGATCCCTTGGCGCCTTTCATTAAGAGCAGGCTAATTCCGACGCCGGGTTTCTCTCCACCCGTCATTATTTCCTATCCATCCTCTATGGCGCACATGACCGCAGTTGTCGGTCACCTCCTCTAAAAAACTAAAACTATATTAAAACTTCCGCATTCAAAAAATCAAAATAATCCTTCTTCGAGATGTCTCGTGCTACGTGACTTTTTACGGTTATAACTTTACCCCTCACCTTTCGTCTATTCACCTATAATTATTGAGTAAGGCTTTCCACCACATTTTTTCCTACACCGCCCATCAACTCGCCCTTATTGCTCTCTCCTATGCCACCTTTCCATTACCTTACCCCGCCCTGTCCATCCATCTTTACCCACCTCATTTTTCCCTCAATTGGATCCCCACACCACCTTACCCATGACACCTCCCTTTTCCTTGCAGTACACCTACACGCACCGTCCTAACTTTTCCCCTCGCCCAACCCTTTTCTCTCTAAAATCCCAGGGCACACGCCCATGCTTCCCCTTTCTTTTGCCCATGACTCCTCTACCCCCTACTCCACATCCCCACGTTCCCCACCCTCTTCTTGATAAATGGACCAATTCGTTACTCAATCCTTCCCTCTTCCACCACCTCCCCTTTCTCTCCCCCTCCTATCTCTCGGTTACCCTCTACCCTCTCCTCCCTTAGCCTCGTTCTGTTTTCCGCCCTCGTTCCCCTCCAAACCTTTCCGACTTTCCAACGCAGGCTACCACTCTTTCCCTAACGGCGCTCTTCTACCCATATCTCAGTCCTTATTAACTGCGGCCATCCCTCATACACTCCTTTTTCTCTCCGCCCCTGAGCCAGCTCGGATTCACCTTCACCCCGCACAAGCTCACGCCCCGCCTCCTCACCCTCCTTCAACGTCACCGACCTTCAAAGTTTCCGGTCACACTTTCGACTAAGCTCGCGATTATGCGCCCGCTTTCTTCCACCCGGTTTTCTGCCCCTCACTCCACGCTTTGTTTTCCGTTTTTACCTCATTCTTCGAACTCGAAGATAACTTGATTTTTTCTCCTTTTCCCTGAATAACTTGCATTAATTTTAAAGAGTTCCTCTTACGTCTGTTGTACTAGTTGACTAAGTACTGAAACTTAAAGGTCAATACGTCGAAAGCGTTTCATATTTCAGGTTTATATCACGATTTTATTTGTCAAGATTCTTCAATGTATTCATTGTCTAAAATTTCTTAAAATTTCACTGTTTGAAACTTAAATGATATAATGTGTTTATTTTCTTCTGAACTCTAAAGTGTAACTTCATGTGTTACTAGTACACGAAACTGCAAGAAGTAATTACAATTTATTTATATTTTCTTCTGTGCGCAAGACATTTTTAGTGAATAAAATGATGATGTGAGCATGTACAAAGTCTTCTCGGGTTTTTCACCAGGAAAGACTGTCACTACTGGCCGACGTATCAATTTGAAGTTTCAAATCGTGGGCCCCGGTGGAAGACCCGAGAGGAATTTCTGCACGTATTACGTCGGGAAAGCACGTGATCTTAAGAAGTCAGAATTTAAAAGGATTAAACAGCTCATCATTTCCTATTGTTTACCATGTTTGACCTCATGGCTAACATATGAGTCAATTTATAAAACAATATCTAGTAACCCGAGGAATGATTCCAATTTTAACGGTTAGTACACATTTAATTATGACTTTCAATGAATTAAAATTTCCAAAAGCAATATAGTATTTTCTGGTTAGAGCGACAAGTTTATTGGTATGACAAATTTACAAACTAGAAGCTACATGCAATAATATGCATATTTTAATCAGTATTCTTTGCGTGCGATGCATGTTTGGATGTACGAATTTGTATAATTTTCGGGGATGCATACATTATTATCATGTAAGTTTAAATTAAATTTACTCTTGCCTTAGGATTCATTTGGAGAGTACATCCGCTGAACTCTATGCAACCGTTAGCATGTACCGTGTAAATACATAATCCTTCTCCGATGATTAAGGTGAGCTGCATCTCCTCGCTTAATGAGCCGAGTGAAACCTGCGCAAATCCCTCATAATCTGGATTAGGCGGTGGTACCAGTGGGAGTGATTCGCGTTTGTCAGTGGAGGAAAGAGATGAACTTTGAATGGAGGTGAACGCAGCCTACCGAGCATATTCTATTCCCGGAAATAGCCCAAACCCCTACTTCGAGGCAATTCTGAATTTCTAGTAAAAAATGCATCATTAGGTGAATAGTTCTTGAAAAATCACCGGAAGCAACAATTTGTTCATGTGAAATATAACTATGCAAGTCTCAAGTAAAATTTTCATCGAGAATATAATGAAAATTTTCATTTTAGCTTCTTATAATCGCAGTACCAACGTTTTCATTGGCTAGAACAAATAGACATAATAGCTAAGTCAAACTTTCAAAAACACGTAAAACGAAAGTTAAGTTTGAAAAAATCTTTACTAAATTTTAGTGAAAGCATTTATGTTACAAATTTCTGGCCAACTTTATCAAATTCCTTTTCCCTTTTTTTATATTACACTCATATTTTTGGCAACTATCAGAAAAAAAGAATGTAAGATGAAGAAGGTAAGCACATGCTAAAAATATTGCGAAATAAATTATGAGAAATAGAAAATGTTTCTTATTTTTCTGTAATTATTGAGTTTATTTTGCTTTTAAATATCAATCTATTAGCATCATCTCAGCATGTAATGCATTTAAAGAAAGAGTCTTTCAGAAGACTTAATTCCAATTCATGAAGAAGGCTATTTTTATGAAATAAATCAAAGAAAATATTAATTTTCCGCTGACATTTACATGTATACAAATGAATTCGATACAACTATTTCAAATAAATCCAAACTATTCCATTATTTTTTAAGTATAAAATTCTGCCTTCAAAGAGTATCAATCAAAGCGTCAAAGACTTACAAAAATGATAAGCAAAAAGTTTTGAATGATTCGGATGCGAGTTTTTAGTAGCAAAAAGGCAATCAATAGTGCTGTACCTAGATGGCAAGATTCGAGGATTACTTAATATCGAAGCTCTTGGGGGTTAATCGAGGCCTCTACGCAAAAGAAATTAACATCAATCCAAAATAAAACCTCTTCTTCACACCCTCAATCAAATTTTTGCTCCGACATCACCGTTGAATAAATCATATTCAGCTAACTTGTTCCAAACGACGGCAATTTTAATCAAGATAATTTACTTTCACGCGAACGCATTACATCTCCTGTGACAAAACTTCTCGCATCTCCGCCCAGTCAGCAATTTCTTTAGGGAACTGAATCCAAGTTAACGGTGATACAGAGTAAAGGGATTAGTGAAAGTAAGAAATGAAGCAAGGTAAGAGAAAGTAGGGACACGACGCGACGTAGTGAGCAATATTAGACCTGAAAACATGGAACAAGGAGTAGTGAAACAAGAATTATGAAGGAAAAGGCTTCATTGAAGTTAACCATCGGTTCCCTTCAAACCACACTAATCCCTTAAAAATTCCTATATTGCCACCCACTCCCACTCTGGGTGCTCACCTTATTCCATATCCCGACTAATGGCGTGGCATGAGGGTTGAATTAGAGAAATAGGCGTGGAGGTGACGTCAGAGAATGGGCGTGAAAGGGAAACTAGAGGAGAGCGAAGAGGAAAAGAATGTGAGCAGACTAAGAAAGTATGATTTAAGACCAATGATGTGCTCGCTGCAATGGCAAGAGTGAAATTTTATTGCAATATTCATCTCAAGAAGAATAGAGGTGATGCGAATCGAATTGGAGCTCAAAAATAAGCATTCCCCCTGAAGTCCCGTGGGATAAAGTTCAGCAACATACGATTAGTGGCAGAATATCCTGGCGTTCCAGTCACAAAAACAAATTTGAGCACTTTTTTATTGAATTGTGGATTCAATTTAGGTACTCGGATAATTGCAAATTCCGTCCACCAGCTAGCTACGTCTACAAATAATCATAATGTACAAATGTGATAGTTTCCGTTTTAAGTCAACGGCTGAAACAAAAATACCGAATAAATGTATTAGTTTAATATTTTATTGCATGTAGAATTTAGCCCAAAAATATGTCAAAGTTATCTTCCAGCTATCTCAGCAAAAATAGCCTTAACTACGGTCATGACCATTACGTTAATGTGGCTATTTAATTGATAACATGATACGGGTCTTTAAGTAAATGAAGTAAAATCATGTTGAAAAGCTATATATATAAAGTATTTTCCAAAGAGTTAATATATTAAAATACGTACTCGGAAAATCAGAATTCTTTGACTTTACCCCAGAGGGCTGGAATATTTAAATTCACATGAGTGGTTTCGGTTTTAGGTGACAGCAGTCACTTAATTTAAATTTATGCTTCACCATCAACAAATTTAAGAAATCTAAGTTTCAAATTAAAGATAAGGATGAAAATACTTTAAAATATTTTTACATCATAAACCCATTGTAAATCTCTGAAAAATAATCATATAGAATATCCGTTTTAATACATATGAAGACCAGTATTTTATGCTAATGAGATTTTTCATGAATAATACATATAAATATTTTTGGAAAGCGTTGTTTTTGAGAGAGAGAGCCACCACAAACTTCAGATTCTAATCAGCCCAAATGAAAAATACAATTCTCAAAAACAGTGAAAGAACGGAAAATATAAGTTTATGCAGCGTGTATCACAAAGCAGGACGTTTATCGTTCGCAGAAAAATCAAGGAAACAATTAAAGAAAACGACGAACTGGAAATCACAATGGTGTGTAAAAAATGAAACGATAAAAAATTCCATTCGATTGACTGACACTTATAAGAAGAAGATGAGTTGTAATGAAAGCCTCTGAAAGAAAGTAGAAAATAAGGTATTTTGGAGTGAGTGGCTTAAAGTGGAAGAGACTGGAAAGAGGGGTCAAACGGCTCCGGAAAGGAAAAAAATGGAGAAGAGGGTCGGAGCGTTTTCAAGTCGACTGCCATTTTTCACAATACTTAAGGTAAATTCTTAAATAAACCAGTCTGAAAGAAATTATGTCGTAAATTTCGAGTTCTTCATGAAGATGGCGTGGATTTATTGTTATTTGAAGAGCAAGAAGAGATTTACAAGTTTATCATCATTATTTGCAGTATCTACAAATGGTTGTTTTAATCAACGTGAAAAGGTATTAATGTCTCCAAAACAAAACACCAGTTAAGATTTTGGATGAGGAAGTTTTTAGAGAATTTTATTTTTTAAATTATTTAAGTCATCACAATTGTTTCTTAAAATAATTGTTTTATTGCATTAACGAGAAAGCAATAAATAATGAGAAAATAAATCTACATTTTAAATAAACACATTACTTGACATTACGAATTTCAATTAAAGTAAATAAATTTTTTTCAGATCGCCTCCCAAGTTTATGTAAAGATTCATAAGTATTACGAGTAGAGCCTTTCAACAAATATACTTATAATTGCTATCACACTACCAATCCTCGATCGATTGAAAAAGAATTCTTCCCTTTAATGACTTATAATATCTTAATAATGGGTATTGATGGTTTTACTATAAAATTACCTCTATTTTGAACTGTATATTGTAATAATCGAAAAATGTGCACCATAAATATAAACTTTACAATGAAACGTTTTTTTTTACTTTAATAATGTTGAAGTTTCAGTGTTCCATTGCTCCCTCTTAAAAATATTTCACAATACCCACAAGTTATATCAGCCGAACCAAAATTTGGTTAGGCATGTGAGAGTAGAGCTCATCTAACACTTATACTGTGAGTGAAGGTGAAGGTGTTCCGACTAGCTCCGTTTTCAAGCTGCGCCCTTCAAATCATCACAAGAACACTTTATGCACTGGCCAACCGCGACTCCAGATCAAGACACTTTACGTAAAAAAATATGCATTACAATTAAACATTAATATCTAGTAACAGAAGTTTGATTTGAGCCTGTTACGTTCAAATCAATCCAAGGGTGCGTTGCAACCAACAATTTTGATACTTTTGATTATCACGCTCAACTTATGTGTTTAAGTAAACATTGAGGAACAGAAACTGCGTATTAACATTATCAAAACGATATAATGTGCATTCAGTTGTCATTACCCTTCATTGCTATTATTTACGTCCAGCAAAATAGCTGCAAAACTGGGACTAAATTTTTTAGACCTTGTATCCAAATTCCGGCGATTTTGTGAATAATGTCTTAAGTTATTAGGCTCGGTCATAATCCATCTCCATCAGTGCATACGTATTTATCATAACAACATAATATTATAAAATGTTAATAAATAATTAACCCCAATATTTTTCTCGCCCAATTATACGAGCAAAAATGAGTATCAGCATTAAAAATCATTATCATTCAGAAAGTATGTTGTTTTTCTTTAATTTCATAAATGAAATAATTACCAAAGATACAACCTATCAAATTTGTTCAGCACTTGCCTGCAATACTTTACCAATAAACTTGGTCACAGAATATGCGTACGTTTTTAAAGTAGATGGAAATGTAACAAAAAATCTACATCCTCACGAGAAAAAACGAGGGTGACAGTTGCTTCGATAAAAAAAGTGAATACCAGTAACATTATAACCGAAAAATACGAAATAAGGGTGAAATCAAAGAATAGAGATTGAGTTTTAAGGTTTTATAGATGTGATATTGAAATGATATACTTAAAAAATAAACGACGTAAAGCAAAGTATGGATGGATTGGAACAGGAAAGTTAAATTCCTCCCTGTCAGGTAGAAATTCGATGAGCGACCAAATTATATTTTATAGAATTCATTTATGTGCTTAGGGGTATTCGGGATCTATTGACTTGTTTGAATAAAACAGGGAGTATCTAACAAATTAAAATAGAATGGATGTTATTTAACCAAGGATCTTTTTTAAGAACTCATAAAAGTGGAGCCGGAATTAAACGTGCAAGCATTTTGAATTTTAAATTCACCCTTAGTAACTTCCTTCGCCAGGGTAGAAAATTTTCATTTCGCATTCACAGTAGCAGGGCGAAGGGGATTAGAAACTCGTCGTTATACCTTCTTGAACTCCTAGACTCAGACGTTCTTTCTGGCGTTCAACCAAAGTTGCAATTCTTAACTTCCAAATTTACAATGATTTATGATTGTGTGAGTTTACGAAGACGCTGGTATATATTTTGTCATAGTACTTCATTGCTACTTGTCATAGCATTTATGTCCCTCTTTAACCTACTTCGTTAATTACTGCTACGTTGTAACGAGATGTCACTCAGGATATCTCAAGGTAAGGTTGGAATCACTTAGCAACTGTTGTAGCTGAAATCACTACGCGCCCCCGGTATTATGTTCGAGGTGAACCCAAATCTTTCTAAAGTCTATCGGGAGAGTTTCGGCAATGAATACTATTTAATTAGGCCTCGAGTAAGAGGATATAGTAATCTCAACTCCGTCGTGTTTTGTCACCACAGGGTAGATAACTGACACGTAATAGACTACAGTTGACACTCAGGAACATAAGGCATGTAATAGGACTTCTGCACTCCTAAACAATTCTATATTCTACTATTCACTAATTTCGTTACATCCAAGGGGATCCAAAGTCGTGCCTATTTTCCCCCAAAAGATGTCTTTAAATCGAATCTTTAAATTCACATGTTCTCCTTTTGCGGAAGCATCTTCATAGTTTTTTGATTCGCAAATAAATCTATGATTTCATGAAGTGCAACATTTTCTTCCATTTAGCATAGTTTTCAAGACATTGCGTCAACCTCATTGGATTATGGAATTTCATTAACCATGAAAACCTAAATTCGGTTCAAATGGTAACTGCATTCAAATTTTAGACAATAATTTAGGAACTGCATGCATAAATTTATAAACGTTTTTTACTGCCACGAAATATAGGCACTGATCAACCACACATCAAGTGGTCCTGTTATTGAACTTTCTTCCCAGTAAGGGTTTTAATCATTATAAAGCGCTGTTTACCAAGCCATTAATAATGGCACGTCATTCTTAAGGATGAGTGAGTTCTGCAATACAGAAGTAACATGATCAAACCAATTTCCCTACGCCAACAATCTACCAAACGTTAATATGAGAAATTGATAATTTCAATTCGTAAATAACACCACAAACACATATTTATGGTAAATATCAAAACAGAACCGTCTAAGTAAGAGTTAGTATGAGGTGGGTGGCGTAGAAAATGGGTATAAATTTATTTGGAGCAGAAAAAAGTGCAAAAATTTAATATAGAAGGCCACTTCAAAAGAATTTTTACAAAGCGGATCAAATTTGTAAGTCGGATTAAACATAGCGACAGGGACAGAGTCGGAATTAAAAGACCCGAAAGTGTCGAGCTGGGACCGAGGAAAAAATAGCGAGCTAGAATTGTGGCGGGATATAAAACTGAAAATGAACCCGTGGATGAAACGGATGTTCAAAACAGAAACGTGAGGGAGGTTCTTGGTATGTTCGAAGCGCAGGCAGACATCGAGGGAATAGTTCCATAAGATGGGATATACTCTTCTATGAGGTGGACATAATCCCGTAAATCGCTGGGTAAAAAACCCTCCTCTCCTGCCTTTTCAAGTGATCCCCTGCAGGCGTACGTACTTTTTAACTGCATCTGTGAATTCTGCACCGTGGAAAATAGGCGAAAACTGGCATGGGTGAAACTTGAAGAGGGAAAAGGGGGTCGAAATTGGAAGGTATAATTCTAATTCCGCAGCAGGATATTTGAATTCGCGTGGAAGGAAGTAAAGTTCCCTTGTCTCTTTGAACTCCGAAGCAGAAGAGGTTTTTCCAGTTTCGGAGATGTTCCAGCCAGATGCTGCGGAGGAGGGTAACAGAACGGAAGGCGGAAAGGGCTGAAAGAGATGAGTTCGCTGTTGGGTCCTCGTAAAACTACATTTATTTTCTGCTCCTGCTTCCATCACCAACCCTCTCCTTTCCCTACCCACCGCCACCTGCTTGTGGCCCACCTTCCTTTCCATCTCCGGATCGAAGAATTGACTAATAATTTCACCCTTGGACGACAGAAGACTCAATTAAAACGCTATTAAGGAGTCTGCTTGAAAATTAAAATGGGGCGAAGGCAAACGGGTAAGGGTTTCGGGGGAGCAGTGCGGAGTTGGCTCTGAGAAAGGGGCGATGGGAAAGAATGGGAGAGGAGGGGTAGAGTTTAAGTAATTGGAAAGCAGCAAGAGAGCGGGGCAGGGTCGTGGAGGATGTGAATATCGAGAGTTTAGGATATGCCATGTACGTATGGGAGAGGCTTAATGAAAGAAGGTTGAGATGATGGGACAGCAATAATAACAACTAAAAAACTGGGAGAAATTAAGTGGTGGCATAAAAAAGCACGCCAGATGAAATAAGATGGAACAGAATTGACGGCGTCATGTTCTTTACGAAATGCTCTTCAATATTCAGAAAGGTTTGGGATAAGTTTGTACCTGAGCGCTGTTGTCCTCAAATTTGGCTGGTTCAGAAGGAATTAATTTTTGTAACTCACTCAACACCGAATGTTACGGCATTATTTATTGAAATTTGAATATGAAGATGTTTTTCCAGTATATGTATTAATAGCAACGGTTGCTGTATTGGAAAAGCTTCTAAAAAA
The DNA here is from genome assembly GCA_037158775.1 of Hetaerina titia. Classification (NCBI taxonomy): domain Eukaryota; kingdom Metazoa; phylum Arthropoda; class Insecta; order Odonata; family Calopterygidae; genus Hetaerina; species Hetaerina titia. Next base: position 67,401,552 of record CM073770.1, read on the forward strand.
ACTACGTTTCAAAATTCAATCGTTGAAAAACTAATTAGCAATTATCAATTGAAGCATGAAATGTATAAATTTTCAGATAATGTTTAATTCAAATGCCATCATCAAGGTGAAACTAATTAAATGGAACAAAGGTAAAGGCAGGTAGGATTAATGCGTTGCCAAATTTTGAAACTAATAAGACATGAAAAGAGAACATCAAGGCCAATTATCTGAGTGACGAGAATTAATGTGTGGCGTAATCACGAAATGCACCACTTGTTTATTCACTAAAAGTCTTTATTAAAGTAATCAAACTAAGGCGTAAAGTCAAAACAATTTAGAAAGTGTGGCAGTGTACGAGAAAGAATAAAAAACAAACACCAAGCAAACATTTCGCAATTCTAAAGCTCATATTTTCATATTTTGATTTCAAACACGTCTCAATGCCAGAAATTGTAATCTGCCCTAAGCGCTCCTTAAATATTGTTGCTAGCTCAATCTTTGACATGGTTAATCCAACCCTGATTTTTATCTATGAATGGACAATGACTGTGAAATTTTAAGTAAGAGACAGGAACTTTCAAGGCAATTGCTTATTGTGAACAATCTGATTAGTAACGCGCATTTTATTTACTCCACATTCACTGACACTTTAGATTTATCATATAAAAGGAAGCTAAAATTTCTTTAAAATATTTAAGGATACACTTGAATAGGTCCAAATATGGCCTTTCAAATAGATAAGTAACTTTCCCTTTAAATTAAAGTTTATTGTGGTGCTAATTATTACCTTGGATATTTCCTAAATTAGATAGATTAAGTGAAAAAATTCACAAATTGCATATATAAATTTAGAACAAGAATAACTACTTCTATATCATTTTTAACATCAGTTTCTGATTATCAGCAAACAAAAAAGTGCATTGCATTGGTAATATAATATATTTTAACGATAATTTTCATTTTACTTTAAATCGTTTTTTTTTCAGTATGTTATTGGATGAAACTTTCAGCTACATTTCTGGCATACTATAATAAAACAAAGAAAAATCCACCCCGCTACAAAAATTAATCAATTTCAGCGTAGAGAACCACTGCAATATGTGGAAACAGGTATAGATGAGAGAAAGTTGGAAACGAGAAAAGAGGAAGCAATAAAGCGAAAGATCACGTGCAATACTGTTGAGTGACAGAGAAGAGATGGTGTTTAGTGTCGTGCCGATTGGTTGAAGTTGGAAGTCATTTTGTGTGGTTTTCTGGAAAGCCAATTTCAAGGCTTTGCCGCTGATAGAGAAATCCTGGCTGTCCATTACGTATAACGATCTGGAAAACGTGAAAGGTGAGCGTAATGAACAGAATAGACGGACTCGAGCAAGGTGTGTGCGCTAACATCACGCCAAGGGATGAGTTCAAGAAAGGGATGCCATTAATGCCATAGGCATTTGATTGGTTAAAAGTGAAAACTTAACGAACAAAAACAGCATCTTCTTAATTAATAAAGAAGCTAAAATAAGGTAGAATAAATTATGAAAATGGTTATACGATATTTAAAGGGTTTTATGCAACAAACTTGGTCGTTAAATAAGCACGAGTATGTACCTCATGCTTAGGTTGAGAGATTCGCAGAAATAAAGATCAAATGAAGTGCACATGAAAGACATTTCTCTATTTCATTTTATGCTAACAATTTTATTCAGAGAGATGGGAACCACACGCGTCATGTATCTAAAAAATCATAACAAATTAAATTACTGTTTACTACAAGTTTACCGATTACTTGGCATCATGTCCGTTATTGTATGAAGCGGTTAGTAATTTAAGTCGTCTATCACTGAAAAGCATTTTTCATCCTTTTCCAACACTTTCCTTCATGTCTATAATTGTATAATTTAGCGATACACAAATACATAAATGTCGTCAACTGCAATTGATGTCGCAAGATCCTTAATTTTCTTCCGTATTCAGTTTCAATTAATTGAATGGATAACTAAATATTCTCGCGTAACTTGGAGAATGCTTTCAAAAGTACGGGTAGTCTAGGATATTTAAGAATTCATTTTACACTACGTTATCTTTATACTATACCAATCGCCCATCGGAAGTAATTGCATTTTTTATGAAGACAATTATTTCGAAAGACAGGAGGTATCATTCCAGAAAATTCGCTTCCAATTAACACGGTTTTTATTCAGAAAATTCAATTTTCCAAACACTCAAGGTGAGATTTAGCATAAGAGTGACAACTTTTTAGTTCGTCATAAATGAGTTCCATTGATTACAGATAACTATCGTCCATTACAAAGTAAAAACTTGTATCACCTTTTCCAAATCTCTATCGTCATACTATTTCCTAAAATATCTGCCATTTTTAATTGCCTAACGCAGAGGCGTAATGTCAATTTGAATTATGAATGCCACGAGAAAAATTCCATTTAAACGGATATTTATCGACCGATATACTAGTAAGCACTCGCAAATGGGGATCAGGATCCCCACCGAGAGGGTTCAAATCCTGGAAACAATAAATACTTTTGAATGGTATCCCGATCCCTACATGAGGTGCTTTGTGGAGAGGACTTTGAGAGAGTACAACGTCCGTCGGATAGGACGTTAAACTGTGGCCCCTTCGAGCCTTTCGACAAGAGTAGGCTAATTCCGATACCGGGTTTCTCTCCATCCATCCTTTCCCAACCATCGCTAATGGTGCAAATGACCTTAGTTGTCGGTCGCCTCACCACAAAAACTACAAATACTACAACTACCGATATATATATATATATATATATATATATATATATATATATATATATATAACAGTAACAAACAGTCGCAACTCTCGTCAGACAACCTATGTTGTGTTGGTTTTCACGGGAACCACGTCAGGGACCAACCACAACCTTTCGACTAGAATACGCTCTGTGGTGGTTTACGGGAAATGAGTTCACGCCAGGGACCACACACAGCCACACACAAATACAATCCTGACTGGAATCCTCCACGAGGCTGTTAGACCCCGTTAAAGATTCCACGTGGAAATGTAATCCTTCACGAGGCTGTAGAGAAGACCCCATTAAAGATCCCTGGATATTCTACAAGCACACACTCTGTGAATATCCACGAAGGACGAGCACAGACGAATCATATACACTAGCTCTCAAGAAACACACACTCACACCCTCAAAGGGCCCAACTTCATGGAGAAACTGAATACAGTTAGAACGAAGCTGAGGATATGCGTCGAACACGCGTGTTTCGGCCACAAAGTGGCCATCTTCAGCGAACTGAAGGGAAAACACTTCCAACATAAGGTTTAAATTAAACAACTGAAGACAAACGTCAAATATATATAGTGACTGAAGACGGGATGTAGGAGTTAGGGGACCAATAGAATTAGTGTTGGTCCCTGACATGGTTTCCGTGAAAACCAACACAACATATTGGTCTGACGAGAGTTGCGACTGTTTATTACGGCCATTGGAGTTTTCCCCCCTTCTCATTTTAGTGCTCAATCTATTTACATATATATATATATATATATATATATATATATATATATTTATATCACACCACAGATAATTCTACCCATCTATCAGCTCAAGAGATCCTCTCAATGGAACCCAGATACGTCGCTATCTCCTCGAAAGTCCGTCATGACCCCGTTCTCAACCCTTCATTCTTCTTCTTTTTCACCCAGTTCCTCGCGTTACATTTTACCCTCAAAGTTTCCAACGCCTAAGGTGAACTCTCACACACTCCCATCTTTATTTTTCCCTAGAAAGTATGCTCTTTGGGTCTTTGATCCAACCCAATGATTATCACTCAAGTTTTCCGAAAACTAGAACATTGAACTGGAAACTTCTCGTGCTCAGAGAGGCAGCCCTCCACTTCCCCTTCAGGATGATATACATATCGCATTCCTGCTTACATCCCAAGGTACTGTCACCCTCTCGGAAACTATCTCCCCGATACAATTTCCAAAGACTCCCTCACTATCAGCACGTTCTCCTCTACTCAAAAATCCTCCCAACTCCTCTTTCAAAATCCCTCGGCACCAAATCAATCCTGTGTGTCTGTCTAGTCTCCCTATTTTGTCGCCAGAACCCGCCACTCTAAATTCACCGTACCTCAACCCGCTGCATGCCCGGCGATGAATGACATGCCCACCCCTCCCTCTGCCCACAAACAAAACCTCCCACAACCCTCACATTCCCTATCTCACGAACTTAAAACCGCCTATGTATACATCACGAGGGGGACATATTCGAGCTCTAAGACTATCTCTCATTAATGTCGAGCCGTGAGAGTAGAAATGGAATATGGAGGGCGGTTCGGCGGATGGAATGTGGTGGATGGGTTTGTGTGCGATCTCGTGAATCTATGCTTTTGTGCGTGCGTGTGGGTGGAGAGATGGCATTGTACGGGATTAAGAGGGGCGCGGGAGAGGGATGGAGTGGGCTCAGGACAAGGGAGGATAGATAGGAGTGGAATTGAAGAGGAAAAAGGAATCGAAGTGAGGGCTTTTTTCCCTGACACACAAAGTAATAAGGAGAGACAGGAAGAAGTCGGAGGAGCGGAGGGAAGGGAAGCGTAAAAACGGCGTCGAGGGGGGATTTATGCGAGGGGCCAGCAGCAGCGCCGGGTGTGGGCAAATGGGGAGGGGGGGGGTTTAAGGTAGGACGGTTGGCGAGACAGGGGTTAGGAAGGAATGGGTGTGCCAAAACATTGCCATGTATGGAAATTTGACTGGTTAAAGCGCGAAGCCATAAGGATCAAAATCAGCGTATAGCAAGTAAACGTGCGAGAGGGGCCAGGAAAGGAAACGCCTTACGTAAAAGATGAATCATGCCTTCTATGGGAGTGTGGAAAGAAAAAGTACTCTCCACAGTCCACCAGGAGTAGCACCGCTAAGCCGTGTGGAGAGGGTTGCGGTTAACGATCAGTTATTCAACTTGAATCAGCCATCAATTGTTTAATTATGGCAATGGAACAAATGAGTGCAATAATAATATGTTTGAGTGAAGGAACATTGAGACGGAGAAAAATTTCCTTGTTCCACGTTGATGTAAAGAAATATTTTTCATATTTTGATTATTTGTATCAATTCTTAATTTGCATAAACTTCAAAGATAAAATATGTCAATTTCAAACCAGGAAGGTGAGACCTGAAGTTAACTGATACTAAAACTAAAAATACGAAATTAAGAAATAAAACAAATAGGAACAGCCTGGCAAAAAAACCACAGTCGGTAACCTTATTTCCTACAATGACTACATGATTTCATACGTAAAACTAATGCAGTTACACCATATTTTCTCAATGTTTTCAAACAGTAAGGTGAATTTTCAATAAAAAGTTTCCCATTAAAAGCAATGAAACACACAGTTTCCTACGTTTTATTTAGAATTCGATCCAGGGTCTACTCGGATGAAAGTCGAATATATACGCATTCATCTACCCACTCTAACCAAGCCTGGGATTTTATCCTTGATGAATAGTCTTGGTATTTAAGTTGTACAGAGCAGAATTGTTAAAATTAATAATTATTTATGAAGACGTTTAAAGCTTATAGAAATGAAATAGAAAACGGATATCCCTTTGCGTTTGGTGAACTTAAATAAGAAAAGTTCGATTTTCGCAAAGTTAATACTAATTTTTCATGATGAAGGGAAATCTCACAAAAGCAATTACTAAGCAATAGAATTTAACTCAAATCTATAATTCTCAAAGCCATTTGAAACACTACTGATTATGTGTTTTAGATTTTGGCTAAGTAATACTTATATGCCCCAGAATCAGCCCAAAGGCTAATATTCGATTTCACCTAAGAATGTACTAAAAATTTGGTAGGCAATGCCTCTTCGACAGGATTTTAATAGCATATTTCAACTAAATGGTAATCTCACTCTTAATTTTAAATAACCAAAGAATTAATTCAAACCTGCAGCCTGAGCAAAAACTCGAGGGCAAAAATTTTTCGCTCTATAGGATCTGAACTGACGACATGAATAGGTATTAAGAAGGAATTTCGAGGAATCAGGCGGCGTATATAGACAATGGGGGATTAATGCAAAGCCTGAGTGAATGGTCATTCGCGAATTTTTTTTCGGCCAAAGCTGAAGAGAGATGGAAAAATTCCCCTGCATTAGTACTTAAGATGCTGCAATAGCTGGTTAGAGGATTGTAACTATATAGTAAATGTGGAACCAGGTTTGGTTATTTATATTTGGGTGGAGAGAAGGGCATGGATCTTTCCCACTTATACCATGCTCAGAGGTGGGAAGTAAAGTATATAAGTTGTGCGACAAAGAAGAGCTGATATAACTTTTTCCACCCTTGCTCACCCGAAAATCACTTAAAATCCTACGGACCTCCGACTGCTACTAATTAAGGGGTGGGAGTTGTGTTGAGATAACGGGAAGTAATTGGGAGAGAATTGGTATGTGGGCACGATGTCGAAATAAGCTGACGATTGGGCAGAATTTAGAGCTATAGGAGGGCATATAATATATAATAAGGAAATGGGGGGAATTAAGAGGAAAAGAGAGGATCAGGAAAATGAAGAAAGGCAAGAGTACCGAGCGGAAAAGAACTTAGCGAGGAGTTCTTCAAGAATGAGCATTTGGCCCGTGATGGAAGCCAAGTAAAATGAAGACACGAAAAAATGGATCCATAAAGTGACTTCAAATAGTGACACAAAATCTTGAACAAGATTGAGAAAGAAAAATTAGGTTTCTGACTCCTAAAATATTTGCAGAATCGGCAGGCGAACAAATACTACAAAAGACTATCGTATTAGTTAATTATCCGGGATGCAGAAAGAGTAAGTAATGACTCACGGGAATCGTAAATGGCTCGAAATATTAATGAGCCAAGATTTTTGAACTTCCATTTGACTCCGAAGTGGCTTAACAAATAAACCGTTTTGGGACAATCTCTCAAAAAGTGGCATATTGTGAGACATAAGTAGAGAGTCCTTAAAGAACCACCTGCCAACTCTGTAAGCGCGGCATCGCCAAACGGGCGCAACATCTGGTCACCGAAGAGCCGTAAGAACTCGCTAAGCATTACGCTAAGGCCTGCGCTCTCAACGGAAAACAAACGTGTCAACTTGAGATAGATTAAGTGCGAGAAGAGTTACCGATGGCAGGAAAAAAGGATGCAGGACTATGATAGTGAATGATACTTGCATACTTGGAAATCGGAGAAGGTAAGAAATATCTTGGGAAAAAACTTGAAACATCTCACCTCCGTTCCGCTGAAGTCGTAAGTGCCGAAGAATTAGAGGGTAAGGTACGGGAAGGAGTCTCCATTTCCTCTACGTGTACGTGCCGGCAGGTGTGCGGAGATAAAAAAAAAGAAGGATACCGCTGCGGTGTAACGTGCACATTAAGACCTTCCAAGTACATAGCTGTACTATACATATATGTAGGAGGAGCCGCCAGAATACACGAGTTTGGAACCTCGAGAAAATAATACCTTCTTCCTCCTAATACCCTCCTCCTCTTACTTCCCGCCCTACCTTCATTTATTGAAACAACTTTAAGCAACCATCGCACCTGTCGCTATCCCCTTTCAAAAAGTTTCCCGGTTGTATCTCTCATACTCTCGCGAGCGGAATTGAAGTGAGACGAAAGATAGCCTGAGAAATGAGACGAGGGTACCTTACTCTCAGGAAGGATAATTTGGTCGTAAAATATAAGATACAAATTCAGTCGCCTTCTCTATGCAGTGTGAAACTAGAGTGTAGATGGTGACTGCTGCGCAAGCTTGTGAAATACCGAGTTACCTTGATAAAAGAGGGATTTTAGAATGAAACTCTTTCGCAGGAAAGGAAAAAGAAGTTTTGTTTCGAAGTTTGCGCAAACGCAAGTAGATATAAAAGGAAATCAACTCCAAAAAAAGAATTCTTTCAGATCTGACTTATATGCTCATTTTTAGGGAATTTCCGAGAAGCATTTGATAAAAAATTCCAAACTAATTATTTATTTTGAGATTTTTCTAACCATTATATACTGAAGCTGTTAGTCCAAAATTCAACATGTTTCGATTAAAATGCAGTGAACCTTAAATTTAGCACTTCGAGCAAAACGATAACTGATTTTTAAATATTTTTACTACTGCTTTTTCTTGAACTAAATTTTTTATGGCCCAAATCCAAAATTTTACATAAATTTAAATAAGCACATACCAACATCTAAACAACGATAGACATTTGAATTTTATTACACGTAGTTTATGGCATTAAGTGATTAGGGAAGTGAACGCTTCCAGTCATGAAATGTAAAAAACCCTTTTTAACTCCTTACCAAAATTTAACTATGGACTTAAATTATGAATTTTTTAACGATCTAATATGCAAGTAATAACTTCAAATAACTATATTTTTCTAAATAAAATTAAGCTAGGTAAATTTCAAGAAACTGTAACAGTAACTTTAACGGAGTCACCCGCTATGTGTGCATTATAATGCAACCATTTCAGAGAGTAAAAAATCATTCGCCTTGACCGGGATTCGAACCCGGATCCCTCGATATCCGGCCGAGTGCTTTAATTGTGCTACTATTAAGTGCTTAAAGCCCCCAAAATTTCAGAGTGTTAGAGGACGTCTCGGTAGCTTAATTGGTTAAAGCACTCGGCCGGATTTCGAGGGATCCGGGTTCGAATCCCGGTCAAGGCGAATGATTTTTACTCTCTGAAATGGTTACATTATAAGCTAGGTAAAGTAAAAATGACATTATTAAAAATTAAAACAGCTTTTTTTAACTAATACATATTAAGCAAAAAACATTCCAAATACCTAATGATTCTTCATCCCTGGTAGCCTTGTCAGAACAGAGGAGTGAAGAAGAACTTACCTGAAAAAATGGAAATATGAATGAAAATACAAATTATTTATCATCATAACATACATATTTAGAGCAAAAACTAATTATTAACCTTTTAAAAATCTTTTTAAAAGCCCGACATTATGAGTGGACATTTAAAATAAAACTAAACATATTTTTCACTTTTTAAAATTTACTTTTAAAAAATCTATATAATTTTTTTCTATTAAAGTAGTGGAATAAATATATTCAAATGAAAACAGACCTCCATGTGCAGAGTAAAAAAATAAAGTAAGATACAAATAGTAATATTGTAATCAACTCGTACCATTACACAATACACGCACCGCAGTCATTAACTTGGTTTTTATAAGTGAGTTGAATTCACTCTTTTAAACCTTAGGGCACGCACAGTTTCGGAAAATGAGGCTTCCAAAGCCTCTTCCTGCAAATCCATATGGTTTTTTATAAAGTTCTAGTAAACGGAGAACTTTCTCTCTTGAATTCTAGGTAAACTAATTATATTATTTGTTGTCTCAGGCGTAACTTTATGGATTTTGCATGGTTTATTTAAATGAAATACTTTACTTTGTAATTCCACAAAATTGTGTGGAATTACAAAGTAAAGTATTTCATTTCAATATATCTTATTATATTACATACAACATTGGGAATTCAGAGCCATACATGCATTAACGTAAATAAATTTTCAAACATGCCGGCATCTGGTCTGTAAGGGCGCGTGTATGTTGAAATGCTCAATGACAACAACCTAATGTGGGGACTAAAGATCGAGAAGAGACCGTTACATCCAAATGAATCAACACCATTTCGTAAAATGTGTTGTCTCCGGCGTATCTTTATGGAATTTACATAACATATTGAAATGAAATAAAATTAATGACTTTAGAATTCCACAAACTTTATTTAAAAACACGACCAAGGTTCGACGCAAAAAATTTGGGACGTGTTCTTAAATAAAGTGTGTGGAATTACAAACTCAAAAATTTCATTTCATTTCAAGAATTTAGTAACCCAAATCACGGAATAAATCTTGTTGATAAAGCCTCTCAGCCATATTCTTATAATTATCCAAGTCTTACAAGTAAGTGAGTTAAGTGCAATGTGAATATGTTTCATTCTATTCAAAAGTTATTCAGGATTCGGAGGTCCATTTAAATGTTCTTGAGTAAATATAATTGTCAAAGCTTTTTTGCAAATTTAATTCCATATTAAAATTTTCGTAGCTTTAAGCAATGAAATATATTTCAGTAATAGTTTTAAACCATTTTTAGCATTTGAGACGCTTTACTGGCTCGCTAAGTCACACTTGAATTCATATCTAAATAATGCCCGGCAAGGATGAAATATGTGCAAGGAAATATCATTTCATACTTCTGAAATTGTAAATACCTCATCGAAAATAAATCAAGGCTAAAAATCTAATTTTTTTCTTCCAATTCTAAACAAATTATTTCCTTGCGTGAATACGTAGGCATGCAAATACCAACGAAAGATCAATTGAATAAGCGAAAATAATTCATTTCGTTTGCTAGAATTGATTGCTGACACGTTCCTAATAGCATAACGGAACGATATAACGCAAGAACGAAAGATGGAAATACCAAATCTCCCATATACTATACCTCCCGTCTGAGTTCAATAAAATCAAATATTTCAATAAAAATATGTCCATTGTTCCACAATCTATGAGTAAAAATCTTGTCTGATTATAATTAGTCATTTTGTCGTTATTCACAAAGGACCGGAGCTTCACTGTTTTAATTAAAAATCAAGATACACCCACTCGATGCGTCTGTCTAATCAGAAATTCCTTCCGGGACCTCGTCCCCTCGTCATATCTCTTCAACCTCCATTCTCTTCCCTCATCCCACCCCTTCGCATTGGCTCAACTTGTCGTCCAAGTCCACGGAGAAAATTCCTCCTCGCTCGTAGGAAAGAGGGGAGGCCTACGCTTCAGCTCTCAAGTCTCCCTCGCTCGACTCCCTCCTCCCTTTCCGCCCTTAACGCTTCTATCCACCAACCACCCGGTATTTGTTTCAAGGCGGTAACACAGTCACGTACGGAGGGAGAAAAGAAAAGCGTAAAAGAGGATAGGAGGACCGGGAGCCGAGTCAAGTTTTTGGAAAGTGTGCTGAGGGAAGTAGGAAGGAAAGAGGAGCGGTGTCAGAAGAGGACTGAGGAACATAGGGGAAGAGCTGAAAATCCATTGAGTAAGTGAGTTGGAATACCTTAAGTATTTAAGCTAGACCAAGGCTAAATAATTCAAACACTAACACTAGCTGAAAGAAAACTAAATTCCTATCCTCCAATTTAATCCCAATCTTTGATTTTATAGACTTCTGAGAAATTCGCAATGATGAAGCTAATTCACTTAATCTTAAAATACAGTACAACATGGTAAAAAATTTCTCACTTCCTGCAGGGTTCAAATTATTAATAATAATGTTTTCTGGCTCCAATTCTAAATACTCTCATTAGCCAATTTTTTTCTTTATCGAAATGAAAAACACCGACTAATACGCGGAAAAATTGATGCATAGTTTCTCATTAAGTACAAGATCAAAAATTGTGGATGTCACATAAAAAAGAAACCATTTTTTTATTAAATACTATTTTAGTGAATTTTCTACCCACATGAAAGAAAACAAGGCCAGAAGAAATGAGAAAGGGGAAAAATGTGGAGAGGTTCGTCTCGAAAGATAGGAGTTGACGCGTTAATAAATCTCCGCTTCTCGAGGGATTCAACCAAAATCATAGTATCACACTTCGATTCTCCTTATATTTTTTCTCATCTTCCCTTTGTTTTCGTCTTGAACCAATTGAGCGGCTAAAATTACAAAATAATACTTCATTCATCGGCCTCAGGTCCCATAAACCTCGTCAGTTTTTTTTCTCCAAGTTTTACTCATTCCAAGAAGGAGTGCAGCAAAAAAATTTAAAATTGTAGAAAAAACGGCTAATAATGTACATTTCCTTCCGCAAAAATATGAAAAAATTTATTTAATTACTTCGTTGATGGAAAAAACCGTCGATCGAATTGTCATATTTCAACAATACTTATTAACAAAATTGGATATAGTTACTAAAATAGATTTAATTATTTCTAATCAGTCATGACGCAAGTTTAACATAAAGATTTATCGTAATGATTCCAAATGATGAGAGTAGAATGAATGTAGTGATTTCCAAAATAAATTCACCACCAACAGTCTCCCAACCAATTGTAATCGTATACATTAAACATTCAGGAATTGCACCTATCCTTAGGATTTTAAGAAGCAATTTGAATATTTTTTCCTGTACAAATATTTAATGAATGTAATTACATTAGCTATTTATATATAAAATAACAATACTTATGCATATTATGAACAATTGAATTTAATGCAGAATCTAAGGGAAGAATGAAGGGCTGCATAGAAGCATGGAGGCCTGCGGTAAACAAACGTTAGGTTTAAAACAATGATGATGAAAACGAGCACGAATATTTTGTCAAAAATGTTCAAAATACGTTGTCACAATTGATTCCAGGAGCCATATTAATGAATTCATGGACGACATACATTTTGTTGATTCAAAATTTCAGCAAATACGGGTAGTAATAAACTCCTTTCATGATTTTCTGTCTTTTCAACATCCCGTCAATAATCAGAAGCATTGATCACAATTTAATCAACTTGTACGCTCACACGCGAAGTGGATGAAAAGCAAATAGGAAAATAAACACACACTAGTGTTTTGGTGTCATATCGTACTGAGCATCGCACTTACGCTTGGTCTTCCGAATATTTCCAGAAATATACGTTTGCGTATATGTAACTTGCATAAAATGTCAATTGCATATATGGACATCACTGAACATCAATCGAAGACGCATTGTTACCGAAGATTTAGTGATGAGGATAGTGTGCGCCAAAGTGGTAGCCGTAACGCACTATGAGAGTCCGCGAGTTCCTGGGCAAACACCAGGTGTCATTACATTCCTAAGAACCGCTACATTCCTAACGTCGCTCCAGCAGAATTCTATTTGTTCCCTCGGATTAAGGCAGCCCTGAAAGGAGCCCGTTTTTCGTCAATAGAAGAGATCAAATCAGCTGTGACCTTGCGAGAGGTCCCCGAAGACGCCTTCCAGGGCGCGTACCGGTCATGGCAGAGTCGCTGGAAAAATGTTTAGGGCCCAAGAACAATACTTCAAAGAATTTTAATTGTTTTTGCTAATGTAATCAATAAATTACTTTAAAAAATAATTGTATTACTTTTGGAACGCCCCCTGTACAACTATAGTTATTCTAAAGCATATATGGACCCATTCATATCACATGTGATTATTTAATTGGTCCACGTTAATTACACCCATTTGGCGAACCGGAAAAATGCATCATAGTGCCTTATGACCTCTGTCCACAAAATGTCATCCACACTATTGACCTATTCCGAACTTTGAGGGTTTCTCGACCGGACAGAAACGGCGTTCTGATCCTTGATAAAAGTTCGCTGAAGCGTTAGTCCTACATTAGTTACTGAATTGACGTGTCGTGACAGCTTTGATGCGGATCAAAGCCATCATGGCGTAGCCTTGAGGTCAGCATACATTCACGGATTAATCACACGAAGCGCTCCAGTCTCAAGGTAAGCCAGACGATATGTGCACTATATGCTGTTCAAAGCGAGGATTAAGGTATGGAAGTACAATGGTGGAACTGGTGTTCCAGAGCGTGGCACAGGGAGAATGAGAACGCAGCGACAATGAGAGAGTAAACGAAATGCTTATATATATTTTATATATACTGATACGAACTGATAATTATATATAAATACACTCACACATACATGCATGTAGAGAAATAAATAAATATTTGTATATAAATATATAGAATTATTGTTATAGGTAGTCGTTCGATTTAGAGTAAACTAATTGTGGACCCTATAACTAAAAGCTACTGCACTTCGAAGTACAAACATGAAATAGTTCACCCTTAAGCCCCGCACTACATATTCATATAACTCAAATCATTTGCTCTGCATTTTTTTTAATCTTAATACCAAAGTACCTACTTTTTCTCCTTCCACCTCGTTGCCGTTGCCGATGATCACCCAGAAGAGGATGACCGGACCAGTGAAAGTGATACTGATGTAGACAACTCCCAATCGGATTTTCAAGGAGACGACGTTGTATCAAATTTCATTTTGCAAATAGACTCAGTGACCAACCCTGAAAGATTAATGCCTCGAGTCGCTTCCCCTGCACCCGAGCAGCCAGAAATCCAGGACCATGAGGCAGACGAATACGTAGAAGTGCCCCACTTTCCTACGGCCTCACAATACCCATATCAAAACGTCTCGGTAAGACAGCTTTTTGCGGAAGGAGCCAACCTCGCAAAGCCCACAGCGGCGCCATTCGTTTTCAAACCGACTCGGGTAACTCCTGAGATCTTACATTGGGTTAACACGTTGGTCCAAAGAGGTATTCTGGCGATGGCCAGGCCTTCCTGCGCTTTTCCCCTGATCGCGATTCCTAAGGCATCAGGGGGGGTTAGAATCATCCAGGATTTGTCCGATTGGACACAGTTTTATAATAAACCAAAGTTTTCACTCAAGGACGCCGCCAAGGCACTTGAAACAATCCCAGAGGGCTCCTTCTTAATCAAGCTAGATCTCACCGACGCGTTTTGGCAGATCCCCATTCAACCTCTCCACCGTCGCTTCTACGGTATATTCGTGAATAACGAATATTTTCAATGGACTCGTCTACCCATGGGGCATGCCCTGGCACCTGCAATCATGCAGCGCTGGGCAAGGGCGGTGGCACAAGAAATTTATTCCCGATTTCAGGTGCCGATGATCGCCTATTTGGACGACTGGCTGTTCATCTTCCCACCCGACAGCCCCCGGCCCATCCCACAAATTCTAACCTTCCTGACAGAACAATTGGGCATCTCCATTAATCTAGGAAAGAGTATAATCGAACCAACTCAGAGACTTAAATACCTAGGCGTCAATATAGACACAGTGCATCGACAGCTATCACTAACTCAGGGAAGCTTAAGCAGAGCAAGATACATTCTCGACATAATACCCAGGCTACGAAGGGACGATTTCCCCAAAGCCCTGGGTTTCATCTCCTGGTGTGCATATATCATCCGCCTCCCATACTTCCTCATGTCCGACTTAGCCCGGCGTCAGACATCTTGGGCAGAGGACCTATGGGAGGCGGGTGTGTGGCATAAGAAGCGGACCTTTTCCAACTTCTCCACGACAATCGAGGTATTTGCAGACGCAACACCATTTCAGGCAGCTTGGACCATCCCGGAGCGACAGGTCACCGAGATCTGGGCCTTTGATGACACGTTGCCCATCCTGGAGGCAGAGGCCTACGCCGCATTGATGGGTTTACACCATGCTCTACAGATTCTACCTCCTTTTTGTAACATTACTATGTATTCTGATAACAGTGCCATTGTATTCTCTATGTTACGCCACATTGCTAGAACTTCATCGTTTATTTTCTTTTATGTACATTTTATTTTCGCCGTGCACTTACACATATATAAACAAATACATTCACGTGCCCATATTTAAGTAATTTTCATCTTCAATGATGGTAAACAATTTTATCGATAGCAAAAACGTAATGTTGCACGTCTAAGAATTCTAGAAAGATTAAAAATAATACCGCCTCAGCTAAATACTTGTGTTTTTATTAATTCTATTGTTTGGCATTAATTGTGGAGCAGGCATGCACGCGCTCGGACCCTGTTTTCTTAATTGACAAGTTTTCGACCTAGATGTAAAACTTATGGAATACTTCCTGATCCCATCAAAATAACTTTCGGGAATGTCCGTTTGCCATATAAACTCCAGTGTCACCTTTTCAAGAGAGGTGATGACGGCTTTGTCGAGGACCCTAACAGCCGCCCACGACTTTCTGAGCTCTCCTGCTTCAGGCGAAAAAAAACAACCCAAATCTCCCCCCAGAATTCCTTAGACGGCCAGCCCATTTTCCCTCCCTCCCATTCTTCACTTCCCTCCGTAGACCTACGGACAACCCTGCGTCAGCAGAATCTATTCACCACGGCAAGGGATGAAAAATGAGTGAGATAATGGTAGAACGGAAAGCCGCAGGGACAAAGAATGAAAGTAGGGTATCGATGCTGAGGGCGGAGGGAGTTTCCGCTGTGCAGGTCAACGGAAGGGGGTTACTGAAGAGTCGTGTTCTGATATGATATTTTATTATTTAAAGAGATCACTAGTTTGACAAAATAAAAAAGCACCAAAATACAGGAACCTCGAGGAAAAACAACATCTAAACCTGGGTTTGGGAAATAAAAAATGTGCCCCAGAATGCCGTCGAGTACATTTCTTCTATGAAAAACTTCCCACACTTCCGATGGTAGCGTGCTTGTTCAGAAAACTTTATCCCGGTTATTTTCTCTCTCCACTACTCCTCAACTCCCGTCTGCATTGTGGTAGCTACCCTCTCTTGGCGTCTTCACTTCTCTCTACACCCTTTCACCACCTCACTCTCCGTTTTTTCTTAACCCAGGACTAACTCGTAAAAGACCCCCGATCTATGCAAAACCTGATGAACACCCTAAACTACATCCGTGAATCTCCTAAGTCAAAACAAGGACCCCTACGTCGTCTCCGCCGTGATTTCATATAATAAAATAAATCCCGAGTTATATTTCCCTCGAAATGTCGTCCCCTTGCAATCCGCCACACATCCCATTACATTTTTCTCTAACTCCATCTCGTCCTCGCACACACTTCTCCATCGCACTCTCACCGGGCTATGTTCATTCGTTCTAAAATTGGTTTTGATTCCTACGGCCTCTCTCTTGTCCCTACTTCTTTTTTGCCTTACGCCTTCGTCCCATCGCTTCTTCAACCATGAAAGACATAGTCAAATGGAACTGCCTCAAATAAACATGCCTCCTCACTCTTATTCACGGTATTGGCGAGTTTATGAATCATCATTTGTAAATTAAGGACATACAGGGTTCGTCCGGAAAATAAGTGCACTGAGCTCAGGAAAAAAATTTATTACACTTTTACATATCTTATGCTAATATTCCTCAAAATAGGACCCTTGTGAGTCGATACACTTGTTCCAGCGGCGTTCCCATTCCTGGAACGCTCCCGCGAAGGCATCATCGGGAACCTCTCGAAGACACTTCGTCACGGCCTCTTTGACGGCGTCCAAAGTCCCGTATCGCGTTCCTTTCAAACTCGTCTTTATCTTCGGGAACAGAAAGAAGTCCGGTGGTGCCAAGTCCGGGCTGTAGGGCGGGTGTGGCAGCGTTGCCACGCCGTGCTTGGCCAAGAAGTCCGACACGACAAGCGCGGTGTGAGACGGCGCATTGCCGTGATGCAGCCACCAGATGTTTCTGATCGCTGGCCGGACGCGGGCGACTCGTTTTCGAAGCCTGCCGAGCACTTGGACGTAAAATGCAGCATTTGCAGTTTGTCGTTCAGGTAAAAATTTGTAGTGGACGACTCCCCTTTTGTCAAAAAAGACAATGAGCATCATAAACTTATTTTTCGGACGAACCCTGTATGGCTGTATCTACATGTATTTCCGTTTTTTGCACGCCGACAATTTTAGTTCTATTAAGTCTTCCCATGAGCCCCTATTAAAATATTATATCAATGCTACAGCCATAAACGTTCTACTTGCGTCTATATGTATAAATATATACATATGGATACACACGTACATATTTAGAAACATAGAGAAAATAGTCTTATAAATGATAGCCAGAGGTTTAATGAATTATGGCAAAAAGAAACAAATAATGGAAATGAAATTTTTTATCAATGAAATGTTGTTATAAAAAAGTACATGATATCTCACGGAGAACGAAATAAGTTCCATAATATTCAAAATTATGTTTAAAGAAAATATATTTTTGGACGCTGAATTCATAGTATATATTTCCTTCGCCAAATAAAAATTTATTATTACACTGAAAAAAGACCAGACAATAAAGTTAATGATACGAGTATATGAGCGGATGAATATTCTGCTTAAACCTCATATTTTGCAAAACGTATAACCACAAACCGGCAATATATTTCAAAAACTGGCTTCTATTATTACAGGTTCAGCGTTCATTGTCGACCCATACGGGCACACATACACCGTCCCGGTGAGCGAAAACCCGCCCTAACCGGTCATTTAACATACAAGATAAAACCATGATATTCCAAAAAAAACCTCTCATCCGTGTGCGTGTTGTTTGTGAGAAACGAGAAATTTAGGAATTATAGTAAACTATGCTATAACAGAGGTTACAATGATGGTTGAAGCCGACAGGTGACCGCTCATTTAGAAACTAAGTTAAACTAGGAATTATCATTTTGTAGGTAAAAAAAATTCAAAGGTTTTGGACGGTGACTGTAAATTATTAACCATTGTCTTACAACTCATAGAATTACCACTAAACACAACGATTTTAATAATTAAATAATAATAAATGGTGCATAAAACGTGCACAAAATTAACTAACCAGAATTGTTACTTTGTATAAAAAATTATGGTACGGAGCCCCTGCTTTATAGGCAACCCCAATGTAGCGTCGTATATGGTGTTGCGTATATACACGGCGCTCAGGGTATGATATTTTCTAATCCGAAGTCCAATATTAATTTTTAAATGCAGAATTTTCGAAGGTGGTTATTCTTTTCGCTCAAAACAAATGTGTCCGAAGTTCAAAGTTCTATTTCAATGTATGCATTAAAATTAGGAAAATATTTTAAAGAAAATGGAGCTCCGGCAGATCGCTGGTATAATATGTTCATAAAATGTCTTCCTTATGAATAAGATGCGTACTTGAGTGCTATGTGACTAGAATTATTTATAGAAAACTCTCTAAGAAAAACGTCAATTTATCCAACAGAAGACGTGCATTATTAAAGTAGTTTCGCATGATTAAAAAGAGCGGTCTTATATTTAATGGAAACACTAAAGGTATGGGAATTATTAGAAACCTGGCAGTAAGAGGAATATCTGAATAAATGAACATAAAGAATTCATTTATTTAGTTATTAATGGTGGTTTTCTGTTTGGGCTTTAATCAAAAACTCTTTTCTAAAACAGAAAAAAGATGTGATACCCGATATAGAAAAATATTCTGGAAAAAAAACATAGGATTAAAGAAACTAAAATTATTAAAAGGGCAAGAAATGATTACTCAAAGAAATAAGGAAAAAATGCGGGACATAAAAAACAAGGAAGGAATGTTGGAGAGCTGATTCTCAAGAGAGATGATAAGTAGAATAAGCCACATCTTATTATGAAGAACAACAGACAGTTACTAGTATAAGAAATACTTAGAACAGAATATAATAAATAAAAATCTGGTTTAAGATCTAAAAGGATTTCCTTAGTACTGCTCAACCTGGAGAGATAAGGGGTGGGATCACTATCCAGTGTAATAACATTTATTGAGCGATTTTCAATGAAATCTATACATACTGGTAGTTCATGGAAGCTGAACCTGCAGAAATATTCAATTGCCCAATCATCATTTAAATTTAACAAAAAAGGTTCCATAATCTATCCCCTGGAATTTAATCACTACATTAAATCCCGAAGCTTCTGAGTACTTTTATTAATTTTTTTCTTAAAACGTGGTAAGATTTTTTAATAATTAATGTGAAGTTGGGTACCATCATGTTACATTTTTGATAAGTATTATTGAATCCAAGATAAAACTAAATCATAACGTAATATATAATACTAAATTACTTTTATTTTCCTGGAGTTGAAAATTCATTCAAATATATTCCATTTTTGATTAAGCAAGTTCTATTTCATGAGATATTTTTATTGAAAATTGTTAAAAACTCTTTAGTTGGTAAAAAAATGCTTAATCAATATAAATTCAATTTACGACACATTGGAATCAAAATGATGCGTCACAATTTATGTCCTCATTTTAATCCTTGCTAAAAATGAAACTCCGTTGCTCTTTAAACTGATACTGCAGACTTTTCCTGTCCAGTTCATAGAAAACACATTAAAGTGTTCTAGCACACTTTTTAAACCAATCATTGTCAAAGGTTTCATTTCCGAGAACCAAATCATTAGGTAGGTAAGGGAGTAGAAAAACGCCCGACACTTTTCTCGTAAAGCATATTTCTTCCTAGAACTCGAACAGCGACTCCTGAAATTTTCCTCTCCATTTGACTCTTTTTTCTAGCTCAAATCATCCAATGTTATGTCAGGTGGGAGCTGTAAATTTCCCCGATATGGCATTTCATTTCCTTCAATGGCTTTAGAAGAGCAAAGTGGAAAGAAAATAAGATGGGATCACTTTCAGTAGCCTTCTCTGCAGGTTGAAAGAGTGGGAGAGAGACAATCAAAAAAATGAGGAACGCACCGCCACAACTTCACAAAATATTGTCAGATACTAAAAACTATGGGAGATGGGAAGAAGTGAGCGGGAAAAAAGACGACTTCGAGTGATGACAGTAACAGAACAAAGGAAAGAGTAATGACGTGGATGAGAAGAGAGAGAATGTAAAGAGGAGGTAGAGACTGGAGATTGAGGATGTGTGAAAACAAGCGAAAAAATCGAAATGAGTATCTATCCCTTTGTGCCGTAGAATTGCGATTTATTTTAAAGGGCAGAGATATACTTCAGCTTGTAACGAAGGTAAATGGAAATATTGGTTCAAAAATCACAAGGCATCCAAGGATCTTTAAACCCCTCTCTGCCAAAAAAAACCCTCTTATTGTGTTGATCAAATTTTGTACCAATTCAAATAACTGAATACAAACTCGTATTCTCGTTTTGTGACATGATTGTTTAAAAACCAAATTTTAAATAATTTGAACAACGTACGATGAATAAACATATTACAAATTCTTTCATCAATTATAAATGTGACTACAATACCATAATAAAACGATAATATCACAGTGTTGAGCAGCTAAAAACTATGATTTTTAAATTTAATTTGAATTCATTAACCTTTAAATATAACCATATTACCTTCCCATTATAAACTTGACGTTTCATTGACCCCTCAAGTAGGACTTAAGTAGGTCATAATGACGGTTCATAATCACAAATACAAAACATATATAAAGTTAGAACTGGACAAAAACATTGACGCAGCGTGCGTTCCTTACTATGGTGAGTGGAGAGTCCTCAGCCTTAACCTTAGGGGAGCGGTCATCACCCTGATATCCCACCACAATGCGGAATAAAATTCATCATGAGAAATACAATGAGAAACCATTTGACTAATCTCCCCCGGAAACATGGAAAAACTCCGTTCGCGTGAAGAATCCTGGCAAATGCGAATTAACTGAAACGAGATTGAGGTAAAAGCTACCAGTACTTCAGTAAGGAACAGATAAGGCTTTTTCGATCGTCATGAAATGAAATCCTTGCTCAACAAATCCAAAAATAAAAGATAATAGAAGGTGTCTGTTGAAAAATTTCTTGCTTATATTTGGTAATATGGGTTATTTTGACAATTGGTGGTTTAGAAGCCAAAAATAGAGAACAGAATAATACGTTTTACCTCTTGTTTTGTAATTTACAACATAAAACCGTAACTGACGTGAATGTTACATTGGCTATAGTAGTGTAATTGAACGAAAGTCATCATTAAAAGAGATTGAAGCAGTTACAGGACGCTCCTGGATGAAGGCAGTTGATCGTATTTGAGCGTAATAGAGGAAGAGAAAAGATATAATCAGGTCAAGAAAACTTTTTTAATAAAAGTAATATATCACGTAAATGAGTAGTGTGACTAAAGAAAGAGTTTCATTCTAAATCTGCCTCCAAAACCATGAAATAACTAGCCCGTGACTAATTTTATACAACAATAGGTAAAAATAATCTAGACGGTTAAAGTTTGACATATTAAGTAGCACCCTTATAAATGCCTTCATTTTTCCAGCAGAATATTTAGAACTATTATTAATTGTTTATGAATATGAACACTATATTACTATTTTATACTAAAGATAGAAAGTCGGCCACCAAAATTTGGTTAAAAATGACTTTTCCACCCAAATGTTATTTATAATCTCATGTACTCTATCTTATAAAATTAACCTAAACGCTGAATTCAGTTAGGTTCCTAATGTAGGTAATATACGGCAAAATATTGGGAATCCAATGATTAGCAAAAAGGTTGCAATTAAATTTGGAATTAAGTAATGTAATGTGAAAAATACGAGTATATAATCGAACATAGGAACAAGTCAAAATTATTTGATAACTTTGATAAAAGCATATAACCTTATTTAAACTAAGACTGAATTAGTAAAATGTAGCTTCCGATAAATGCAGCTGTTAAATAATACATGGCAGAGTTATATCCACAAAATTTATCAATGTATAGCTGATAAAAACAATTAAATATGAATTTTACAATAAAATGTTTAATAATTAATATATACAAATTTTTTCTTCCTCTAATGCAAAATACAAAAACTAAGGTTTTGTAACATTTCCCGGGGCATATTTTAATATTCATAAGTTAAATTAAAATCCAAACAAATGTGGTGCGATTTCATATATCTCGGAAATATATATGATCAAATGTTTTAGGGTAATCACGAAGATGTTTTGGACTACAGATCAATTCTCACCAAGCAATATTATGATGCATATATGCAAATGTTAAGGTAAAAAACTGAACTTCTGGATGAAAATATGCATGTTATCCAGTCAAACCCTGTATCCTTTGATTTTTTATGTATTTAGGAATGGAGCTTCTTTACAACCATTAATTCAAAAAGTTACCTATTGCGTAACTTTCCCACAAAAATCCTTTTATTCATGAACTGCTATAGCTTGAAGCCATATAAGGTATTGTTATCATTATAAAACCATTCATGTGTATTAATAAATACATTTTGTACAAATTTAAACGCTCAAAATAATGCAATAAATTTATATTTCTTTCTGTACTCTAACTGTGTAGCTCATGTAATTAATGATTTAACACTAACATCTTATAAAAATATAAAACAAAAGGAAATGAATTTTTTAGATGCATTAATAAATTTTATCTTTTTTAGGTAAGACCATGACCTTACCATAAGCAGCATATTAAAAATATCCACATTTGTCACAGGTCGCATTAATATTGATTCTATATCGCGTTTACGAGGCCACCTTCGTAGGATTCATGTGGCTAACAAAATTATTATACAACATTAACGAAAACATAAACCAAGAGAGACTTTTCGAATCTAGTTTATAGAAGTCCACATCCTATTGTTTAGTAGACGAGTCTGTAAATAAATATCAACAATATCTCATTTCTGTAAAAGGAATATGAACAGCAACTTAGACGGAATTAACCAAAGCATCGAAAGATCAATGGAAATTCAAAACAGGCTATGTCATGATGATAGCCAGTTTAGAAATCAGAAAAGGGATAATAAGTAAAAGTTCATCTTACAGGATCACTCATGCTCCCATGTCATTGAGGACAAAGAAATGTCTTTACAACATCACATCCTACATGAACAGTTTATGAGCCAACATTTTTAACCTTTAATAGCCTTTAAAGTACCTTTTTCGATTACTTCGTACGTGATACGCGAAATAATGCTTTACCAACCCCATTACGCGATTCATCCAGGATTTTCGAGGGTAAAAAAGCGATTTCATCCAAGAAAACTGTCTGAAAACCTTCCCGTGGCACCAGACTTACTTGTCAGAAGTTTAGACTTCGCGTTTTTGTTTCAAAAGTCTCGAAATTTTCCCTTCCAATGTTTCCGCAGACCTCTTTACATACCTTTCTCTCGTTCACATAATACGTTTCCCAGGGCGTCTTTCCCGTCGCTTCTTTTCACGCACTCATCTGTAATTTCTTAGAGATATCCTGACATTGTGAGTCGAAGCTATGAGAAATATTCTGTTTGCTTTTAAAATAAAACCTTTCGAAAAAGGTTTTCTCATCATCATCCGTTCGCAACTTGCCTACCTCAAAATGTAATATGTCCATGTCTCAAAACAAAGGAAACAAATGAATTAGGTAAATTGGTTCTATCAATAAATATCTCATTTTATATGCTAAATTAAGTCACAGTAAAAAATAATAACAAAGCTCAAGTTTTTCACGCCTAGCGCTAATATTATTGGAGGCTCAATGAATGTTCTATTGCATTTTTATTTAATACACTTATTTTTCACACTAATATTTTACCGGAAAACCCATTTTTATTTGGTTCCCTAATTTTCCTCTTTTAACTGCTTGCTTTTATCCTTTACCGTTATTTTTTTAACACCTCCATACAAAATAAAGTGTAACTTGACACATATATCCAACTGCGAGGCATGAGGATTATGAGTAAGAAAACAAGGTTGCAAACAAGCTGTGTTTCCTAATGCATATTAAAACCACAACTGTGTTGTTTATCAACCAGATTATTTTCTTATAAAAACACGAAATTCCTAATTATTTTGCAGTAATTAATTCTATTGGACGAAAAATTACAATATGGATATTACAGAACGCAACGGGGAAGAAACCTATTACACCTTCCTTCCCTCTGAATATTTCTCCACTCTTCTAGATATATCAAGGCATACCTTCCAAAGACAATGATTATTGGAAAATATTGGGTGTCTAACAAACGTATCGTTTCATACAATCACTCTTGATCATGGTAGAGGCCTGAGAACATCTGCTACGGCCTGAGTTAGTGCGCTGCACTATTTATAAAATCACTCTTTCTTTTTCGGAGGCATTCCTAACATAAAAATTAAAATAAAGTTCATGGTGGTAAACAGTGGAATTGATATTCAGTCATAATATGAAACGATAGATCGTTGCTTAATGAATCCGACCGTATCAGAAAGTCATGTATACTTCTACTTAATTTCTTCTATAAATCAAGCCTAATGATTAACGATTTCAAATATAAAATGTGTCATATTAGTAGTCTTTGTCAAATTCCATAGGGATGTTGTATGATGATGATATTTTATGAGCTCTAGATATAAAGCCTTTCATAGTATCATAGTTAAAATATTCAGAAGCCCAAGACGCAATAATGAATTAAAGATATTCGGAGGCATTATGGTAATGGACTGGCAAGGATCTCACACAGACCAACGTGTACTGGCGCAGTAAGAAATGAGGAGAGAAAAGGGTAGAAAGTTAGAGGAAAGGCAAGAAAGGTCGCCGTAGGGTAGAAAGATAACGCTGAGTAGCGAATTAAGGGTCAAGGGTTAAGAGACCGGACCCCAAAGGCGGAAGGGAAAAGGCAATATTGAGAAGATGACCTAGACGGTGAGCAGGGAGGTAAGACGGGAGAGAGAAGGTGGCCACGAGGTCTGAAACGGAAGAAGGAACAGGGATGGGACAGAGTAGATAAAGGTCACAGAGGGAGGGAATTGGAGGTCTCGATAGAAGGCCAAAGTACTCCGTAGGTCAGCCTATTGCACGGAGGAACCCGAACAGTTTGATGAGGAAAGAGCCCTTCGTTGACACTTTCCAGGGGAGCGAGATGTGATGCTGTAAAGGGCAGAGGAAAAGAAAGAGAGAGAAAGGATTATGGCCCCTAAGGAGGACTGGACCGTGGAGACGCGGGTGGAGAAAAAAAAGGCTGAAGGCGTGTAACCTTACACTGTAGATGAATCAAGAGGGGAGAAACGACGAACACGGTGAGTAGAAAAGTGGGAATTGGGAAAGATGTGAGCATGTTTTCTTTTTTTCAAAGTATGGAGGAATGGAAAGGGGAAGTTATTGGAGGAGAGAGCAAACGTGGCACGTTGATAAGTGGCCGAGGGAAAAGGGAATATGACCTCGTACATCAAGTACGCCTGTTGGATGGGAGACGGCGGGGAAAGTCGATGGGCGGGAATGGGATGGTATAGAATGACCAAGTTGCATGATACCACAGAATGAGGAGTCAACTAAGAAAGCCAAGAAAGACATGTACCGCATGGAGCTGCTGAAGAACAGCCAGATCGAGGGTCCGCTTAGTTTAAAATAAACGTGATTTTTCTGAATTTCCCGAGGTTTACATGAAGCAAGTGCCGAATGGCAGCCTGACCCGAAAGCCCCGGGGTCAAATCTGGGAAATGCCTTTAGAAATCATCGAGAGGTATGATTATATAGATGTGATAACTTCCTCTGAAACCACAAACACCACAGGAAAAATTACGCATATTTAAAAGAAAAGTGAATTTTAAAATAGTGAAAAATTCTCAAAGAAACTGCAGTTGACACAGGTAAATAACTCCCCATCTTACCCTGAATAACTGATATTCGCACGCCTAAAAAGGTCTAAATATGTGAGCTTCATCTTAAAGCAATACATTGACCTTTGGAGTTTAGACTAGGTTTCATTTGAATATCTATTTTCTTGGCTAAAAAAGAATTTAAAAATTTTGGAATTTATTTTATAGCAGCGAATTATTTTTGCCATAACCTGGCTTCCGATTAAAATGAGAAAAAATGAGCCTGAATATATTTGTTCAAAATGAAACTATGAAATACAGTAAATAATTGCTCTACGTATTAAATCAGGTTATAATGTTACTTCCATGTTAAAAGACTAGATGCTGACCCTATTTTAAATTAAAACTGAATCTCTTACTAAGTATTAAAAACCAAGGACTAGTTTGACTAAATCATTAAACATATCTAGATATTAACTAAATTTTACTTTATTCATCATATAAATATTATATTAAATGCTGATATTGACGATTAAAGAAGAATTTCTACTATTAATCAAATGACCAAAGTTTATCCAGATTCTTACTACAATGGAGACACTACATTATGATTTTACGTAGAACATTTATCTTTACGACAATATCTAAAATTTGAAGTATTTGCTAATCATTAATCACTACCAGTGTTTGATAGTTGTGTCCATCCAAAAACCTACCTTAACCGGTGGATTACCTAATATATATATATATATATATATATATATATATGAAGCAGGAAGATAGACGTAGATTGGAGGCTTTTGAAATGTGGGTGTGGAGAAGAATGGAGAAGATGAAGTGGACCGAAAGGAAAACAAATGAGGAAATACTGGAGATGGTGGATGAGGAGAGGGGTTTGTTGAGAGAAATCTTATGGAGGCAGTAAAAATGGATGAAAGGCGTATTGAGCGGCAATAGTGGGATGTTTAAGAAGGTGATAGAGGGAAGAATGTTGGGCAAGTGAGGAAAGGGCAGGAACTGGATAAAGATATTGGACGGGATGAAGGGAGGAAAGAAGTACACAGAGAAGAAGAGGGACCTGATGTAGATTAGGTTGCTGGATTGGGTTGTGTTTGGAGTTACAAAATGTTTATTTGATAGTTGTGTCCATCCAAAAACCTACCTTAACCGGTAGATTACCAAAAAAAATCACTACCAGATTCCTTGTAATTTTATTGAAGTGGTTTTCTAAATTTCTCACTTGGTAATAAAATAAAAATGACTACTGTACAGCTGCACTTTTATCAATGATAGGGATAAAGTAAATTTAACTAAAACAACGGTTGCCAGATATAAAGCAGCGCTTTAAGTCCTAATCAATATTTCGCCACAAGTCTAATGGCCAAACGAAAATTTTTACAGTAAGCAAGCCCATTAATAACGGGAGAGAGGATGAAAACGTTCATTTTTGCCAAGAAGTTTATTGGTTCCATTAGTGATAATTTGCAGTCTAATGGGAAACCATGCCAGGGTTTCAAAATGTTTTACTTAATAGGAGTTCTAATTTAGAAAGCAGCACATAAACCAAACGGTTGATAAACGTTAACTTCATATACGCTGGCTTATGGCCATAATGCTACGAAAATACAAATAGCACGCCTGACGTAAACACCTGAGCTAAAATGTATGCAATTACCATCATTGAATTGCCTCACAAAATGCATTTTTAACCTATTTACCTAATTCTTAACGGCTGTGCATTCTACTGTAAATTGATACAGAAGTAAGAATCAAGTACAATCACTAAAGCCAAAAAAACGGCGAGATATTGAATATTAACTTTTTAAAAGCCTTAAACCGTGACACCTTTATAACCGCAACACTTTAAGCTATCAGTTTTGTTTAAATGGAACCTGCTCTCAAACCATAACTGACTGGCTTGGCAGGACCAGAATGAGTATTCCTTTTATAAATTTTTAATTTATGCTATTATTGCACATTATGATGATAATATCACTATGGCATAAAATAAAGATTCTGTACATTTTATGTTGCATTGATCTTCTTAATCCTCTGTATATCACATTTGGTGAAAATTATACTACAATTGTAATTAGACTTGAGGTTTGGTTAGAGATTGGATTAATTAGGAAGTTGAACTGGCTATTTGGTTACTTAAGGATAACATTTTATTATTGACACAAGGCTGTGTAAATAAAATTGTTTCAATTGGAGTAGAGATTACCAACTACTACCTAGTATAATAATTATCAACCAAAGAAAAGGTGGCCATCATAGAGGTTTAAATGGCTCGTAGATGTGAGAAATGGGATCTTACTCCCGCTGGATATACAAATGTGATATTAATGAACAAAATTCTCGTTCTCCTAAAGGATTTAATCTAAGTGCAGTATTTACAGTTAATTCAATTTCATTAACTTTAAAAATATAAACTTTCAGCTCCTAGCAAAATGATACAAAGTTAAAAATTATTGTTTACAAAATAATGATTTTTAAATTATCTTGTGCAAAACAAATTTCTGAACAGAATTTCATTTTGTTTACTCATTCTATTTTCGGTCCCTCAGGTGAGCCCAATTTACCCTTTCAATTAGTCGGTTTTTTATCACGAATTAGCTGTTATGTGATATATTGTCCAGGGGGCTACGGTGTGTTGAAATATCTTTTTTGTAACGAAGAATAAACATAATATTCCCGAAAAGTAAAGTCTCAGTTAATTTCATTCCATTTTACTAACACTTTAACCAAATTTTGCAAGCATATGGAAATGTTCGTTCTTTAGGCATAGATTTTTGTACGTTATATTTCGCCTACAATAATACCCTTACTTTATTTTGTGAGTTGAGACTATTCCATTGTCAGTGTATTCGTAAATAAAAGAAGCCAATTTTATTCACACGCTAATTTTAATTGCTACAGAATAATGGCTATTAAAACTAGTGAATAACGACTGTTAAGTTAGCATAAAACATCAGAAGAATACAAATAATATGTAAAAAGGCTGTATACATAATTATGAGAGGTCATAGTCATTATCTTACACTATAAAATCATTGATCAATCGGGAAATTGATGACTGGTAAAGATAATATGATCATTGTTTGATTGTAACAATAATTATGGGAGTACAGAACTTGGTTGAAAACTATTCATGGGATAATATCTTTCAAATACCAAGAACGGTAAATGGCTTGGAAAAATTATGGAAATGGCTTGGTTAGAAAAATTTGTAAATCTACAGTTAATCAATATTTGGGTTAATAAGTGGTTATGACCTAATTTCAGTATCATCACATACTTATCATAACTCAGCTTTTCAGTCAACTCATTATGCGCCCTTATTTTTTTTACTCATGCGATTATTGAAAAATATGTAAAGGTATCACGTCATCATCATTCACGTTTGAATTATTCTCCTTGATTTATTTAGAATGATGCTATTTTCCTGGAAAATTGGCAAGCATGGGCTAGAACACAACATAGGTAGACATTTTCAGTATGCAAATAAAACAAGTAGACGAAATATTATCAGTCATACATACCTAAGTAAGCTTCGACTTTCCGTTCACCCAAGCCCATTTTTTATCAACAAAAACCGTGAAATATCAAATACTATTCCTACATACGACTAGAGAGGCGTGAATAGATTTTTTTCCTTGGGTATTTTATTTCGTCATTTGATTCAAGTGAACCGAGAACTTCAGGCTTAGGTTAGTGCTATCAGAATTTAAGATTAATCTGAACTAAGGAATAAAGCCAGTGAAGATACAAATTAGAACCAGGTCAGTTTTCACAAAAATTTATGTAAAATGTAACTGGTAGGATAAATGTCGTAGAGATATTGGGGGCATCGGGGTGTACAAACTGGTTACGAAACGTCCATCTCAAGTGAAGTACGATCCTTCGAGAAACCCAGATCGATGACCGTAATACATCTACCGAACATGCCACTAGCCACTTGGTGACATACTTTTCATCGTACTAGAACATTGCAATATTTGAGAGAGCTAGTATAGGCTGAGATACGCACAGACGAGCGTTCTGGCGTCGATGTATGGCTCCCACCGCCATAAGCTAGCGCGTTAAAGTTGGCCGCCCGGTATCGAAGAGACTCCCCACTTGGTGTGTATAATATAGTACTATGCACTAGTGTACTCTGCACTAGAATACTATACACTAGTGCATTATGCACTATGTTGCAATGTATATTATAATACTATGCACAGTCTCAATAGGGATCCGATCCACTTTTATATACCGTGGATTAGAATCGATATTCAGCTGTAGGGCAGACCTCGGCTAAGTTTAGGAGGGAATAAACCCAAGGAAACGGACACATTTTTAGGATCGGATTAATACGATTTCCGACGTACTGGCTTCCCACCGAGAGGCTCCGGGTCCGAATCTTGGAGACGGTAGATGTTATTCAGTGGTATCCCGATCTCTACTTGTAATGCTTTATGCAGAGAAATTTGAGTGAGTACGCCGTCCGTCAGATGGGAAGTTAAACTGCGGACCCCTTGGCGCCTCTCAATAAGAGTAGGCTAATGTCGACGCTGGGTTTCTTTCAACCCTTCCTTCTCTCTCATTCATCCCAAATGACGAAAATGACCTTAGCTGTGGTCACCTCCCTTAAAACAACTATTACTACTACGAACACATTTGCTTAAAAATATCTTTAAATACAATGTCGAAACATAATCACTGTTTCTGCCGAGAAATCACCGGTGTAATTGGCAATAGCTATGAACTTGGCGATCAGTAAGGAGGTTTGGTGAAACGAAGTATTGAAATTTAACTAACTTGCACGCCAGAAACAGTTTCATTCCTTGTGAAACGAAGTTATGTATTACCTGCGATTATGTCGTTTTTAAACTTTAAGCACTTCTTGTAACCAAACTAAGGAAATGACAAGATGCCATGTCATAACTCAAATATAGTCATACCGTTTTCAAGCCATTTGTGTCTTCATTTAGAGGGACAGTGTGAATGATTGATTATCGATTTATGATCATCGGTCGTATATTTTCGCATTCAATCGTTTTATGCGGCAATAAAGAGGCATAATTTCATCTGCGATCACCAAGGGAATCGAACTGGATTAAATCCATAGTGCAGATAAAAAACGATTGGTTAAGTTAGCAGACAGTAATTTAATTTCACTCTAAATGACTATCGCCATTTGCGGTCGCCATAAAAATGGATCATAAATTTGTTTTTATGACTCGAATCCTATGGAATGGAACCACTTTTCCAATATTGAGCACAAAAGTTATTAAAAATTCGATGCATGAAGTAAGCCCTATATTACTTTTGTTATAACTTTTTGTTAATGTGCGTTTTATTTGATTATTAGTGTCATCATATTATATATAATAATTTATACGTTATTTACGATACTTACGATAATTAAATAAACGATAAAATGATGAAAAAATAATAAACAAACAAACATACAGTCGAGGGAGAATGTTCGACTACACAATAATGTTCCAACCCACTCCGTCTTCGAAGCACCATCACTAAGCAACAGCACTACACTGGCTTTCTATTTCCCCATTCCCTTTCCTTTCCCTCTAAGACTAGACTGCTATGATAAGCTATGACTCTAGATAAGCTGAAATGACAGACTATTGATGAGCAAATATTATTGTATTTGAAATGTTATCTGTAGCAATTATAAATCCTTGAACATTGCAATGTATTACAAAATTCATGCATAATTTAATGTTAAATCTTTCATATTTCAGCCAAATTATAATATTTTCCTCCTCAGGTACGTGAATCCTGTACTGAGGTATCGTCGACTGTTAATCTTCAAACTATTCAAATTTAATTATTACATATTACTGTCTTTTAGTCATACGAGAGTAGCCATCGACGAAGTGTGTACCTTACTCCCTCAACGTATGTATGTTTTGTTAAGGGAGAAAGGAGAAATGGTCATGTTTCCAAAACAATTCGTTCGCCCAGCGGCAGGCATGCACATAACAGCGGTGTCATATACCATATCGAGCGTGAGATGAAGCTGACGTCAAATTCGAATTTGATGGATGGACGTTTCAGCCTATTCTTTGGTGGATCCCATCAGTCGGTGCGTCAAAACGATCGGAATGAATTCTGTTAACCAAACCATCCAATGGAAAAAATCTTAAAAATTAAATGATCCTTTAATATTTTACTGATGCCCAGCACGTCTCTTGTGGATAAAGATCAAAATGAAATCGACTGTGGATATATAGCTTCAGACTCTTCACGCAAAAATTACGATAAAAATTGCATTTAATTCAGTCCGCTTACTGAGACACAGAGTCAGATAATTTTTCCCCGAATAAGGAATTTTGTCAATTAAATATCAAATTTCATCTATTGATATCTAAAAACAAAATATTAAATCTAGAAAAAGGAACTTATTGAGCACATTTAAGCTTTTTTCTTGCATTTCGAGGTTTCAATATAAATTTCAAATTTTCTTACAGATTTCAAAAGCAAAATTGCATAATATTTGCATTCTATAGGAGATAAATCTCTCTGTGGTCAATTTTCATGTGGTGTTTAACCAAAAATGCACAGCTCAGTCCACGAGGCGGATACGGAGAAAATTGCCAGAAAAAAGTTGAGGATGAATGCATGTGAGCCAAACAGTTGTTTAAACTCTGTGTCGGATGAATAATCGAATTGTGATGAGCCATCGCACATCTCTTCCAAGTGCCGGCGAACGATAAATTGTGACAAGTGGGATGGCCACGGCCACGCTGATAATGGGAAAAAAGTTACAATTTGGATACATGCCATTCAATTACGCTGCGGAAGACTAAAAGTCGATTAGACTTGCTGGAGAACATCAGGGTTATCCACATAGCCTGAGATGGATCATGATCTACGAAATGGAAGAGGAAGTCGACGGCCTTATGCCTTGCTTGAACGTGACATCGATAGAATGAAATGGGAAGAAATCTTTAGGAGATTCATTTATTAATGTCTTCCGAAGAAAAATCTAATTTAGGAGAGTGCTCGGTTCATCTAGAGGAATGGTGAAGTGCTGGCAGCAATATAATTTACATGGATTTCTTTCATCGATTCATAAAAAAAACTTCAACGCGTTGAAAGACGAATATATGGGAGACAGAATTGTATAAACATCTACACAATACAAAGATACTCGAGGTTGTGCAACTAAATCCCGGTCGCAACTTAAAAGAAGCAGCAAGTAGGACTAAGCAATCGGATTGTCATTAGAAATTGTGTGCTCTATTTAATTGAATTTCCAAACACAACAGCAGTATCTAACTTAAAGAGGCAGGAACTATTATCCTATAATAATGCTGCTTAACACCAACCGTTCTCAAGTCTCGCACGTTACAATAATACTAATTCCACGATAGATATAGTTTGTCCGAAAGCATACCAAAAATATGAAAAGCACCCACTTGGAGAACCGGTTTTCAAAGCTAAGCGGCCATAACAAAACGAAAACGTCAAGTGAAGGAAATTTTCGGGCGAAGTTTAGGTGGAGATAAAAAGAGAGAAGACCCACGGGATAGTAAGTCATTCCGGGAGTTGCGCAAGTAGCTCATGGCAGGTCAGTGGTCAATTCTTCGGTCTTTCTCCCGTAAATGAAGATTGGGATAGCGGAAAAGATTATCTAGAAATCTTCCGTGTTCTCGGAACTACGGGAAAACCTTAAAGCGTACGCCTTAAAGGTGGACTCATATCGGTCGCAGCATATGTTCCATACCGAGCTCTCAGTGCCACTGAAGGATGAGATAAGGTACAAGAAACTAAAAAATGGAAAGTCCTTATGCGGATACAGGCGCTGATGGACCTACTTTGGTGCGCACCACTGGCCTCGAAAGCAGATGGATTTGAACGGATTTTACCTAAATAAGAGCATCCGACAAGGGCTGGTATTGCTCCCCATGCTGCTCCTAGAAAGGTTGGAGGCGGAAGCTGTACACCAGCAGCGGATACAACCAGATCCCAGTGAAGAGAAAATGATCTATATCGATGACCTTTTCGACGGCGTTCGGAAGATATAGCTACAATATATGACCTAGAGTTTGTCATCGTTCCGGAGAGCACTTCCAGAAATGGATGTCGGTGCTGGTGTCATGGCCTAAAGGTGCATTGAATGTGATTGATGGCATTTTCATCTTTGGAGTATCATCGATGGAGCAAGAAGAGAGGTTGCATGTAGCCGCTTAGCTTCTTCGACGACTAAGGAGAAACTCAGTGAAAGTAAATGCAGATTTTGCGTAACGGAGACTAACTTCCTTAGTCTTTAGACCATTGAAAAATGAAAGTTAGGCATCAAGCTTAACCCAGATTAAATCGTCCAGATCTTAAAGCTATCACACTTCACAAGTGTGAATGAAAGACGGTCGCTTCGGGAAATGACGCATTACTATTACAAATTCCTACGGTGAACTTCGCACATCACACAACCATTAGATAGGAAAGAATTTCAAAGACTCTGGATCTCATTACAGCTTGTTAAAGAGCATGTGACAAACCACTTTGCCAATTCAGTACACAAAAGACCTCTCTCCAAACTTCAGCAATAACGAATGAACTCGTTGCAAAATATTATTAGAAATTTTGAAGGCTTTAGGATCCTTAGGCACATGCTAACAATGAAAGGGGTGTCAGCATGGGAGTAATAGAGTTATCGTGCAAATCCGAAACAACATCAGACTCCTTATTAAACGAAGTTTCACGATGCATTCGGGTAAAAAAGAATTACAACTTAACGTGAAGTAATTTAACACTTAATTGATTACCAATCCAAGTTATATGAGACAAGTAGTATTCATTGACTTAATTTTTCTAATATTTTTGCAACACTCTCGTTCAGCGAAACATGAAATCTTCACGGCGAATAAATAAAAAAGGAATAATCACAAGCTAATCTCTACATTTAAGTGAAATACCTTATTGGTCTTAAGAAACATTTCTTTGTAAATATTGTTTTAAAGAATGCCTAAGAAAAGTTTAACGATAACAATTAAAATAAATCTTTTTCTACTGGTCAACTACCCCTGCTGTCAAATGTTAGGAAATTTTTAACTGCCTTCCTCTCCTAAATTCTAAGTTATAGCAAGAAAGAAACAGAGAGAAACATACTTTGAAAAACAGCCAATAAACTTGAATTAATAATTTACAAATCTATATTCACTAAACATTTCTATTAAATAATACCAAATACAGAAATTAATAAGCATGAGTTGTGCGCCTTGGTAACGAGGTTTCATGGTATTTTCCACCCTCAGGTTAATATGGATTTGGCAAAAACATTCTTCCAGAAAGTACTCATTTATTCGTTTAGCCCATGAAGAAACGTACTTTGTCGCCCAGAGCGAAAGGATCCACAAACAAAATTCAAGACAAAGTGCAACATCATAACCATTTTACGGGTAATCCACGAAGTTCCACGATAAATTCGAGTGAAATATTACAACTGGATTTGGAGTAATATTTTCATTCGATCATCAAAAAAGGGCACACAGGAATAATAGAGTAAAAGAGGGATACACTGGAAAAGTTCACCATCACACAGGTAGGCTACAACCCTTTTCAAAATTCGTAGAGGTTTGTAAACGCTTTGTAGTGCACGAGCGGACAAGGGTTGGGTGCAAAAAAAACAAACTCCGCTACGGAGGAGGTAAACGAAATCTCTTTTCTCCCCAGACCCTTTGCAACGTGATGGCATCCATACAGTCCCCGGTTGTATAACTTCGAACTCCTGCCCTTCCACCAGATTAGATCGGACGCACATAGAGGGAGAGAGGATGCAATGAAAGTTTGAGTCATGAGGTCAAAGAGAGATCGGTGAAATTGCACGAGAGAGAAAGAGTGAAAGGTTAGACAAAGGAAACGGGAGATGCCAAAAAAATGGAACAGGAAAGGAGCAGTAGAAGGGAACGTTGCCTATCCCCTGCGGTGCTCTCCACAGTAGCAAAAGGGCAGACGGGAGGAATATTATCGCTTGGATTGTTGGCTTGGTAAGACCAGCCACCCCATCTCCCATCCCCTTCCGAATGCATTTCGCTCCCGGCCGGACATGACCGAGGGATGGCTATGCATCCTTTTACTCTGCGACGACGACTTTGCCGTGTAATATGTTTCAAACCGTTTATTTTCCTCCCGTATCCTTACTGCTCCTTTGCCAGCCCCACCCCACTCACCATTTCATCTCCGGATGGGGGTTTCCAGACGCGACGAACGTCTGTTACGATCTCCCGCTCCAATCCTTTTGCATAATGCCGCGTTTCCGTGGCCACAGCGGCAATTTTGGGTATTCATTGCAAATGCCATACGGGACGGGGTGACTCACTCGGCGCAGCGTGGTCCCTACCCTTTTTCCCAACACGAAAAACGAATCCCTCTTGGTCGCTTCCCCATCATGCGGTAACCGGTCTCCCCTTCCGATTACCATCCTCACCTCACTCCCCCTCTCCCCCTGACCCTTCCCGCCCACTTCCTCCCTCTCTCCACTCCGACCCGTGTATTACTTGGGAGAGGTCGTTGTAGAAGCAAATGAAAGAAATGGGAAACGTCGTGCACATCTTACGGCTCGGTCAAACTAAAGAGTTAGGAGTAGGGATGGTGAAGGAGGTCGGAAGAGATTTGGGGTGGATGGGGGCACGCGCAAGTGGGCGCGCACTGAGGGGATGGTTGGTGGATGGAACTTTACTGGTTGAATGAGGAATGACCGAGAAGTTAGAAATGGGTACGGAATGGGATTTTGAGTACCGTGGTGAGACCGTTTCGCCGTCGCCCCTTCTGCACTCGAATGAACCTCTCACAATTCGATGTGCGATGGTTCGGACTGTCGCCCGTAAATTAGACGGCTAAATCGTTCCGCAACTCCCAAATTGGACTGCGACTAAAAGGCTTAGAATATTGGAGGTTGGAATGTACATATTTTTGTCGCAGTGGTTGGCACTCAGGCATAAACTGAAACAGAGAATCGTATAGTAAATGGGTGATTAGACCCTCGTAATGTGTGCTGGAATCCTCCAAACGGAGTAATTCCGGGGGTTTAATTAAAGGGCGATGAATCATCCTGAAGACAATTTCAGTACGCATCTCCAAATACTTTATACGAGAAATGAACACAATGTACAATATTTTCTTGACTGCATCCATTAGAGGTAATTATTATTCCAAAATTGAATATTCAAAATTTTATGGGATTTAATGCTTGTTACGTAAATCTTACTTATTAGATTTTTAAGTTAAATTGAACAATTAATGTAAAACCTCATTTTTTAACTGAATTTCAATATTCTTATACGTTATTTGATTATTAAGATAGCTTTACTTCCCAATTAGCTGTAATGTATGATCATTCAATATGATTGTATTGTGATCGTTTTTCAAATAAAATAATAGGAAAATCGGATTAAATAATTTGAAATAAACTATGCGAAATCATTTTCCAATTGGGTGTGATGACACAGATAAATGTCTAAAATTATTAGGGAGGATGGGTATGTACGAAAGCTAACATTATGTATGACATCGAATAAAATTCTGTTGTTCTCAGCTTCCTGCTATAAACATACAACATTAACAGAACCATATTGAAAATATCTCTGATTAAATAGTTCATTAAGGAATCCGAAGCAGGTTTTCATCGATTTAAAAAACTGAACATTATATCCCAATCATGACTTGAAATGGATGCTATTGTGGATTTAAGTTAGAGAACACGCTCTATAAAGTCAACCATTTTCATTTACGATCGCTTTTCCAATTCATGAAATTGCCCACTTCCTATGGGATTTGTGACGAACGGGAGATGGTCATGGTAACTAAATAAAAAAATCGTATTATTCATGATTTCCGAGAAATAACAGGCATTCGTTTGAATGCACTAGTGAGTCTGTCCATACTCCAGCTATCTGAGAATATAAACTGCCGGCCTCGGAGTATCTCTGGAGGAAATCGGAGCGGTCGGAGCCACTCAATCGCAACGAGGGGCTTCATTTAGCCACACGTTTAAATTGGGGCTAAGGGATGATTGCACGAGGAGCGAAATGCGCGCTGGAGAATTGGCAATAGGGCAAAACCGAGGGAAGGTGGAGTGGGGACGGGTCGAGGTCGGAATGGCAGAGTGGACGTGCGTGAGATAGGGATAGGGGAGGGGATAGAGGTGACGCAGAAAAGAAGTTATGCGAAAGAGGGACAGGAGGCAGATGGGGTTTTTGGAAATGAGTTGATGGAACGTTAAGTGGGGAACGAACCAAAAGAGGAAATATAGAGACGAGTGGGAGAGGGTATGGGAGACAGATGTACAAAAAGGAGGTAAAAAGGAGTGAGATGAAGAAAGGGAGATGGGAAGGTGGTATGGGTCTGCAGCAGAAGATAGTGGGAAGGAGGACACTGAAACGAGATGGAGAGTTAATTAAG
Source organism: Hetaerina titia (assembly GCA_037158775.1). Lineage (NCBI taxonomy): Eukaryota > Metazoa > Arthropoda > Insecta > Odonata > Calopterygidae > Hetaerina > Hetaerina titia. Next base: position 67,439,960 of record CM073770.1, read on the forward strand.
TGAAAGGAGGGGGGAGGGGTAAGAGTGAAGAGGATGTGGGGTGGGAAATGGAATGGTGGTGAGCGGTATGGTGGGAGAGGGGGGGAGGAGAAAGAGAAATTGAGAGGGACTCGGACACATGGATAGAAGTAGTGGTAGTTGTCAGGAAGGGTGGAGGGTGAACTTTTCTCCATTTTTTCCGACTTGTCCGGAAAAAGAGGGTGATCCCGATATTATTGTGAGGATAAGACAGACAGAGAGAGAGAGATGGGAGATGGAGGGCAGAGGGCATTTTTGAAGAGGGATAGAGATTGCCTGGAATGCAAAAGCGAAGGGTTAGAGATGAAAGAGGGGAGGGAGTCTGACAGTGGGGAAGTAGTGGGGGAGATTGGAAGGGCATTGGTCGGGATGAGAGAGAATTGAGGAATAAATTATAAGAATTTAGAACGGCATCAGAGTGTAGGGGGTTTCGGGGAAAGGGAATTTGCCCGATCCCAATGTCGGGTCGGATGAGAGAATACGACCTTGACTGCGCGGTCAGAGTTGACGGAAATATGGAGTGGAGGAGATAACGCGTGAGGACAGGGTAAATGAGAATTGAGAGAATGCGAGGGTGTTAGCAAACGGGTGAGAGGTAGGGAAGGAAGTTATATTATTGAAGACTAAGGTGACGTACGGTACGATAGAAAAGGGTTAGGAATTTGTAAAAAATATAGAAATTCAAAGGAAATATGGAAATATCACCATGTTGAGGAAGAAGGCAAAAAATAAAGAATGGAGTACAATTCCTATCGTTGAAATAATATTGGCAGAAGAGTGGACGTATTACTGGTTAAAAATAGAATCCGAAGTGGACGACGATGAGCAAAGAAATATGAAAGGAGAAGAGAGAATTTCAAATAGCCCGATTGCTGTGCGAGGGAAAAAGGGGGAAAGAGGACCTAGAAAAAAACAAGTGTCAATAAAATACACATACGAGGTGTGTTCGAAAAATAATGATAATTTTAATTTTTCGGAAAATAATATTTATTTATTCTTATACCTTGATGTTGTCACCTTTAAAGTAGTCCCCATTGGAGATGCACTACTACTGTATGCACTCGTGCCAGCGCTTCTTCCAATCCCCGAAACACTTCTCAAACTCGATCTTTGAGATAGCCTTAGTTCCTTCAGCGATGCGCTTTTAATGTCATCTACGACTGTAAAACGACGGCCCTTCAAGGTTCTCTTAATTTTTGGAAATAGGAAAAAGTCACACAGAGCCATATCTGGCGAATATGGAGGCTGGGGCATCATTAGAGTATTGTTTTTGGCCAAAAATTCACGAACAAGCAAGTGTGAGCTGGTGTATTATCGTGGTGCAAAAGCCATGAATTGTTTTTTCACATATCCGGGCGTTTTTTTCGGATCGCTTCACCCCAGTGGCGTTGAACTTGTTGGTAGTACTTCTTATTGACCGTTTGTCCTGGAGGCAGGAATTCATAATGCTCTTTGCCATTAAAATCGAAGAACACTGTGAGCATAACCTTCACGTTCGACCGCACTTGTCGAGCCTTTTTCGGTCTTGGCGAGCCAAAATGCCTCCACTGGGATGATTGAGCCTTAGTTTCAACGTCGTATCCATAAACGCATGATTCGTCACCCGTTATAATATGTTTCAGTAATTCTGCATCGTCATTTACTTCATTTAGGTACTCCTGAGCAACTTCTATTCGCCGCTGTTTTTGTTCAAATTTCAAATAGTTTGGAACGCCTTTTCTGCCACGCGTTTTATTCCCAAAATATTGGAAAAAATGTCATGTAATGATCCAATCGATGCACCAACATCACCAGTGACCTCTCTAATTGTTATTCGGCGATCGTTTATAACCCATTATTTCACTTTTTCCACGTTTTCATCGATTGTTGATGTGCTGGGGCATCCAGGGCGTTCGTCATCTTCAAGGTCTTCACGGCCTTCTTGGAAACGCCTTTACCACTCTACCACTCGTAAACTCTTGATTTACTCATAGCAGAACCCCCATTGGCCTTTGTTAACATTGCACACACTTTGTTACGCTTTATTTCATTTTTTACGCAAAATTTGATAAAAATTCTTTGATTTATTTCTTTAAGCAAACTAAAATCGCCGAGCTCATAAAACACGTCTAACCTTAGTGACTGTCACAGACAAAGTCCACAATGAAAAGAGCTGCAAGTTTTATCATAATTCAGGGGCATGTATACCAATATAATAAAAAAATGTTGACAATCGGACTCTCCAAGCCCGCAAAATGAAAAAATTCTCGTTATGTTTTGAACACACCTCGTACTTTATTATACATTACACATAAATAAAAAAGTGTATTCCTTGAGAGATGAAATTGGAAGTAAAGTGTTTGATAAAAGGATTTTTTATTACATTCTTATGCAGTTAAAAATATACTTCGATCACATTAAAAATTGTTTTGTAGTAGTAGTTACAGAACATGGTAGTACAGAGGTTATAGCACTGGATTACCGACTGCGGGGTCTCGGTTCGATTCCCAGTGATTCCCCTGGGCGCCATATGCATTGCCCAAGCTTTGTGATATTCCCGATACCAGATCTTCAAGAAATTCATAGGAGAATCAACTGGCCCCCGCCCCAGATGCATGAATTTCACATGCCGCTGTGCTTAGTTCAAAGTGAAGCTCTTCACTCAATGTTCAAAAACATTCGGGCTGATAACTATAATTTAACAATAGTTATTAAGGAAGGTGAGTGACAGTTAATGTCGTATACGACATTATGGATAGGTGTGTAATACAGTAGGGGTAGAGTTTTTAAGGAATGGAGAGAGTGTAGAGATAAACCCTGGGTCGGAAGTAACCTATTCTTTATGAAAGACGCCAAGGGGTTAACAAGGTTACGTCCCAACCGACAAACAAAATACTCCACTAAAAGTTCTCTCTACATAGCACCCCTAATCGAGATCGGGATCTTACTAAAAAATTCTGCCACTTTTCAAAAATTACTTTCATCCATCAATTCTTAGTGCAATTATTACCATCGAAAAATGACCAGACAAGTTCTATAGCATGTTTATAAATATACTTATTAATACTAAATTAGGAAACCAATATTTTTATCGATTTAATATCATGACACAGGCATAATCATTATGACTTAAAATGAAGTTTCATCTTTCAGCTTTCAAGTTTTTCAACTGAATGAATGCATGTATACAAAATATTTACAGACAAACGATTCCCTAAGAAATGAAATGAGAAAAACTCAATCATTAAATCACGTACAATAGATCTACGTGAAATGTTCCTTAGAGAAATCTTATGTATCTACTTGTAAGTATGAGGTTAAAGGCAAAGTATTAGGTATTCAGGTTGAGGTCAACCTAAAAATAACAAGGAAAAATACGCTTTTTAGATCGTTCATCAAATACAGATATGGAAATTGAAGTTAAGGAACGAAGTGACCTAATATATAGAAAGATGGAAAGATGGCAGCGGAAAATTCCAATTTTTCTATTTCACGTTAAGCGACTCAGAGGAAATAGGTCCAGAAGAACAGGAATTAAAAAGATTGTACAAGAAAATAAATAAGGCCGTAAGGTATGAGTAAGTAATGTCTTTGTATAAAGAGAGACCTTGTAGAGACGGGAGAAAGAGTAGAGTTCACGTATGTGGGGACAAAATGGAAGGACGACTGCTCGCCATGTGAGAAGCGTGGTTATGTTACGAGAGGATTCCCCTTAAGGATCGTGAGCGGATGGAAAAAAAGAAATAGTATGGACGAGGCGAAAGGGAGGGGGGTAGGGTGAGAGGTAGGAAGGGAAGGGAGGGAAAAGAAAGGGAGGGGAAGGACGTATTGACGTAAGAGATGGAGGTGGAAGAGAAAGGAGCGAGAACAAGGGGAGTTTGGCGCTGTGGAGGGGAAGCGAGGGGATTTCAGAGGGGAAGTAAACGGAAGGGGCTGGGTGTGGCCTACTAATAGGGAGTGAGCGTACGGTTGAGGACGAGAGAGCGAGGGAAAGGGATGGGGGATAGGGTGAGAAATTTGAGAAGAGATTTTTAAAGGGATAAAAAGTAGAGGAAACGGTTCTACAATGACGGGAATGAATTGTGAGTTATTATAAAAGAATGAAACCAAAATCTTGGACGAAGAAAAACGGGGGTGCAAAATAAGGGAAGTGTTCTAAAGATATCATATTTAAAAATGGATCAAGTCGGCATTGAAAAAAATACATACATTTGGAAACGGAAAAAAGATAGGATGGATAAAATATGGAGAACAAACCAACGGTTTTAGGTGTAAATAAGCTCTATTAGACTCAGGCACAAGGGTGAATCATGAGAAAAGAGAGCTTTAAAACTGTAATAAAAATAAAAGGGAAAGAATGAAAAATAAGGAGCAACATAAAGATTTTAAAGTGAATGCGGAAAGAACTACAAAATGGATTGAAACTCCAACACAGAGAAAACCACTCAGGGTTTTGCACTATGAATCTTATACAGGATATCAATATTAATCTATGAGAAATAACTCCCTCTTCAACAACATTTTTATGATAGCAAAAATACACACGTAATTTCAAACTGAATTTTAAAAGATAATCTCGAATACTAAGCACATTTAGTGCATCCAAATAATAAAGCTGATAATTTAAAGACTTAAACATTTAAGTTCAGCATTAATTTTGAAGGCACTACTGAAGGAAAGGAGTTAAAGGGAATAAAATGAAAGAAATGAAAGACAATGGAAATAAATAAATGATATTGAAAAGAAATACACATATAAGAGGAGTGCAATTAAAAGGTTGGAAGGGAAAGAATTGCGACAGATGAGTGGCAGAGACAAGTAGAATTATTTTTCGAAATGTGAACTACAGAGCCGGGTAAAAGTTAATAACAAATCTGCCGAATTAATTTTTCAAGTGCCCTGGAAATGAAGTAAATACAAAGACGTCAGCGATAGCTAGCGTTCTTCAGACAAGCAGAAGAATAAAATGTGGGTAGAAAGCGGAAAATAACGTCCATCAGGGTGTTTGCTGTTCAGTGGAGGAGTTGCCACGCGCAAACACGTGAGTGAGTAATCATCAAAGAATGAAAGGTCACCACTAGATTTTTTTTCTCTGAGTAACCTTTGCATCAGAAGTGAAAATACCAGGCTCTGAGGTTTTTCAAGGACCTTCGTCGTTTATTTGCCTATTTGCCCAATTTTTCAGTTAATTAAAAAAAATTTTAATTATTCTTGCAACCAATAATAATAATACTTTGATTAAAGATAACTCAATTTTGACATTGAAGCATTTGGGTTTATCTTTATGCTTACTACTTCATTACTGAACCCTGGTGCAAGCGTTTTTCTATCAGATACAAATAACATTATGGGAAACATATGAAAGAAATAAAAAGGATGAAAGATCAGATTTAAGTTCAACTTCAAGCACACAATGCTAAGGAATAAATAAGAGTAGGAGTAATTGGCGATTGATTTATTGGCTGAATGTGACGTACAATTTCTTTTACTGCAAGAGCAAAGTCGTGTAGAACTGGTATTTTATCATCAAGCACTAACTAAATACAGGTGACGTTTTTATAAATCAAACCACTTTGCTTTTCCACATAAACGTTATAATTTTCACGACCCAGGTTTCGTTATAGCATAACATCATCAGACCTGATGATGTTATGCTATAACGAAACTTGGGTCTTGAAAATTAAAAAGTTTAGGTGGAAAAGCAAAGTAGTTTGATTTATAAAAACGTTAGTATGAAGATTTTCCACCACCAGAAGTTACGCTAGAAACTGTTTTATTTAAATACAGGTGAGCTAAAACCAATTTACAATTTTTTCCCTTGCAATCTAATATTCTTTTTTCATCCATGTGGCGTAATTTCAATTTATCTTTCGTAACATGACAATAATATTTCTTTGCTGTTAGCTACTTTCCAAACTACTCGCTACTAACTTCGTGCCTTCGTAAAAACATTCGGTAATACTTTATCTGTGACGAACAGCGATGAAACATTGATAGGCTTTCAAAAACTGGAAAAATTTAAATTGGATGAATTGCTTTTGTACTAAGCAGAGACACCCTTTCAGCCAAAAATGGAATTTAAGGTGGGAGAGAAAACCTATCAGAATGAATATAAACGGTTGAGGGCAAATTAGCGGAGGATAACAAGAGACAAAATATTTCACTGCCAGAATAGTCTCTAGACAAAAGAAATATATCAGAAGAGGACTGAAAACGGGGAAAAGAGGAAGTGAAATTAAGTATGACAGGGGAGAAATGTAGAGGTTACGAGGTCATGCACCAATATACTACATTAATTTTAGTGATAAATAAATGATTTTAAAATATTTATCTAAATTTTAATTGCATAAAAAAATCTCATTTCAGTGATGCTTATTTAGGAAACTATCCTTTACATGGTTGTTAATCTAATAAATTACGGGAAATCCAATATAGCATGATATATAGATAAGGCATCTTGTGCTTAAGTGGTTTCCACCACGGCTGAAGCACTGCATTTAAGAAAACAGCTTGGCTAATTGGGGAATAAAAAGTACAGTTTTTCCAAAAAATGTATTCGAAGAAATCCCCTTATCTATTCTCATTTCCCAAGCCTTCCGTTTTTCCTCTAGCCCTTATCCGCACGCTAGTCGCCCGTACATCCGGTAAAAAATAGTTAGGCGGGAAGCTGTTGACACCGAAAATAAAACAGGAATGAATATGGGAAATTATAAATTTATGTTAACGAAACCAGCTATTAAACTGACAAATAATTTTTATGAATCTGATGCTGGGCATCATCTGTTGCAGATGTTGTAAGTCCGTTAAAAAAGTATATTTCTTTCTAAATAATAAACAAATGCTACCATACAAAATAAATCTTGACAGCGGTGCAAGGGCAGACACCACATTTTTGTGGTGAGGAATGGATGTGATTCTGGATTCTGACTTTTTACAAACTTTATTAAAACGAACATACTGAGAATTTTACTGAAATTTTTGATGGCATAGTAAAACAGTGAACATGGCTTAAATGACATACTTTCCTAGGAGCTGTATATTGAAAAGAAAAATACATATCCTTCAACATTTGTCATTTCAATGAAATACTTTTACTTCCGTAAACATTAAGTCGTGAAAAATAAGAAAAATATTTCATCATATAGAGATAAAAATAAATACGAATCTAAGAATATCACGTTTCATGGAATTTGCTAAGGAACGGAAATATAAAAAGACCAGCTCTAACTGAAACACTGTGGAGTAAATAAACCTTTTATTATTAATTATTTTTTATATTGTATTATATTAATTTGTTTTAAAACTCCCTTAACGTAAAATAAGGTTGCAGATAACAACAATAAACCATAATTTAACATTTTGAAAAATGTTATATTGATTTGTTCTTCATCAACACATCAACAAACAACTATTTGAAAATATATATAGTATTACCAAAACAGATTTCACACAAAGAGTTACTAGCCCGAGTTATCATTTTCCTTTATAGAGAGCCGTAATGTGGCACTAAAATTAGACTTCCCCCACCAAAATAAAATTAATTTGTTCAAGCTTCATTTTTTATCAAATTAATTTGATTATAAATTAAACTTTCCTTATCTTAACAAGAAGAGATGGGCAGCTACTATAGAAATAGAATAATTAGCCTCTGGTCCAATAGGAGGAATTTTGAAAATGTGTATGAAGGAATCAGCCTGAAAATCTTATGGAGAATTAGTATACTAAGTTGGAAAAAAGAAATGCGTCAAAATGTTCTGGCCAGGTAATTTTTTAATTGGCACGCAAATGACCTGTACATGAAAATCCGTAGCACATCTTGAACTGAACTATTTTGAAAAGGTGTTATAGATCCTAACGGATGCTCTAAACACTTCTGATTGCTTTGAATTATAACAAAAAATAACTATTATTTCAGATCGGTAGCCCACATGCAAAAATTCCGATTTAATTGACACATATGGAAAGTGTTCTAAATTATCGAGACCTGTCCAGACTGAAAGATTCAGAAAATTATTAAGAAATTTATACCTTTTTAGTACATATTAAAGGATTTTAGACACCGATTGAAGTGCAGATCTCCTGGAAATACATTCGAAGAATGAATGTTTTATCAAAGAAAAGCAAATGGGCAATGCGTAAATTTGAAAACAGGCTACATTTTTCAAGTTTTCTTTATTTTGAATGTTCAATGTAGAGATTCCGTGGAATCAATGTTGTAGACTTTTCTTCTTGTTAATCAATATTTTTAAAACAGGTGAGATCATCACGCAAGACATAAACCTGAATATTATTTCTCTTTATGCTTGATAAATGTTAGATAAATTTTTGCGCATTTTTTGTTGCATATTTTTTTGGGAGAAAAATAAAAAATAATTCCATTTTACAGCCCAGTCACGGCTGACATACGTGTAAGTATGTCGATTAACGTTAGCATTAACGTTATTATACATTGACACTATTCAATTAACTTCAGTTCGCATGACATTAAGAAATCTAATATGAAAAGCGACTCCATGCTCTCTATTTATCTCTACGTTTTAGAGGAACACGTGAAAAAATCACCAGCATCTTCTAAGTAATCAATAATACTCTCAAGCTAAATTAAACATAATCTGGGAGTCTGGAAAATGCGACAATAACAGCAGTTTTTGTGCGCAGTGTTACCAATAATTCACTGAAGACCGCACGATGATTGTCCAATCTGTTAAACTCCGATTTCAATGAGATTATTTTATGGGGATTGGAACGTCCAGCAGCAGTTTAAAAAAGCCTTATCTTGAGACTGTGTACTTATCATCATTCCTCCGAAACACAAGACTTTAAGATTTTGTACCGCAGAAACTAAGCACACCGCCTTTAATTTTGCGCTCCTTACAGCGTGAGCACCTAAATCGCCACTCAAAAACTAATCATTAAATCGTGAAGATAAAGCGTTCACTTATAAATAAATAAAAGACAATTGTCTGCTCAAAATGTCTAACACCTTGTGCTTGTCAATTTAGTTCTAATATTTAAAAACGGAACTGCGAGAACTTGTGTTTTCATACTGTAATAACGTCAATGAGGAACCCACCAAAATATCTTGTCACGCGGAAATTTAACTCTCTCTTAAATTATTCGAAGCATAACAGAAATGTGGCCGAATAACAAAAGTATTTGTTGGAAGAACGGGTAATGTGTAGCACATGATACTGAGTGCTGAGTGACGGAATGCTATTGGGACATTATGTACACACCCTAAATTTAATCCCGTTTTCATTTACAAGGCATAAAAACGAATGAGTACGTAGACATTCCACAAATTCTTTCTGGAAACCATTATCTTCATAACCTATTTCTGAGGTCAATGTTCTCCTTAACGTAAAGAAAGTTGACAATTGTCACATTGATGAGAAGGACCTACCTCTATTTTAAAGAATAAAGGAAAGAGAAATTTAAGCAACTACGGGAGGATAAGGTACATTAAGGTAAGGTACAAATAAAAGTACATTTCATGAGTAAATTCACAAACATCATCGAAATAGTTAAATGATATCTTTAAGGATCAATTAAAATTATATAAAAAGAATTTTTAAAATAAGATTGAGGTAATAGAGTCATTTTGAGAGTATCCAATTAAGGTGTCAAGAAAAAAGTTCGTCGACGCCGACCCCAAATTCATACCAATTGGAAAACTATTACACTGAATATAGTAACTTAATTACAAAATAGGTAATGAACGTGAGCACTTCCAAATACTGCGATGTTCTGAGTTTTGATTGCCATTTACAAAATATTAATAAAAATTAGAGTTAAAATGAAATGAAAATTAAGGAATACTGAACCACAACAGGAATGGGTATATAGATAACGATCATCAGATAGCGCAGGGTACTATTCATCACCAGACTTATTTTATGCATCGATTTATACTTTTTCAATTGTACCATAAAATCAAGGAAATATAGATAAAATCAAATAACAGAACTAGGGGTGTAGTCTATCAATCTCTATATGATTTGCGGTTGAATCTTGAGTATTTTACAGACCGCCACTGGTACAGACATTCTACTTTACCCGAAAATTTTCAGAGAGTTGAACAACATGGATTTGATAAAAGAGATTTGTACTATTGGTCCATGGTAAAATAAGCATTACCAACATGTGCATCAAAGAAGCTGTACTATTTAAAAATAACTGCACAAGAAGTGAATGGCTATGTTTAACATGCCTTATCGTAATTCATTTATGAAGTGATTTTTCTTTTCCTACAAACTGCAGCTGGAATTATTCTATTGAACAAGATTACATTCTCTTACTGCTCCTCTAGGTCTTTACGTAGTTGGTACGATATATATGAAATAAATATATAGAGTAATTAATCAAGTAATAGATGAAATTTTTGTGCATGAGTGTTTATAAATGGAAATGACAAATGAAATTGTTCGAATAATGTTAAATTATTGTAATACAAGTAGAGAAATTCTTGGCCTCGTAAGAGTTGATTTCTAAAATTTATCCGAAGCACATTTCGAATTTGATGTGAAAAACAGATGGATATTCATGGATAAAAGAAACTCAAATAAAGTAAATACCAAAGTGGATGCCATAAAAGTGATGAAATTAGAATAATATACTTGCACCATGTTTACTACGACCGTATATATAGGCATATGACCCCGGTTAACCAAGCCAATGGGTGCATCAACTCAGAAGTGTTTACTTTTTTAAGACTTGATATTAAACTGGAGATTTTTAGATACTTAAAATGGCGTCGAGACCCGTTAACTGTTCTGTCATTCTGATGCCCAATTCCGGTCCAAGTTGTGCTCATGTAAATCCTGACAGAAAAAAATACTATGCCGCCAAAAACAGTACTGAGCCACATTTTAATCGCCCCACTAAAATTTAAGTGAGTTGACATTCACGTTAACAAAATGCGTAAAGTCCGTTATGGTCAACATCCCGCCAGTATAATCCCGGCCAAAATCACGGCAAAGGAAATATTTCCCGACTCGGAGCGACAGTGTCTCTCCTCCAAAATAGCCCTTGCGTGTTGAAGAGAGAGCGCGCGTGCCATGAATGGAGGTCAAAATTGTGGTGTGTCCCCGTGCGCCAGAATTGGGAAGAAGAGAAAACGATGAAGATATATCAGCGGCGACGTGAAACAGTGGGGAGGCTCAAGAAAGAAGAAAATCAATGGGGAAACCGCACGGATTTTTCTTAACGTGGTCGTAAAATAAGGATGAGAGAGGACGATGCCAAGAGTGAGGAAATGGAAGGATGTGTGAGAAGTGAGGGAGGGACAGAATAGAAAGGAGAGGAGGGAGTGAAGACGGACGACGAGGAAGGGCTGGTTGAGGACGTTTTCGGGGACGCAGGAAGCATGGAAGGGGTTAAGAGAGGGAAAGAGGGCTACGGGCATCCACTCTCTACGTGTGTGACTCGTAAAGTTGTGAAAGAAAACTTTCCAAGGATCGATGTTTTCTATGTCCGGAAGTACAATCAGGACGAGAGAGGAATATGGCGCCAGGTGCTTTAAGGAGGTGGTCACGGATAACCGTGCAGTATAATCGATGGACGGTTCTTGGCCAACTTATCCACTTAACAATGAAGATAGTTTGGGAAATTAGCGTGGGCAAAAATGAGTCTGGGGCACGAGGAACTTCTTTTATTCCTGGAACGGATGCGAGAACTCGAGAGTTTTTAGAAGTTTAGACCCAAAATCCTGTGACAGGAAACTTATATCGTAATTAAAGAAAAAATTCTTCGCACGAAAGCATTACGCGAATGATAAAAGTAAGTTAAAGCGTTTATTACAACCGAGAACGTTGAGAGATTTGGGCGTATTTGAGAAATAATTTCCCTTTTTGCCCATATCATTTTGCAAGAAGTCGTCATTTGCCATTGGAGTTATTGAAAACGGAAACAAATATTTGTGACAAAATGTCATCTGAAACAGAGTTACAGGCCAAGAATATCAATATATCAAATCACAAATATTGATACATATTGCGATGTTCTACTTTTAAATGTGTATGCACGCGTCACGACCAGCTGAAAGCTGCTTATCAAATATTTTTGACGCAACGATCTTTTAAAGAAAACAATACCGTATAGCTGTACCCACGATTTACTTTATCTAGGAGGATGATTAATCCCACGGCAATCATTTCTTCTACTCTGAGTATATATTGTAATTAATCATGAAAAGATGAGACACGATAATTTGGACTTAGATGTAGAATCTATTAATGAGTAAAAATTCTCAGATTCACTCATATCGTTAGTAAAAATCATTTTTAAAATAAATTAATTCTTAATTCCACTAGGAGGATCGGACAAATGAAGAAACTGCTCTTCTTTCGCCGTGCGGTTCGGTATTTCGTACTTGGAGGCGCGATTTCGTAAAAAACTTTTTTTTAAACAGAGTAAAATTCATGCTAATCGATGACTCACTAATGCTTTATTACTAATTAATCATGCACTCGGGTCCAGTGAACTCTTAAAATGAATTAGTAATTTATTATCTTATGACTATTCGATCTTCGTAGAACTTCTTTCATAGACATTCCATTCTATTCATTCATTCAATCACTATTTTCCTTAAACTTCACAAATTCATTAATTCATAAATTCTTTTCTCTGTAGCTTATCAAGTTCATAACCCGCGAAGGTTCAGAGGCACAAATAATCAATATATGTATGCCTACTTAAAGTTCTTTCTAATTAAAAGACTTAGATCTTACTCTAACACATCATTCTTCTTCTAGAAAATTCTGCCTTTTACTTACAATATTCTTCGTTCATTTCTCCTCGCTGGTGATTTTGACTACCCAGGAAAAAACTCACTGCTGATTACTTGCACATGTCTCCCCTAATTCCCTTTTTTCTGTCCACCCTCTATTTTCCCTAGTCCTTTGAGTATCTCAGTGTCTTGAGCATTGGTTGTGCATATACTGCTTACAGTGCATCTCACTACATTTGGATAATACCAATTTGAATATAGACGTTCGTGAGTCTGCCTGATTCCGCCTTCCCCACCTCTCCTGTGTGTTCGTCCTTTATGTGTGTTCCTTTCCCCTTTCCTTATATGTATTTCTATGTGAATGAATATTTGTTCGCCGAATGGCGGGATTTCGTGTTTGAATGTATATATATTTGAAATTGACGCTCTCCGGCGACACACAAACACACGAATACAAAAAATTCTACACACAGAAACATAAAGGAAGGACACTCACAGTATGTATTGACGTTTCGACGGCCCGGCCGTCGTCATCAGAAGACGGCCGAAACGTCAATACATACTGTGAGTGTCCTTCCTTTATGTTTCTGTGTGTAGATTTTTTTGTATTCGTGTGTTTGTGTGTGTGTGTGTATATATTTATATATATATATATATATATATATATATATATATATATATATATATATATATATATATAACTTTTGGACAGCACAATAGAACACAGAATAAAACAGATAACACGTAAAAGGACACTCACTCTGTAGGTTATTTGAGCTTTCGGCCTACTCCGAGGCCTTCTTCAGGTCATACTTAGTCAGGCCGAAACCTCAAATAATCTACAGTGTGAGTGTCCTTTTACGTGTTATCTGTTTTATTCTGTGTTCTATTGTGCCGTCCAAAAGTTATATTGCTCTCGTGAGTACTTCCGCATCATATATATATATATATATATATATATATATATATATATATATATATATATATATATATATATATATATAATGTAAATTCACTAAATAGTCAACACAAACACAGAAACTAAAACATATAAAAGAGGGACTCACTGGTTCTCGGTGGTGCAACCACCTTTCTCAAGAGGAATTAGGAACAGAACCTGAGTTGAGAACCTGGGTCCAAATCTGTTGAATACGCTGGGTTTTAAAACAACTCGAACTTTATTTCCATTATGTTTGCCATCGAAATTGCGCAAGAGTGTATTGTCTTGATGGAAGAGAATCTCTATTGGCTAAATGAGGGCGTTTGTTCTTGATTGATCAGCTCAATCGGTGCAATAACGAAGTATTATACATAATCGAGTGTACTTTTTGCAAGTCAGCAATGCAGATGATTCCACGTGCATCCCGAAAAACCTTGGCCATCACCTTGCCGGTCAATGTCACCGTCTTTGCCTTCTGCCGGTGCATGTTTCGACTGTTCCTTTATTTCCGGAGAGTAGTTGTGTACCCATGTTTTGTCTATAGTTGTGTATCACGCAGAAACTCATCGGAATTTTGACGGAAAAGCACCAAACTGGCATCTGAATTGACTACATGATTGCCTTTATTTTCAAAATAATTTTCAAAATAGTTTTCCAAAATTAGATATTTTTTATGCATAGACTGTATCACTGGTTGCCCAAAAAAATGTTCAAATTTGCCTCCTCTCTTTTCATAACTTGAGCATTAATGAATTCTTCCGAAAACCGAGAGGAATATTACCCTCTGAATTTATACTGCAAAAACACCATTTAAACTTAGTCCCGGTCTTCTATACGCGTTTAGTAAGCTCTAACACATATAAAATTGAAAATCGACTACTAAATCCACTGCTGTTGTGGTATAGAATATTTCCATTTGTGTAATGCTTCCTCTCCTACGATTTCATCAAATATACACATATGGTTGTTCAAATGTGGATTATTTTTTACTGTGTACCTCCTTTGGGAATTTCTATGAGTTTACTTACCTTCAATTTGATATTTAATTGCAATTTCACCTTTCACATTTTGTGTTTCATTTTTCTGACCAAAAGAGTTTTTTAGTCTCCTTGAATTGCTTCATCCTGTCCTCGTATGGAGTAGTACTGCATATTCTCGCATAAATTCTTTATCCTTTCCACACTGGTTTTTGTTACCTTCCGGCAAATCTTATTTCTTATGTTTTTATACTGCCACTGTCCCCTCTTTAGTTCTCGAGCGCTCTCATGTTTTCTTTTCTCCAATTAGTTCCATTATTTCATTCTTAACCCCACGTTCCCCATTGAAGGCATTTTTTCAGCCTAAGGCTTCTTGGGAAGGTTATCGGAGATCATTTCTTAATATTTTGCCATCTTTCCCATTCTCACCCCGCATCACTTCTTTTACCAAGTTTCCAAAGCCCTTAGGAAGGTTTGCCTAAGTTAAGTTTCTTTCAATCGATATACGTGTTTCCTGCTTCACTAATTTCTCATATCTATACTTAATCTTTGTTATCGATCTGTCGTTACGTTATATATCTGAATCCGATGTTGCTTTACATTTGTTCCCGAATTTCCAGTTACACGACAATGTCACGGTTGCTGCAGAAAATTTTCAACAGAAAAGAATAGCGAAATCATTATACGATACACAGCATTAGGTCTACCAACCATATAGGTTTTGAAAGGATCTTGAAAATCATTACATCATGCTATGATATTTTTCATCGTTTCTCCATTGAAGTGTTCCCTTTTTTTCTTCTACTATACTTCATTTATACTATTACTATTTCATCTCCTATTTTTCATTATCTTTATGTCCATTCAGTATCATTTTCCCACCTGTCAAATATTAACCATTCTATTAAAGCCTTAAAAAATCTTTCGTTAACCTCCCTCCTTGTCCAACTTATTTAATCAGGCTTGCTCATAGCCAATGTCGTCACCTTTCTTCGCTGATTTTTACCTCGAAAATCAGGATTCAGAACCATAATACCCTGACAATAAATGTCTTTAATGGTTTTCATTGTCTTCACTCAAGAGTCACATTTAATCATCGATGCGCAACGCTGTTCCTAAAAAATTCAAATTCAAAAGCCATTGTAATTACATCCTCTACACACTCTAAGCAACATATCCAAGACAAGAAGCATTATGAGGCAATGTGGAAAATTGCTAATTCAGGCAAAATGGCAAAAGATCACATTCTGAACGCGAATAGATAGCAGAAAATGAGCGGAGAAAAAGGTTAGCTGTGTCGGATAGAGGACGGAAGAAAGAGAGGAGGTGAGGATGAAGTGCGAGGAGAGGAGTTTGCAGGGGGAGATTTGGAATGGAGACAGGAGGGAAAGTGAGTAGGAAATGGAAAGAGCTTACGGATGCATACAAGGGTTCATAGGCAGGAAGAAAAAGTTTTGGGCGTGGCGTAGTGGGGAGCGTTATATATTTTGTTTGCGAAGCGGAGAAAGCTCATAAATAATAAAGATTTCTTTTTTTCTCCTTTTTTCAAACTCCTTCTCCCCTCAAACTCTCAGGGTAAGGGATAAAAAAATTCAGGTTTTCCAACCACTCGTCGTAACCCTAAAAATCGTTCGACTTCTCTCTCTCCCTGCTGCACGCTTCCTCGTGTTCAAGCATTCACACAGACCATCAACGTAAATATATATTTATATATATTGAGATATATACATATAAATATATATTTGTGCGTATCTATACATACACACACACATATATATATATATATATATATATATATATATATATATATATATATATATATATATATATATATATATATATATATATATATACATGTCCACATATTTATTTAATATATATATACATACCCACATATTTATTTATATGTGTATATATATATATGTATATATATATGCATTTATATATATATATATATATATATATATATATATATATATATATATATATATACATGCATAAACACTCACACAATCACATGGCCACCTCTCATGTCACAAAGAGGGGAGCCAGATAAGAGGGAGAGTGAGAGGGGTCAGAGTGAAAGGTTTGAAGGAGGATGGAGTGGATACGCCAACCTAACACCTCACCCTCGCCCCCACCGTACGATGCCTTCACCACGACCACACCACCACATTTTCTTCCCATCCATCCCGATATCTAGCTCCTTCGACAGTTTTTATTATATTTTTATCGCCCCGAGCTCTTTCGCATAATTTTTTCTCAATCTCGTATTTACCCCCCAACCTCTATTCCTTCTCTTTTCGTGGTGGAATTTTCAGTTTTTTCCCATCATTTTCCCCAACCAACGGAAGAGGTTTTTTTATTCTTTTCACCGTTTTTATCCGTCCTGTTTCCTTGCGTGGGCGTTGCGGACGTGGTTAAAAAGTGAGGGAGAGCCAACCTGGACGCAAATATAGGCGTGGGTGCGTGACAGCATTATGGGCAACCGAATTCTCCGCGAAACAAAAGACGGTGGAGGAAGAGAGGGCCGTTGGAGTGGAGAGGCGCCGTTGCGCTCTCCACACACGCACCGCTTCTCAATCTTTCCACCTCTCTTCCCCGCCATCACTAACCACCTCAACCCTCTCCACGCCCCTACGTTCCTTTCCCTCCTCCTCTCCCGGCGTCCCTTTCTCACGACTGATGGGCAACTACTCGCATCGGAGCTCCCGAACCGGTCCACACTTGCAGTCGGGAGAGACGCGAGTGCCTCCCGTTCTCCTTCTCCGCATTCTGCCACGCTGACCATTTCTTCCCCCTCGCAACGAGACCCCGCTATCTGCCATTCCTTGCCTGCCCCTCTCTCTCCCTTCCTCCCGCTTGCCACTTGTCACGGCTCCCAGTACCGTCCTCTCCATTTTTCTCACTTCTCTTCCTTGCTCTCCCCCCGCTGAGGTCCATCCTACGCGCTCCAGGTTACGTCCACCAACGGAAAAGGTATCGATAAGTAAGTTACTCTCCGAATTTCCAAGTCTACCCCAACATGAACACCCCTGTCCATGAGTAGGGCATTGCGTACTGTCTTCGGCTCTGTTTCGTCACATATAATTGCTGAAGCAAAAATGTCAAGGAAAGATGGTAAATAAAAGTTCATTTTTCTGCCGTCTATTTAGTTTCTATGAAAAAATATTTCCTTTCTATCCAAGTGTATTATGCCCACTTCCGCTGTTTTAAATATTTATTTAATGGGTCACACCAAATACTTTCTTAGCAACCGCTAGTATCTACCAATAGTTCCTCAGATCCTATTCTAATTAGCCCGACTTTTAACTAACACATGAGGGAATAGGAATAGAGCTCGAGACAGCCTAACGTTTGCTGTGAGAAAAAGGTGAATCATGAGGAAACTAATTTAATGAAATCCTTAAAAAATAGAAAGACAAAGCTAAATTGCCATGTACTAAGTAAAAAAGAGATAATATGCTAGTGTTTTAAACAGGATTGGATTCTAAATATAAACTGTTTAAAGATGTGGATGATCTAAATAAAAACTTTTAATAATGACTTATCTGCTGATATAGATTCTATTAAAAAAATTAAATTAAATATGAATGAAGAAGACACAGGTATGTAGCTTAACCTTGAAATATTCGGAAATCCAATTATTGTATAGTAAATGTACGCATATCTGAGGATTTTGAGAACTAGAATCGGGGTAAAATGGGAATAGTTAATTGGGCAAAGAGAAAGCTAAGGAAACGCGAGTAGAGGAAGAAGGAAAAACGGAAAAAATCAGTGGAATAAGTAAAAGAGGATGGAGGAAATGGGATACTTAAGTCTGAGTTGTGTCGCCGGACTCCAGTAAGGAAAACATAGGAGATTTTGGATGGCATAAAAGGAGGATAGAGTAAGATAAGAAGCTTAAGAAGAACACAATGTAAGAAAAAATGTGTCCGCGTATTACTAAAGAATTTCTGAAAACCACGAGGTCTTATATCAGTTGTTAGGGACCCTCCACTACCTACCTTTGTGTGATAGACTTCTCATATAATGAACGCTCCAAAGGATTTGCTAACTTAGCAATAAAACATAATTACCTCAGTGCGTTGCTATGTGGTGGATTTTCGTAATAAGCTACATCATAATAAGGCCTAATTGTAAATATAACACTTCTTTAGGCCCCTTGTTTCTAAATAGATGATGCAATTACGTTCACTCAGGATCCGAGAATGCTTGTATCCTCCTACTTCACTGTCGTCACCTCGTTCCGAGGACCGAAATTGAACAGTCGACGACGGAAATGCCCCGAGAAAGACCTGAAGAATATGCTC
Source organism: Hetaerina titia (assembly GCA_037158775.1). NCBI lineage: Eukaryota > Metazoa > Arthropoda > Insecta > Odonata > Calopterygidae > Hetaerina > Hetaerina titia. The sequence goes on from CM073770.1 coordinate 67,458,914, forward strand.
ATAAACGACGACCACCATGTGGTCGGTAGACGCTTTAATACCCATGTTAAAACCGATGTGTGTTCCGTAAACGCTTGGCCCCTACTCCGTTCCCTTTTTTTTCTCCTCAGCACCCTTCCACTCTGCGACCCATTCGTCTTCATACACACACATTCACGCACACAGGAGCAAAAATCCTACCGCAAAAAAGAAAAACACCTCCCACTCCGTGAGCAAGCGGCGAGTGCGCCCGAACGTGAATTAAGCGGAGATAAAAAAAACACGCACGCAAGACTTGGATCCCACCAACCCGTCCAATTAAAAACTCACGCGGCCGCAGCGGTCTATAGAATGTATCCCTTTCAATTGAAGAAAAGCTTTTTTTTTCGCGTCGCGTTTCACTAATGAGCGATTCGATTCGTGGATTTAGTGGAGGATGGGGGAATGAGCATGTGAGGAGTGGGAGAAGGAGGGAAGGGATGAGGGGGGATGGCCTCTCGTTTCTCTCAACGAGACGGTTCTAATCCGTGTGTGAGTCAAGAGCACGGTGGAACGAGAAATATTGAGGGAAGTTGAACCAGAGATTAAATTTCGTCACTAGCGCTATGAAGAGAGTAGGAAATCTAATGGGAAGACATGAGGGATTTAGGTATATTCCAGTTTTCTTCAACCTCGGAAGGTTCCATTGCAACTGGGAATATATCATACTCGACTCCGCAACAGTGCATAATGCATGGCACATTCACGTTAACAGTACTCCAATGTGATCTTTCATAAAAACTAAGCTGGATAAGAGCGAGTAGTTAGAAAATTACTCTAAAAACTAGATTGAAATTTCTCTGGATTTAAGGAGATAATCAAGGTCTTAAAGAATTAAGTTATCAATGAAACCGATAGAAGGGCGAAAGAATAGCAACTTATGAGATTTCATAAAGGATTAAATGGAGTAAAAATTAATGTGAAAAGTTTGTTTCATTAATGAGTAAAGTTATTATAAATTAAAATTAAATAATTCAATAAAAATACATATATTTAAAAAATTACACGCATTTTAACTGAAATTTAAGCAAGTTTCATCGACTTACTCACTGCGAACAGCTTCCTACATTTGAAGTTAAATAAATTCCCCTAGCCAATAATTAGAAAACTTTTAAAAGCTCCAATAATGTTATTTCGGTCAGCCGGTAACCATCAACGGGGAGAGGTAAGGGCTTGACAGCGAGAAGACATCAGTAACGAAGCACTGTTCGATGTCAAGTAAGTAATTCATTTCTCACTTTATATCGAGCAGTGCTTCGGTACTGACGTCTTCTCGATGTCAAGCTCTTACCTCTCCCCATTGATGATTACCGGCTGACCGAAATAACGTTATTGGAGCTTTCTAAAGTTTTTTTTGTTATTGGCTCGAGGAATTCACGTAACTCCACATTCACAATCAACAGCTCAAACATCTTCTTTCAACTTCCTTCAAGGGAAGTTTTTATTTTTTTTCCTGTACATGTAAATAAATATTCCTCCTAATATTCTCCATACCGGGAATTGTCTATGGTAAATTCAACACCGTTCGGTGATTTACGGTATAATTGTTATAACACATGAATGGCACAGATGGAAGGGATTTTAATCTGGATCCTTTCTTTGGTCAATAGACAAACGCTCTAGACACTAGGTAACCACGTCTGAAGAGCTCAAATATAAAATGTATACTATAAAAACGTAGAAAAAGTAAGGTTTAGAACAGTTGGGGCTAGCTCTTTTTCAAATTTGATATCATTAATATTGTTTGCAAGTAAGGCAAAACTCATTCGCCTTGATTAACTTAAAACGGGAACTCAAACACAGGTATCTTCAACCGCTTTGACAAAATAAAATGAAATGAAATGATCTAATGAAAACCTCAAAGCTTCAGAGGTGAGACTACTTTTCGATGGCATACGCTATAAACATGTAGTCAAAATGTTAGTAGTAGTAGTAGTTTTGTTGGGGAGGCGACCAACAGCTGGGGTCAATTGCGCCATTATGGATGGACAGGAAAAGATGAAGGGTGGAGAGAAACCCGGCGGCGGCATTAGCCTACTCTTGACGAAAGGCCCCAAAGGGTCCGCAGTTTAACGTCCCATCCGACGGACAGCGTACTCAATCAAAGTGCCCTCCACAAAGCACCTAAAGTGGGGATCGGGATCACCGCCGGCATTCGAACCCGGGTCCTCTTGGTGGAAATCTAATATGTTAGCCACCGCACCATTCCGATCCCCGGTCATGGGTAATGATTACGAAAATATAACATGGTATGCATTTCCTCCTTAAGGGTGTAATGATGCCACTTAAAGGAGCAAAATGGTATTTGGGACTAAGACTCAATAGCCCTTAATCTAGAAAGAATATATTTTTTTACTAATAACTATTTTAATTAATATTAATTGAATGGGTATTCAGCAGATTTGAATGTAATTCAGCTGAAGTGTGCAGAACTTACGTCACAACTATGTACATTTCCTTCATTTTACAGGACTCATAATCCATGTATTGAGAAAATCATTGACTTGCAAAACTCAAAGACGCTTTGAAACTCTTTCTTTGCAAAGATAAGTAACCGAATAATTCTACCCAGAAAGCTCAACAGTTGATTGATACACTAGTGCTATAGTAAACTACTACTACTCTTAACACTTTTGATCTATTTCTTCACAATAAAACCAAAGTAGTAGTCTTCTGAGGTTCACTCCATGAATAAAGTTTCTCAATTGTTCCATGTCACGATAAAACTTTAAAAAGTTCAGTTATCGCATTCATATCTAGGGTTGGAAAGAAATTTATAAATTTAAGGTAACTTAAATGGCCCAATAAAAAATTAACTTCCACTACGTTAAGCTGGTAAGAAATATAAACTCGTTTCATTTACATTTACAAAATGAAAATAGTAACGGTACGGTAAACAAAATGCAGAAACCGATAATAAAATTAAAACTATTTTAAAGTGGGGATTTCTGCTGGCAAAAGGATTATCAGCACTTTAAAAAGAATAATTTATTTTCAATTTTGTAATCGAAATACTATATTTTTCTAGACACATGATAAAATTCAGTCTGTTAAGACATACTTTTTTATGTATCCTGTTTAACATCTTAGACAAAAGTAACTAAAAAAAGACTCAACAACTCTTATGCTTTCAGTAATATTACAGTATAACGAACACGGCGGGAGAAATATAAAATGTTTATAGATCTAAAATAACGATTAATTTATACCCTTCCTTTCGTTGCACCTGAACCGTGGCATTAAAGATTAATATTCATGTCATATCATCGAAGCAGACCTCAAAGAAGTACAGTTGGAGCTTGTTTTCTCAATGAGTCTCTACCTGAAAGACTACCCAGTCGATTGAACCTTATTAACATGAAATATTCCCCGACTCGTAAATTCCTTGAACTTAGCAAATCAAATCATATGCGGCAAAGAAAAATCATCGGATAAAGGAAAGTTAAATTTGAAGTAACTCAAAGCACCAATATTTATTCTCCCTAGCAATCATTACCATTATGTCAGATGAAGATTTTCTTTCTTTCCAGAGAGTTTGATCGCGTTTGTCGAGAGGCGCTCACGGTGAGCCGATAATCAAAAACTTTCCCTGCAAAGCCGAAGCCTCCATCCGAATTCCAGTGATAAACTCCACGGATGGTGCGAATATTTTCTCTCCCTCGACAATCATTCCCTCATGACCGTAACAGAACGATGAAAAAAAATTGTTCTCGTGAAACCGTAGAGCGGCCGGCGGCGAAAATCCACGATAAGCCGAATACATCCCAGACATTTTTTTTCATATTATTTTCAGTAAATACTAAAATTCTGACCTCGGACGGAAACAGAGCAAAAAGGCGCAATGATGTCAGGCGGTCGCGTCGGCAGAAGTGGCGGGCCGGGACGTACGGCGGGGAATAACAAAAAGTCAGAGGGAGATAGGAAGAGATAGAGATGAAGGTGAACCTCGAGAAGGGCAGGATTGTGAGAGGTGGAAGGGGGCACCCATTCCAAACTGAATCCCCTCCAAGCCCATTCCGAGCGAGGCCATCCGACCGCAAGTCCGTGTAATGGGATCGTTTATGGGAAACCAATATGCCATTCCCACGCATCAACAATCTGCGGTTAGGGAGATTCCACGTTTCGCTGCGAGAAGTGGTCCCGCCAAGGAAAGCGAGCGAAGGAAATGAGAATGGAGGGGATTTCGGGCGGTGGGGCAGACAGGGGACGCGGCGGAGGGAAATTGAAGGTACAGTGGTCTCGGTCCTCGTCCACCATTGTGTTGACTGTCATTTAAGACGAACGCCATTACGAGAGGTGATGCCGACGAAGGATCGAGTATTTTCCGCAGCCAGTTTGTAATAATGTAAGGGTTTCAGGCCGGAGAGAATGAAATCTATCCTCCTCTCATCCCTCGAGTGGTGACGGTGCTGATGATGCCCTGGTTGTGTTTGCGGATTAATGCAATGAGGACGGGCATCAGCATGAATTTATTGAATTAATTTTCTATGATGAGAATAGAAATAACAATGGAAGTAACCCTATATAAGTCAAACTAATCGTTAAACATCGTGTTCTACTGATTCGATAGATAATACGGGTACAAAACTAGAAGCATAAAAAGAAAATTTTCCCTGCAAAAGCTTAAACGGGGAAATGAAAAGCATAACACCAAAAATTAACTGAATACTACGACTTATGACTTCATAGCAAAGTTCATGCCAAACCGTCAGCCCAAATTGTGAAAATAAATGAATCTTGGTGGAGAAAAATAGTTCCTCCGTATTTACACAAATAATTTCTATTCACAAGTTTCCAGTTTTGCAATTATTATCTCCGAGTATGCATTAATTGGCGGTGCTGTAGGCTATGGAGTAGATTTCGTCAACTGTCCGGACGACCCCGGATTCTAATTCCGGGTCATCCCTCAGGACAACCCTATCCGAAATCCAAATTGTCCAATTTATTGGTAAATAGAACTTCATGGGAAATCGGATGGTGGCACAGGAGACCGGCCCTCCTACCCTGTATGTGTGAATTTCACGCGCCTTGGGGCTTACCTACCGGGCTCGCATACCCGGGTGGGTTCTACCCTCGCCTATTTAAATCAACCTACAGGTCGATTACTGTGGATGGATGGACGGAAAATTTGAAAATATTCTTGGCTTCAGGTATTCCGACCCACATTCGAGTTAAGTTCCTTAGTCATTTTAAATGTAAATACGAATCGGTAAATTTGAATAAGTTGGTATTGATTTAACGTATCACAAAATGGTTAAACGAAAAAATCAAACTTTTCAAAAGGATAAGGAAAATAATAATGCATAATTATTATTATCATTTTATTATTATTATCATTAGAAAAAAAGGAATGGCTTAATTTATTGGCAAATGTAATAGTAGCATTAATTTGACTTGGATTGAATATTGCACCGTAAGTGACTCCTACTTTTACAGAACTTTTATAAAACTCTCAGAAGATTGAAAAGGATGAAGTGAGCTCCTTACTTGCTTCTTTTTAGGCTGACTATATTGAATAATATCTCCTTAAGCCGTATTCCGCATTTATGACTTAAGGAGATATTGTTTAATATAGTCAGCCTATGAAAATTATCATTGAATTTTCTAAAATAAAGGTGAATATAACCTCTATAATAATATAAATTGGCTTTAATAAGAATTAAAGTGTGCTGCTCACTATCTGTATTATATTTATACATGTTGACAAATCTCGGGGAAGTACGTATGTGTACGTGTGTGTATATATATATATATATATATATACTCGTAATAATATTACAGTAAGTTGCAAACTAAATGAAAATCGCTTGTGATAGAATGGAATGTTAAAATTAACAAAACCAAAGAAAAGTATTGATAAAATTGATTTAAATACATGGAAATGTAGAAAGATAAAAATCCATGGATTAAAAAAGAAAATCCGAAAGGAAAGAAGGGAGAGATACAGAAATAGCTGGATGAACGGGGTAGTTCAGTGGATAGCGCTTTCAGTTAGTGACCAAAATTCTTAGGTTCATATCCACATGGCGCCTCTAGAACACGTGAAGCTGTGTATTTTTAGGCTACTATCAAATCTTCCTGGAAAACTGAGTGAGGCAGAAAGGAAAAAAAAACTCCCCCTTCCCCATCCGCAGTTGTGAATTACATACCCTCGACCATTAAACCAAGCTTCCGGTTATTACTATGCTTGGTTTATCTTCTCGCTTTCTTTAAGTTGAGATTATAATAGTAAGGAAAGCAATAGAATAGGAATTATAATCAATATATTTGTTTACTTCTATTGCCTACTATTTTTATTGTATAGTATGAAATGTATGCATATATGTAGTTTTGCTTATATTCAAGATACGACCGTCATTACTAAGAAAATTAAGCTGAAGATAATGGAATCTAATAATTTCAGTTCCTTGAATATCTCGAAAACTCATTAGAGCAACATACAAATTTACCGACCGGCTGTGAGAGCAATTTCCACACCATTAGCATTAAGATAATATGTAATAGCACAAGGTGTGTTCAATCTCTAGTTCTATCTCCTAATTTTTCGAAAAAACCGTTTAAACTAAAAAGTTAAAATTTCTACTTCTTCTCAATATCGTTTTACTGTAGACCGGTACATGTTTAAAATGCCAACGTAGCTTCTGTAGGTGCTCCTTTTGGCCTCAGTAAAAATCGGATGGTCGATGGCCTAGACTTGTTAAGTCCATTGTCACAATATAAAGTTCGACCTACTTTGAGCTATTACACTCACAAATGCACATTTTTTATATCCATAACACCATCATTGCATGCCTCATTCAGGTAATGACGAATTACGATGGTTGTTAAATCATCCAAGTGGAGAAAAAGAATCCCAAGCTGTTCTTCTATACTAAACGCCGGTTTAACTATTGCAAACACTTCTAACTCACTTCTCGCTCTATCGGCAGATATGCAAGCCAAACATTGTACGATTCAGTCATGAAATGTATTCATAAAGAGAGCCCGTTTCTTTAAAACTCTGCTGCACTTATACTCAAATTCTTTTAATATGCTCCCAGTCTCGTTAAAAAATTGGGTAATTTAGAACTTAAAAGCACCTCATATCATTACTTTCAGTGAAGAACCGATTCCTTAACTCAAGCCGTTAAAACTGATGGTTTTTTATGCAAAATCTCTCGAATACAATAATACATTCAATAGCTCATTGCCCGTTCTCCTGGCAAATGTTATTACTGTTTTCACCCAATGGGGAATATGGAGTGCTCTATCAAAGGATTTAAAAAATTATAACTGAGAGGGTAGTCAATAGTATCCTGATAAAATACAGTACTTTTATATTATCGTTTGAAATAGTTATATTTCACCTACAAACAAACCAGTATAAAATTGTAACCTATTGTTTAGTATTTATTATAGTATTAGTAAAAGTACGTGTAATCTTTCAAATTTCAATAACATCTGAATCTGGATTTTTAATCTTAATTTTATTTGAGTAAGTACAGCCTTCCTATTTTTGTATCTCCCTTTCTCCTCGATCAAAAATTTATTACTCCGACCGAAAAAATATTTTTGTGTCGAATTTCATCCAACCAATCCAATTAATGTTTTATCTGTTCGAAGGCATTCAAATTCTATTACTTTTAAGGGTATCTTCACATTAATAAATAATCGAATCGAGATACCCAAAAAAATTCCCCGATGAATATGGTAGCTGGAGCCAGTCTCTCAGCATCAGGAAAACGACCCTATATTCATACATATGTCTATAAGGATTGGATAACAGCAGTTGGATAGAATGCAAGTGAATTTGGAGAATCTGGGGATAGGGTCCATTTTGAAAGCTTCCCAGAAAGCATTTCATGGAGTTATCCCATCAAACTGGCACTCAGCGCATTCTTTTGAAAACTAGGTTAGTCGTATGCCATCAACTCCATCAATTGATGCATCCAAAAACTCCATTTGCTTTCGTTTCACCAAAGCAAAAAACTGTCTCAAATACAATTGCATTAGCATCCTACGAGCCTTGGAAAACGAAATTACTATTTTATTATTGGACTATCTAAGCAGCAATAACAATATTTCAGCCAAGACCACTTAAAAGTAATTTGTAAAATCTTCAATCTGAATTTTTGACCCGTTTTCATTACATCCAGTTCAAAAAAAATGTTGAAGCATCGTAACAGGGAAGAATTTTTCCAGGAAGCGGAATATTTTCCAGGAAAATGCTTTGTTGGCTCTGTATATAGTTTACACTCATGCATAATAAGTTTATAATAAACTGACAAGATGACTATTAACATTTTGAAATATATTTGGAATAATACGAGTACTCATAATACTCGTACTAATATTACTCGTATTTATTAAATTTCAGCCAAACTCCACCCTTCGGGAGTGTCCTTTTTCGCCTAATATAGAACAAAGTAAACTTAGTATTGTATTTATTGAAACATATCCACTTTGTGTTCTTTATTTAATGAACATGAACTTCTACAAAGTTGAGCCTGAAACAATTGAAAGTGCATGAATATATTCCATCCCTGGAGTAACTAGGCATATACCTATTTAAGAAAAAACCGTTAAATTAAAGTGAATTCGAGATTAGAATGTCATAATTACATGATTTAGGGATAATTCCTTCATTTCTCCTAAAATATGGGAGGAAGCAATGAGAAATACTTTTAGCAGACGTGAGTATTGCAATATTTTATCGTCAATTATTCATGACTGCACGGATAAATATGTAATAATCAAGAATAAAGAAAAGTAATGCAAAGCCCATTCATTGGTTTTTGGTTAACAGATATGTTATAAATATATATAATTTTAACCACTTATTTATATTTGAAACGTGTTCCAATACCTATTTTGGCAGTTTTTCCGACAAATTAATAACATCATTCAAAAGAAGCAGAGTAGAGGCTGCTATGCAACCACTATCCCAACTCTCATATAAATGCGCTCATGATATCAGTCTTTTGACCCAGCAACCCGAATTTCTGCACAGTTAATCTGCAATTAATCTGATATTATATTTAAAGTCTTGTACTTTAAATATAACAATTTTTGCTTAAAAAGTCATGTGAAGATCCAATTTTATGAATTTAGTTAAATAATGCGCACTTTAGATCAAATGCCCCACGCTCTTTTGTGTCCATTATTTTGTATTTCATTGAATGATTATATACTATTATATGTGACAAGTTATTTATTAATTGATTAATGTAAATCATTATTTGCATTGTTCCAAAATAAAACTTGAAAATATTTCTCATACATAAACAATTACACAGAAATAAAAAATACGCAAGAATATGGCGAAGTACATGTCTTTGCGCAAGCAGCAAATACATCCAAATAGCATAGTCATGTACACATACTTTAATTCCTATTGCGAGCAGAGAAATTCCACTTAGGTAGGCACCAACATTACGGACACCACTCTGAAGGCTAAACTGGCAAGTAAAACGGGAATGCGCAAACTTAAATAGTAATCAGGTTAATTCAAAAAAACAAAGGAATCTCTCCCTTTCTCTCCCCTTTCTCTTGAAGAGGTTAAAACAGAAAACGCGCCCTTATTCCCACGGTAATGTACGAAAAACATGAAGCTGAGCCCCGCGGTACTCGCCCGAAAATAACGCCACAACGACGCTAGGAGTGCATGAAAAATACACGGAGTGACGAGTTATTACAAAGGCTACCTCGGAGCGGCGGCTGCTGGGCATGCTGCGAGGGGAACGATCTCACTTATACAACGCGAGGGGGTTTGCACGTAGAAAGGGAATCATTGTGACGAATTCTACGGCGTTGAGGAATGGGAAGTGAGATGAGTCGGAGAGATAAGGCAAAGAAAGGGGATGGGCGGTAGAGGGGAGCTGCAGATGGAGTTGGGAGGGAAATGACGATGAAGAAGGGAGGGGGACAATGAAGAGAGAAAGAAGAGAAGGGAGAAAGAAAGGAGAGAGAAGGGGAAAAAGGGGAGGCTACCACGTGAGATGAATTACCGCACATGCGCAGTCGGGACGAACGTGGTGGGGACGCCCCCGATAGTCGATTAGAGAGGAAGGTAGGGATGGCGGATGGGAAGTACTGGGAGACGGTAGAGGGAGGTGGAGGAGATGGAAGGGGGAGGAGGAAACAGGGATCAAAATGGAGGGTGGGGGGAAGTATGTATGGCACGAGAATATGAGTGAGGATAGGGTTGAACTTTTCGAGAGGGGAGGGGGCGAGACATGAAGGAAAGGGCAGGGGAAAGTAAGGGGGAGAGTTCTAGCTCACTCGGGCCACCATTTCGTGGATGGCGTTGCGTCATGGAAGAAAGTACCAACCTAACAGATTTCAACGCTAGCGAGTGCACTCCAATAACGAAACTCAGGATAGGCTCGGGATTCTGATTTTGTTGCTTTACTCTGAAGGTATGGTGGTGTTTAAGTGTAATAAACTTAAATCAATGGTTGAGGAATTTACAAAAAATTGGCATTTATGTGCAAATAGACTAATGAAGAAAAGTTTATTGCTCTTTAAAGAGAAATTAAAATTTGACGAGATACAAAAGCTACTCTACTGTTTACAAGACCGGAAAATGCGAATAAATACCGGTAAACTATCCAACTTGACTACAAGTTTTACGAAGATCTATATGTACGGTGGCGGATCCGTTTTCTCACCCAGATTGGTCGGGTTCAAAACGCGGTGATGGCAGAATTTTTCAACATTATCCATATTTTGATCCAATGAAGAGAGACTTCAAGCGGAGTAAGTCGTACATTCGATGGGACTAACTATATCTTGGCACCTATGGTTACGATTAGATTTTTGCCGACACCGGATTTCCCTCAATTCCTTCCCGTTTGCTGAAAGTCTTACCCGTATCAAAACGTCCACCTATTTACAACACCTTTACTAATCTAATGGCGCAAATAACCTCAGGTATAAGTTGCTTCCCAGAGAAATTGCTACCAATAGTAAGAGGTTTACCAAAATCATTTAAAGAGGAACCATTTTTTAATGATATCAAGCATGCATTTGTACTCTTTAAATGATGGAAAGACTTTTGATGAGCCTTTCCTCGGGTTCCACCGACGCAAAAATATATTTTTCATTTATGAACGACTGGAAGATGTCTATTAGAATTCAAGAAAGGAAATTCTATGAATGGAATGTTTGATAAGGAGCAGCAGTAGGTAGCGGACATTGCGAGATCTTTGACTGGAAGATTGAAGAGGGAAAAAGAAAAATCGATAGAAGAAATAAATTTTCTGAATGTGGAATGGAGAGGAGTAGACCGGAGTTTAAGACTGAAAAAGGTAGATGGCATCACTGCGCTCATTCCAAAAGCATAAGAACAAGGGTAGTAGTACCACATTTTCCCATAAATTAGGCCATGCTAACAAGGCCATTAACAACAGTTATCTACACATTTTAATTTCAATACAGAACCTGAAGGTATGTAAATGGTTTAAAATTAAGATCGAGAATATTTAACAAAGAAATTATATATAAGTAATAAATAAAGGTAATTATAAGTAATCTTTATGTGTGGTACATTAAATAAGATTAATAATAGTTGAAAAGGACCTATAAAATGTTTGGGTTCATGCCCAATTATTCACCCTAGTTATGATATTGAACTCTCTTAGTACAAATTTATTGTGTATGCATGTTAGAATATTTTATCCAAGCATTCATTACATTAGAGACACGAATTTTGAGCCAGTTTTTTACATAACGCCGCTTTTTACGTATTTCAAGGTTAGAAAGCATACGAAACCGAGGCGAGTAAATTAGATTAAGAAGCATGTTCACCTTGTACAATTTAACTTATGCGTTCATCTATGAATGACATTGCAAGTAACTGCGTGGATTAGAAGTCCAATTGGTTAATGGGATGCAAAAATAAAATCTTTAATTAAGTTATAAATGATGAAAAAAGAGGTTCTAAAATGAAAGCAGTCTACACTAACAAATGAAATTTACAAGTTTATTATCTTACACTTGTGGAAGTTAACTATAGGTTAAGCCAATATTTTGGTAATAAAAACCCAGCCTGAACGTCAGTGATTCAGTTCTAATTAGTAATTAACTAAATATGGAGTTGTTATAATTGGTCAACTCAAAAATAAGTCGTTTCTTATTATCAACAATCGTCTTCCTTAGTGCAATTTAGTTATGAATATGAGTATTTATATTTCATATTCATTGATAAGTTTATATCATTTCAGAAGTTGAAGTTCATTTTTGTAGAACCAGTTCATTAAATCTCCTCTGGAGTTTACAAGTACTAATTTCGGTAGCTATTGGCACTAGAAACTCAATTTTCTAAGCTAAAAGCAGAGTAAGTTTTAACCTAGTTTGTCCGGGAATGTTCAAAATGTGAATCGCGGTGGAAATACTCGTATCCAGTACTCGTAAATCATCTGGATGAGTACCAATTTCAACTATTTGTCACTGAAAAGAGAGATAATGTAATACAAAATAGTCTTTTTTTCTCTGCAAAATATAATTCAGGGTATGTCCATAATGCACTTCACTTTTCTGCCTAATAACCAACTCATTGGGAATACGGCGTAACAATAGAAATAAAATAAATGATCTGTATGATTATTTGATTAAAATCCACAACGATGCTTTCCATAATTTTATTAGGGCACCGATGATGACGTGTCGGCCACAATCATTTGCAATTTCAAATAAATCCTATGACATTTCTAATGGATTCCTACACGCTAAAAATTGTAACTGATGATGACGCATATGGGCAGAAATTGGAAATACTGTCGTATAATTATGTGGAAGAGAACAGGGTGTTTTTACCGGCTAATCACATTGAGCTGTGGCAATCGCTTATTTAATTCCTATTATAAATATGACGCCTGCTGGTCGAATCATGTAGTTCTATAATATATACGTGTATATGAAATATTTAATTCAGTTCATCGCTTACAACGAAGAGTCACAAGGTAGAACAAAGGCTCAAAGGACGAGTTCAAAGTGTCATTTAATAAATCACAATATGAATGATGAGTGAAATGTTTATAGAGAAGCAATAAATGTTTTAAAAGTTTGAAATGATAAAGTCACAGATTCACCATAGACAAGGGCAAAAATATTTTAGAAATGAGAACAACAATATAATTTAATATGAAAACTGCTTGAGTTTTTTTCATCAAGTTTTGTTTTACAAAACTATATACAGCATCGAGGAAGGTCCGTTCCCTACGTCTCAGTATGCATAGGGTAATAGTGAGCGCATCGATAGCCCCCGAGACCCTACAAGGTAAGTGCAGATAGGAAATCAATGGAGAACATTTGACATACACATGACTAGCTTGGAGGAAATCTAAATAAAAAATATAATTTCGGAGCTCTCGCCACTTCAAGTGTCACTTTGAAACCAAACCTTTCAGTGAAGCATTAGCATCAGTGTTAGGGGCATTCCAAAGTCTCGGAAGCAGCACAAATGAGATGTGAAAAACAAGCGGGTATGTAAGGCTAAGGGAAGGATAATTGGAAAGAAAAAACTGCGGGACGCGATTGGAGTGGGGATTAATTAAGGGAGAGGAGAGCAAGACGACGGGGAAGGTGAATGAAGCCCTGAAGATGAGGAGGAACGGAAGGCGAGAGAGACCCCTCCTACCGAGTGGTGAGATGAGGGAGCGGAGACCGAAGAACCTCGAAAAGGAGGCGTAAGTTTGAGAGCTCGGAGAGAAAAGCAAGTATGCATGCGCACGGAGATACGTGCGAGGAGACGAAGAGGCGGCGCGAGAAGAGGGGAGACGGAACGGACGGATACTTGGAGGGCTCTTGGGAGGAGGGACGGAGAGAGAGATATCAGGAATTCGGAACGCAGTGATGGCAATGAGGAAGAGCGCGCTGGCAATGGAGAGATAGAGAGAGAGAGAGTAACCTCGCAACGCACCATCCACAATAGGAGAGAAAGCAAGGTTCTGGTCATCTACTGCCATAGAGGGTTCCTGGTAGGGGGGATCGAAGAGGAGGAGAGAAGGAAAGGATAGTTTTCATGGGGCGGGAAGGGAAAAGAGGTGGGGCTTGTAAGACCTTCGAGGCTGTTAAAGGATTGAGGGGAGACAGTAGAGGGAAGGGAAGGAGGAAGGAAAGGGTGGAAGGCTTGGTTGGTAGGATGTATGGAGGTTTTGAAGGAGGAGAAAGTGAGAGAGTGTGTGTGTGAAGGAAGGGGGCAATTGGAAGCGGGAGAGATGAGGAGGAATAGTATACGTGGGAGGGATAGAGTGAGAGGGAGAGAGAGGGGGTGGAAGAGAAAGACGTGGGGTTGGGAAAAGATAAAAGAGTAAAGAGGAGCTTCCACGAGCTCAAGGACTTAAAGGGGATGTTCTAGGCCGCACCCGGTGTCTATCTAGACCCCTTCTCGCCGGAGTTGACCGAAGCGCTTCTTCTGTAAAACCCCGCGCGCATACACCTACGTGAGTGGTTGGGGCAGTGGATGAAAAATAAAATGTTCTCCCCTCCCCCCACATTTGGACGGTTAGGGTGTGCCTTTTTCCGTTTTCCCTGCCCCCTTCCTGAATTTCGCCTACATGACCCGTGTTACGGGACCACGTAATCCCTTCTTTGACGCTAAAGCGATTTGGGAGTTAAAGGAGTAAAAGAGGGAAAAAAAAAGAAATTTCCTCCCTTGAGCTCTTTCGTGCCTGCCACATGTAAGGATTTCCCCAAATGATCGGGAAGAAGTTCGGAAAATTTGGAAATTTAAGGCCGTAAAAACTGACGAATTTCCCTTTTTTTGGGGAAGAACCGCAAAAGTTGTCGAAGAGTTTGAAACTTCGCTAATTCGACGTTGCATAGGCATCAGAAAGAGTAATGATTCCATGAAAAGTATTATCTCTCCCGACGACTTTATTGCAGTTCCTAGCGTGTTTCTCGGAAATGAGAACGGAGTGACGTTACTCGTCAACTCAAAGCATAGTCCTAGCACATCACTCAGCAACGACACAATTCGTTTGACAAATTGACACCATTGCCATCACACCGTTCGCACCAGCCTTTCTCCCGATGCGAAAACACGACCTGACCTAATCACGGGGAATGTTCCTATAACTCTGACCTCCTCGAGCTATAACCCAATTTCAAACAATTGCCTCGAAGTCAAACAGGCGTTTGTGAAGTAATCCACTGGCGTTCGGTGAAGTGATTCGACACAGATGCACGCAGTGGAAACTCAGTTATTGTATCTTATCTCGCGCACCAAGATCAAGGAATCGTCACTGCATTCAACGCCTAATGGAGAAATTCCAGTTCCTAGGGCCGTTGTCCAAATCAATGCATAGCTGCTGATGGCACACACGAACAAATGAACACGGCTTCGAGTACATCCGCATTATTAGTGTGCGTCCAATTATCACCGAGACAATCCAGCCCAATCGACGGATGCAGGACCGTCAAGAATATACACCATTCGCATTTAGCGGAATCCGCAGGGAGGGAACACAAAGGCCCCCTCTCTATTTCCCCCTCAATCAATAGCCAGCGTCTGCGTGGTCCCTTAAAGTGAACTCCCGAAATGTTCCTCTTGCCCTCGAATCCTTAAGAAACCCTTAAAACAAACAGCGGAGGTGAGAAGAGTAGAGGGGAGTAAGGAGACTCGGGGAGGGATAAAGGGAATACGTGTATGTGCTCAAGGGATTTAGTTGGGGAGAAAGGCAGGAGAGGATAAAGGGATGGCAGAGGCAATAGGGAGATGTTGAGATAGGTAACACTATTATCAACTGGTTACCATAAGGACGAGCAATAAGCTCTTTGACCTATCAGCAATGTTTACCCAACAAATCTTGCCTGTGTACGCAGAGGAAGGAACGGAAACAGCTGAAGTTGTATTCAAGGAATATTTGCGTCAGCAGTAAGGTTAGTGTTGTTTTGAAGCGGTTAAGAAATATCATTTCAGCGGACGGAAGCGTCAGCCATGCGACCTTTCAAAATTATCCGACGGAAACTCTGCAAAGAAACGGAATGTTTTGAAATTTAAATGTCGGTAAACTAAGTCCTATGTTAATTATTGAGCCACTGAATGCTTCCAATTAAAGGACGAAGTTGTTAGTAGCGTTCCAGGTTTCAGCTTGAAATCCTGATTTTATATACATATATATATTTCGATTCTGACCTGAAGAAGACCTCGGAGTAGGTCGAAAACTTAAACAATCTACAACGTGGGTGTCCTTTTACGTGTTGCCTATTTTATTTTGTGCTCTATTGTGCCGTCCAAATGTTATATTGCTCTCGTGAGTGCTTCCACATCATCGATATATATTTGTATTATACATAAACATACATTTGTATATGCATATATACATATACATTACAAAAAATATATACATATTAAATTGAGTAAACTTACAAATTTTGCACAATTTATATTTATCTGTCAATAGCTATGAAGATTAAAAACAATAAATCTATTAATTTGACTCTTTGATTACCGAAATCTTGGATAAAAATTGCATTAGGGCAATAGGTTATAAATAATAAATTACATTCATTAAAAACAATGTCCATAGTAACAGAATTCGGAATTAATACCACAAGATAGATTTATTTGAGGATGGAATAATCCACTTTTGTAAATTATATCCACCAACCTCATTCATTCAGCCGTCTGGCAAAGCAACTATTTTACCATCGACTAACTGCCACAATATATGAGTATTGAATACATGAACAGGCATATGAGAGAATAATACAACTAAGATAAAGGAACAACCACTTATTAGATTGCGTAACACTCATACGAAGGATAATTATATCATTTCAGTCCAAATTCACGATGAATTATATTTTAAACAACACCTAAAACTAGACATTTTTCGCACGCTGATTTTTTTCATTGGTTAACAATCTTGTGGGAGCATTAGAATTAGGATACTTAATGGGTTAGGATTAGGACCTCATATCTGCGACATAGCGCTAAAAACATGGCTTTAAATTATTCTTATTCAAACTATCACAGTAGGAGCAAAAACTAAAACCTTTTCGAGTCCTATTACCCTGGGATATGCCCAGGCTATTAAATGAATTTTGCAAATTCCACGAACAAGTTGAAGAACCGCAATTATAAGAATGTTCCGCCTCACTTTAATGAAAGAAAAATAACTTTGAACAAATAAAATTTCCACATTTGGAATTTTATTTATTTTGTCAAGGATTACGTGAAGAATTACATATTTCATGCACACGGTCATCGATTCTGTTTAAATGAACGTTTGCTTCTCCCGAGACAGAGAAAAGGGTATCCGATTATGGAACGACCCTTAATTAGAGAATCCATGATCGATAGCATGCCAAAGGACTTCTCTCCTCGTAGAGCCAATGCAATCAAATTCCTTTTCCTATTGCCCTCCACACGACCCTCTTTTCAATTATTCCGCAGCCGTTTCAGACTGTAGAGCATCATCCACCTGGCGAATCAGGAATGAGAAACGAGCGCTACGACGCTCACCCTATTGACCACCCTTATATTTCCTTCATCCCTTTCTTCCCAAAATGCAAATTAAACAGCATCTCAACATGTACGCAGAGGTTTTATTCACGCGCAAAAACATCCGACTGCTCAATAGTAAAAATTTAATTTTACTGTCACAAAATCTACTGCCTTTTCTCCATTGTACTGTGGCTTTAGTGTCATTCCTAGGTTTTGCCAATCTTGCAGGATAAATGTATGTCTATATTTTTAATACATAAAATATTCTCAAGAATCATTTGCTACACGAATGGTATTGAAGATGGTAATTTTTAAATTACACATCCCCATTAGTGATAGCTGTTGTGAACATACTTTCAAATTCAGTTTCGCACTCGGCAATAGAACGGCTAAAGTATAAATTACTGCTTACCTCGCATGAAATGTTTTCACGAACTTTTATTGAATTGCCCCAAAATTATTGCAAGCTCAAATGTTTTAATATAATACTTCGAGATGAAAGAGATTCACGTTCATCTAAAATGGTCTGCGAATGTGCTATATTCCCAGCAGAGTTTGTAAAAGGACACGATAGCACCGCACAAGAGTATACTCGAAAATATTAAAACTATGTTAGACGTCCTTTCTTCTTAGTTAAAATAGTGCTTTAATACACATTTTCTTCTGAAATTTATCGGTATTAAGTTACCAAAGATCAAATTTGTTGTCTTAGGCGTAACTTAATGGAATTTGCACAACATACTTAAAATGAAAGAAGAAACTTTTGTAAATCGACACGAACTCGCAGGGGTGGAATTGCAGAGTTACCTCAATTTTAAAAATTTATCTAAGATCGCTTTTTAGCCAGGAAAATTAAATTTACATACGTACATATAAATAAAGTGAATATCGAAAAATACACAAAAATAGGAGATGGGTGTAAATTTTTAAATAAATTAATAATTAACCAGGTTTTATATGTATGTACACCATTATTGTGAAATTAATAGTATTAAATCAACAAGCATTTTGAATGATTAAAAATTGCACTAGTTCAGAGGAAACAGTTGCATCCCATCATTTAAGTCTTAACTCTACGAAAATCGATGCATACCCGATAATGTAAATATCAAATCCAAATTTGAGAACGTAAAAGTAGACTTAAAGCCAAACGTCAACTGGCTGGAGCAAATTAATATCGATGTTATTTATCCCTTTTATCATTATACACAATATTCCAGAGTAAGGGAGCTTACCCCTTTTCCTTTCCAGGTTTGATTTTTGCACGTATTTATGTCTCGGGTTAAGCAGGGAGAACCAGAGTCAATTATTTGGATTTGAACCTGAAGATCCTTCCGTTAGTAGCTTTACCCACGAGGCTATATCGGATGAACACTTATGATGTTCATATCATTAACATTTTCACTAGAATAGCTATTGTACCTATCCACATGGTTGTCATTCAAGGTAAAATAACTCCAAGGGTGGATTCTGCTGCTTTTAAAGTTCCAAGTTGTAAGAGATGGAAAGGCATACAGGTATTGTTGTTCAATTGTTCGCCTGTCTCCAGTGGCATGCCCCACAAAAGCTGCATTTAGGTAAATGGAGGTGGTACTGGCGGGACAAGGCGGACGGGAACATCTCCAAGTGGGCTCTGCCTTCCGGCGGGAATGGATTGTCTTCAGTATAATGGGTCTCAGGTGCATAATTGGGAAGTATATAAAAAGGGACATTAAAAGATGAGGCACAGGAGTTAGGCGAGGGTATAAATAGCCTCTCAATAGAGATACATTCGCACCCGCCACCAACGGTCCCAATGGCTGTGCTTGAATAACTCTTCAAATATTCCTCTACTTTATATTTTTTATATATATAGCACACATCACATTTTACGTAGCAAAAGCGTCCCTCCTTCCTACGCCATTAGAGTAACATGTTACATGCTCTCTCCGCGCCTCCAACCAGGGTCACAAGCTCCCAATGGACGACCGGAAGCGGAATGTTGGTATCGAATGCGGGATCGCCCACAGGGGAGCAATTCGACGGGTCCAGGGATTTACAGGGTTTCGACGATGTCGTTGTGACCCGTTCTCAGTTCAGTTGGAACGACACAATGCTTTCTCCCCTCCCACGGAGATGCAGAAAATAGAGACACTTATTCTCACCAGAAAACTGACGCGAAACTGTATACGGCATGACGAATAGTGAGTGCAAGCATAAACGTGGATCAGACAAAATACATAGTAAATCCCTACCCCACGATCGTGATTTCCAATGTGGCACCTATCCTTAATTAATCAATTTTGGAGGCCGTAGCATGAAATGGAGGATACATACATAGCATGAAATGGAGGATACATACAATTTGTGGAAAAGGCTACTGAGGTCTTTCACCGGGTATTTTCCTCCATCGATGACGTCAACTTTTCGGAAAACGAGTCGTTAACCTCAGGGCTGATGATGGAAAACGACTCGTTTTTCGAAACGCTGGCGTAATCCATGGAGAAACTGACCCGGTAAAAGACCCGAGTATCCTTTTCCACAGCATTTCGCCGGGAAAGCACAAGATCATACTGCATAAATTAGATTCAGTCTGCCTTGATGCTTCAATATGTAACTAACTGACGAGCCAGTATGAACAGATTTCATTGATTCTGGATCACAAAAAGTGCGACCAAGTTTTGAGTGCAAAGTAGAGAAATTTGACATTTGAGGTTATTTGTTTTTGCAAAGATAGATTATTAAATGCAAATCTCATAATTCATGGTGACAGACCATCAGGCAGTCGTGAAATTGACGCGTAGCCATAGTGAAAAAAGCTACAAGTTGACATTGTCACGTATATTTACTGCGTCCAAATTACAGAGAGTTTACTTATAACCGTTTTATTGAGAAATTCATGAACTTTCAAAGTTAAGACAAAAGACTCAATGAATATAAATAATTGTGCAGTATATAGTGGGGAAACAAAATAAAAATAAAAAAAGAAAATGAATGAATACATCCCTGTAATTTAGAAGCTCCTGACTGTTGGTTGATTTGAAAAACAAGTAATCCCAGGTAATTGAATAAGAGTTTGCCATTTTTAGTACACAGTTACATAAAATATAAGCATTCATATTTTTTATAATGGTTTCCGCTTTAAATCGGGCTCATATTATTTTTCCACAGTTCTGCCAATGTTGAAGGTTGGAGTATTAAATCCGTATTTTAAATTGGTTTCCCCTACAAATGAGATTGAACGCATACTCATTTTCCTTTAATTCTGACAATCGCGTAGGTCGCAGTAATGAATTAGATGAACCGCCATTAGTTATTTGAACAAATATCAAATTTAACAAAAGGTCAATTATTATTATTTTTGTGCTTACCAACCAAAAGCTCAAACCGTAATTTGGGTGTATACATGTCAAAATTACAACTACGCCGGAAGTAGTGCCCCATTTGTCTTTAGAGCAAAAGAGCATCAAATTTAATTGGAACGTGAAAAGAAGAGGTAATGTATTCTACTTTAATCCTCTAATCACCCTATGAAATAAAATTGGAAGAAGTCAAATATAAAACTACATAGAAAAATCAACCAATTTTGAGAAATATACGTAAATTACTTATAAGCTAAAAAGATATAACAATTGGATGGTGCTTGCAGAGTATTTTCTTGCTTTTTCTTCCCCAAAATATCTTTATGTTGGGAGATCTAAATGCTGGTGTAGCCGTTCCCTAATCAAATAGAGTATTTTATTTGGAAAATTTCTCTTTCGTTCCAACAATCTTAATGCCATATCTAAAAGAGAAGCTTCATGAAAGAGACCATGGAGTGATAAGCAGACTCAATTACCCAAAACCTACAAAAATTCACCATCTTGTTGAAAGTAATTGATTTTTCGTTACAAATTATAGTTACCAAAAATTTGTTTCATAACTTTATTCGTAATCACTACAAATAAGATATCGTAAAATCCTTTATATCTCCTCCAGCCTGATCTATTAAACGTTAAAATTAAAATAAAACCAACGAGGACTCATTAAAATTATATTGCGATCAATTTTATGTTATATAATGCGGATTATAATTTATAATACATAATATTTTTTTAAAGTTTTACAAATAGAAAGGATATGAATTTTGCTGAATTAATTCTTTCAGTTAAATTCGAGGGAAACTATGTCTTCCCCCAAGAAAGTTTTTTTGTGGAATACATAGCTCCTTAGATATATTTGGCTAAGAAAAAATCCCATTTGATGGCGGTTGAAATAATAAAGTTAATTAAATTTGGCACATACCTGCAATAATGTCAGCTCATGCGTAAGTTCACCTGGCAAATTACTAATAAAATATCGTTAAACTTGGTTTTAAATGTTTTTACACTGAATAAACAAGTCCCTAATTTCGTAAGATCTACAATTCAAATGAATTTATTAAACAGATCCATGAATAAAGTGCTCTATTTAAGAAGATATTAGATTACAACCGTTCACGTCGAAGTAGCGGAATTATAATGTGACACATGGGGTTGATTATAACTTTCCGATAACTGTGCTCGGTTTTTCGGTTTGGAAACACTACTCTGTGAGTTACATCACACTCATGTGTAAGTAAAAGTTCATTGTAATGGACATTCCGTTCATTTTTAAGCCCACATTCTAGAGCACCGCCAACTCTTACATTTCGGATGTACCTTCCCGTGATTTTGTCGCATAAATGAGCGGACATTTTCACGCAAGGCCAACGGGTCACCGCGAGATGGGTGGATGAGCCATTGAAAAGCAAGGGACCACTCTCCACAATTAAAGAGACGCTTCCACGTCCGCGGGGCCCAGAATCCCTCCCTCAAACAGACGACGCGACGGGAGAGGAGAGGAAATGGACAGAGGAACTGAGATGTGGGGGCGGGAGCTCCGGAATGCAGTGGATGGCTCGAACCCATGCAGCAAAGTGCTACAAAATTCCTTCGCCGTTGCATCGCCGCCATCGATTTTTTTCATCCTCGTCATTTTCTTTCTTTTTTGTGCGCGTTGGCCAGCGTCTATATTTGCCAATACGCTTTTGCGACGACAGTGTGACCTGCCAATTTCCAAAACCGTCCCCATACCCCCCCCCCGCAGTTCCCTCCCCCAAGCCCGCTCCTCAAATGAATAAAAAAATCCACTGCTGGTGAAAATAATTTAGGGAATAAGTTTCTTAGAGGAGAAGCAAAAAAAAACTGATAATCCTAACACGTCCCTGACCCCGTTTTCTTCACGATTGTTCTTAATTTGAGGTCTTAGAATCAGCTGAGAAATAGACGTGCTCCGCGAATCCTGGGCCTCGACGGCAAGGTGATGCGAGGAAATCTGCAGAGGAGGGTGCGCTCTCGCTACGATTCTACTTTTAGTCCGCGGAAACAGCATGCTGAGTCCCTTTTATTGAACGTCGAGCGAGTATATTCAGAACTCCGCTGTTGGTGACGTTCGCCCTCGGAAGGAATCGCAACAAGCAAGAGTTGAATAACTTTCAACCTTGTGTTCAAAAGAAAACGAGTATATTTTTACTCGTACCCAATGTCAATGAATATTGAAATTCTAAATTATCTCTATGTTAATTTATTTGATATAATAAGTGAAACTCAATAGATTTGGATCCAATTAAATGACACAATATTGTTGCGCTAAGGAGAAATATAATTTCTAAATATAGATGGAAAATCTGTAAAAGAAAGTATTTTAAATAATACGTTAACATTATTTTTACAAGCTTCCAATTGTTCCCGATAAACTCTACATAAACTGAAGTTTATTACGCTTTCAATACTAATTGGATATGTTTTTACTTTTTTGTTAACCCTATAACTGATTATTTTCATTACATTCTGCAAAAGTTCCAAAAATGTTTACCAAAATATGAAGGAATGTAGCGTCTTTGTGCTAAAGATTGTCCACTGAATTTGGAAACGAATCACTCAGTAACAAATGTGAACGTGTATGTTCCTATAGCAATAAAATTTTAACGAACCCAATATGTGATTCGTAATTATGTTTTACAAAATACTATTGCCATTATCTTACAAAAAGTTACAAATCACCTTTATATAATCATTTGAAAAATTGTAAGGATTAGCTTAGCAGAGTCAGAGGGAGTTTATTTCAATATTGTACTTCCTCTCATTTTTTTCTATTTTACATAAAAATATTAGCATTTATACTCGTATGTACCAATGCTGCAAAGTTTAGAATTTCTTTCAAAAAACTAAATGAACTTCTTTCCAAAATGCTGTCATGTATTAAAATAAACAATAAGGATGAAATTCACCCAAAAAATTCAATTCCAACTCTTATCCTACTTTCATTTTTTATTTAAATACAATGGATCTTTGCCTATATCCTTACCTCTAATTAATATATCTTCCACTATACCTAGTAAAGCATTTGCTTTTAGTAAAGTTTGACCCCAATTTTCGCAAACATCCGTCTTTTGCAAAATTAATCAAAGCAAATATTGTGTCCATTTTGGATACCGGTCTACACATAACACAAGTTTTTTGATAACATTCTGAATATACTCTTATATATCTTAACTAAACGAATGGAGGTTTCATGCAATTCTCAGTGACTAGAAAATTTTTGAGCAAAATATTAGTCCTTAAAACATTACGAAAAATTAATCTCTTTGATGCACATACTTGTACTGAACCCTCCCCGTAAACCACGACCTTGACCTGGTGGAAGGGTTTGTATGTTCTAATGACCCATAACCGTGTTCTAATGACCCGTACCTTTGGGAGCAATGATAATTTCATTGGGTATTTTCACACACGCCAGTTAAGCCGAAGGGTAGGATCTAGGAAAACCATGGTCCGTTCTTCAGCGTCTGTTGATCAGTGAGGTGACCATTTGAGTGATGGTGTCACGTTTAAAAAAATATGGCAGGAAGAAAACCGCCTCAATTAAAAATCCCACGCTACTATGATTGGCATAAATTAGAGTATAAATGCAGGCAACTACAGAATTCAGCGTCTGGAGCCTTTTTTCGTGCTCAGCAGAGGCAGAGACAAGGTTTCCGTGGTCGTCATCTCCCAAAATTCTTGCAACGCTTCATCGACAGCAGCAGCATAGAAGAAAACTAAGAGAGTCCAAATAGTTAAAATATGGACCTGGAATATTAAAACGATATTGAGAACGGGGGATCTTGAGAAAGGTGGTAGTTTTCACCGAAAATTCAAAAACGAATGAGTTTCTTCTCTTTTTGTATGTTTCTGTGATTTTGTCTTTGTTCGCCAATGCTAACTTCATATACTATACATTGCTATATGTGAGACTTTCACAAAAGTTCCCCGTATATATGTATATATATATATATATATATATATATTTATATATATATATATATATTTATATATATGGCGAATGAGAAAGTTCGTGGGAAGAAAATTGGAATTTTTGCATAACTTTTAAACGTTTCGCTTCGAATTTCAAAGGGATTTTTACTCTCTGAAATTTTTGCATTATAATGCTTCGCTTCGAAATTAGTGCAGTTAAGAACTATTGCCAATTCAAAAATATAAACTGGTACTATGATTGCGATAATTTCTCGTTCCCTATAGAATAGTATTCTTCATTAAGGCAAGAGTTTTGTCCATCCATTAATGTCGTTATTCTTCATTAATTTACTTAAATTAATTAATATGGAGTTTAAAAGTGCATGCTCTTAACATTAGTCCTTCAAATGGAAACGCAGGTGTGAGTCACACGCTGTATTACTCTGCCAGTACGAGAATCAAGAGCTTCCTTCTCTGTAGGAAAATTTGCTGTAAAGAAGGGGTAAAGATAGTAACTAAACCGATGGAGGTAAATGGAAAGATGAAGATGAGATATAATTAAGAGATTGTGGTAGGGGCAAGGGAGAGGTACAAAGGGTGTGTGACCAAAAATAGTTACCTCAATCGTCAGCAGACACAAACTGTGTGTCAATGGCCATTAATCGTCTAATGTCAATAGTCTTAATAGAAAAAATTAACGGCTATTGATAGCACTCAAAAATAAATTATAAAAGCGAATACAGTTCATGAAAAGAAGGCATTCTACCAGAAGAAATCTACCAACAACACAAGTTTGAACGCACGGAAACGTTTCATAACCCGAATATGTATTTCGTTAGCAGCGTGCCATGGCCATTAAAGCATGACAGAGCAGTAGACTGGAAGATATGGTATTGTGATGAGACCAGAAGAAAGATGAAACGATGAACAAAAGCAAATCTAATTAAGAACAGGACAGGAATTTAGTTCTCCTAAAGAAATTGATGAAAAGAGGGTTGAATGGAAGGAATTACAGAATCAGAACAAAAAATGTATACATCAGGCAGATAACGAGATCTCTGACTATGGTAAGTTAGGAAAGGAATAATGAACCCTATCTGAAAACAGAACTGAGTGAAGAGCTAAAGTAAACCAACGCCGTATCGTCCTTTTGCATCTCCCAAATCCAAAATTTCATTGGATCTCAGGCTGCAAATGTTAATGCAAGCTCACTCAGAGCTCGGTGTCATATGTTTCAGTTTTAAATGTACGGCTCGGTGTTGGTTGAATTGGAGATCCTTTTTTATTCAAAATAAGTAACGAGAAATGTGTTTTAAAAATTCATGAAAAGGGATAATAATTCATTTTAAAGGAATATGCTTTCCAAATTTTAAATGGATGTATAACAGTATCAGCCGGAAATAGTAATACAGAAAAATAATTACATTTTTAAAAACCTAAAGCTTGAGATAATGTTTTTTTGTTATATTTATTTTTTATGTCTTTCTAGAATGAAATCAACTAAGATACTCGCTACTTAATTTAAGACTGTATTTGTAAAAATGTGAAAAAGATAGAAGCGCGATAGTCCAGTGATTAGAGCTCAGAGCTATTGACTCGAGGGCCAAGTTCGCTTTAGCGTGACGACCGTGGGCACCCTCAACTTCAACTAAAGCTGTACGAGTATTCGGTTATTACATCTTTCTAGGAAATCAGGCGGCACAGGAAAACTGCCTATCCTGCCCTGATGTGTGAATATTTCACACCGTTGTGTTTGGTATTAGGTGAGATATATCCTCACATATCAAACTAGCCTTAATTACTCTGGTGGCTGGAGGTGACTTGTGATGGTGGATTTGTAAAGTTAACCCCAAATTTTCTATAAATTTTGGTGACCAATGAATTTTAAACATTTTAATCTACAATATCTTTAACATAGTAACCTTAATCAGGAATTATCACTTCAGGTTGTGATTAGATAACCAATTAAGTTAGGATAAGAATGACCTTAATATTTAAAATATAATGTATAAATCTTCATTATCATATTTATCATTCAAGGTCATAAAAAATTCTGAAGGGGTGACAGGATGACATGATTCAACACTCAGAAACGACCAACTGAGAACCTATTTGCGGAAATAAAATTTACGAAAACGATGAACGAGGTATTAGTGGACGATCATCAGTATATCGGAACCCTTCCTCTGAAAACGGAAGATATAAAAAAAAACCCTTATTACTGCCGGGAAACGAGATTATTTACGCATAAATCATGGCGAAGAGGTCGTTTTCGTCGATGAATACGCCGTTGTGTTTTCTCGCGATAGCCTCTCTGCCCACGAGTGGCTGGGCCATAAATAGCCACCCAGGAGCCCCACGGGAGCGTGTATTAAAACAAAATCTTCGATTCGTTTTTTGTCTACCAAATGTGCTGTGAATCGGAGGGAGGTGGATGAGATGGGGGAGAGAGAGCGGTGCAGTGGGAGAGACGAACACGGCTGCACCCGTCCACACCCACCCATACCGGCAGAGCCTCCAGTGCCCTCTTCCCAAACGGTCGTACGTGCACACGCAAACGTACAGCCATATTGATTGAGTCGAAGGCGGGGGAGGTGGAATGGAAGAGAGAGAGAGAGAGAGAGGGGGGGGGAAGAATAAAAACTCGACGCAAAAGAAAATGGATTTTCCCACGAGCGGTATAAAAATTTTGTTCGCACAACTCTTGCATTCGCTCCACGCGCTCTCTGCCCACCTTGATTATCCTCAGTCCCCCGCCTTCGACAGCCTCGCAAGGCAGACGTCTCTCATCCAAGAGAGGGGAGGCGAAGCCAGAAATGCACTTTCCATGAGGATGCCTCCCGCAAAATGCCAACATGGGATTACCTCCGTGACTGCGACCGTGACGACCTGCACCACCTCACCGCACGTCCCCCTCGCGATCTCCCACAATTCTGACGCGTCCGTGGCCGTCAAAACACGGATTCGCTGGCGCCCAACCCTTTGCGATGGCTCCATATTCAAAAATGAAAATCTGGCAAAGCCCCATGCACTGAGGGCTGCTAAGAACCCATTTGGCATTAAGTTTATCATGGAAATAACACAAGTACATTAATCCAAAAATTGCAAAATCTTTTTCCAATACTCTATGCTTATAAATAATATTCTTAAAAACTGAGATGAACCAACGTAAAACATTAATTCAATGGGTGAGTGAAGATCTCACCTAAAATTAAGCCCAACGGTTTGTGAAATTCACACATTAGGATTTGGGGGCCATCTAGTGACCGGGTAGCCCAATGGGTCAAGTGTTTTACTCCATCTCTCCGACTCAATCGTTCCATCCTTCCTACCGCCTTTAGTTACTCAGCAATACATGGCGCCCGAAAAATCTCACAGCTTATGTTAAGCACAGGATTCTCTGGGAAGCCAGAGAAGTCCTCCAGAACTATATTCGGGCCCTCGAACAAGTAGTGATTAGTTCTGACCACTGGGCTGCAACCAAAATTAATGGAAAAGTCAATATGAAACCACTAACAGAAAACTTACGAGGAAACCATTGGTCATACTAACATAACCTGATGTGCTAAAAGCATTTTGCTCAATTAGTTCTACCTATATTTTATAAATAATGAACCTCGTTATATCCCTTATTTTAGTTTGCCAACTTAAGCTTAATCCAAATTTACGCCAAATCTTCCTGAATATTATAAAAATGTACGTATAATTCTGCACCACTCATTTCTAAACTGACCAAATGTTTCCCAATTATTCTCACAGGTCCATTAATATAAATCCAAGTTAAGGTTTCTAGAATAATAATTAAGATATGTTTATGTATCTATTCTACTCTATCCATATAGTTTGACTATTACTGAGATAAAATGATGAAGTTAAGCTCAATACCAGAAATGCGCCTGAACCAATCTCGTACGATACATGCTTGCTTTAAAGGTAATGATAGGACGTGCCCTTGAAAGGTCAACGATAAGCTCATCCTTACTCAACGGGATAACATTGTATTGAATGGCCAATTTTATTCGACAGTCAGGATATTACATTAAGGAGGATTCCATGGGTTAACCATTCGAAGGAGGGTGAGGAGAGACCAAATGGGTCTGGTAGCCTAGAGGGTAAAGTGTTCGGCCATTCACTGGGTGGCGATTTCCAGGTATAAACTACAATGGAGATTTCCAGCTACGACAAGATTGTGATTTTCTGTGTTCAAGTTCTTTTTGGGTGCAAATTATATATATAGAGTCGGCCGTTCAGTTCAGGCAACGAATGGGACTATCTGTAGAGTAAACAAGTACAAAAGTGGGATTAATTAATCAAGAAAGACGAATTGTAAGAGAAATAGGTGCATGCAAGGATATATATACATAGGCCCTTTTCCGATGACATCAAGGATATAATACGAACCCCAACGTATTACGGTCGAAGGGATCACGAATATAAGACTAGAGAGATAGACTGCAAGACTGGCAGGTTTAAAATGTCATTTTTTCCAAGAACGATAAGGGACCAGAATGCTTGTAGCCGAAATTCCCCAGGACTTAGTTCATTACAATAAGTATTAACGTACAGGTTAGGGACTGCGCGAGGATATGTATACATATGTGTATGTGCGTGTATGTATAAAAAATATACATGTATAAATATGCATATATGTATGAAAAAAAAATATATATATGTTTGTATATATATTTTTCTTACAGGTTCCCCCCACCTTTCCTCACGTAACCCCCAACCCCCTCAACTCTTACCCTTCCCTCATTGTGGTACACCCCCTGCCATACACCTTTTTGGTGGCTCGCAGGGTATTTATGTAGATGTAGATACATATATTATGGTGCATGCAGATGCATGGAGTGAAGAGATAATTTGATTTATTTTGGTTTTCTTGTAAACAACACGAATAATACGAGCAAAGAAATTTTTAAGCAAACTATAATATAAAATTATTTTTACTACGAACTACCCAAATTAGCTGATTTTTAAAAACAAATAATACCATCCACAATTCACTAGTTCAGAGACATGGGCGATGAATAAGATTGATGAATGACGTCGAATTTATGCTCATCGACCGTTCCCTTAGCTATGATTCACGAGCAGATTGTAAATCTAGGCTAGAACCATAATTTTCTGCGCTTATGGGCTAAATAGGTTCTTCGACTTAAAGGGCTCCTTTTTCGGCAAAATGTCCACATACTAATCAAAAAGAATATAACACAGATCTATGGATTCTTTTTTCTTCTCAGATCGACTTTAATAAGTCTTCTAGAGTTGAATTTACAAGTGTTTCAGTCTTCATAGCAGTGCATTGTGTCACCGGCCAATAATACATGCATCCATTTTTTCACCCAAATGTTGGCCGGAAGCAAAAGGTTCTTATTTTAAGAGAAATATGACCGAGTAAATGGAACGGTCCATGCTTTTTTTTATATCACGCTTTTTTTGGGCTCTTCTGGCATCTCCCTTATCACAAGCTGTCACAAATTTTTAAACGGTCCCCCACTCTGCCGTAACCTTCCCTCCCTCCTCAATCCTCCCTCTCCCTCCCCGAGATGTGACATAATATATCGGTAGCCCCTAATCCTTCGCGATTAAATTCGGCAACCCCCAAGCTCTCCTGGTTTGGTTTCCTCGGCTCTCTCTCCCTCCTCTCTCGCCCCCTTCTGCTTCAACCTCGCTGCCCGCCGATATTTCTCGCACAACCTTTCCCTTACACGGCTCTTCACTCCTCCGTCTTCCCTTGCTTCAACCCCCTCCTTAATTCGATATATCGACCTGCGCTTCCTCTCCACGCCTCGCTGGCCACATCTTTCCAGTCTCCTTCGTTTTTCCAGTTACTACCCTCGCTCTCCCGCATATTTCGTGCCACTCTTCCCAACCCCTTACCGATACCACCACCCATCTGCATCAAATACGACCAGGGAGAGGACTAAAACACCAAAGATCTATCATCAACGGTCCTCCTCGCTCTATCTACAACCCTCTTGTAACATTAATTTCCCTCATTTTTATTCAAACACTTTCATCTTTTCCCCCACCAACAATCTCCCAACATTCCCACTCTTGGTCCCCCAACATCCACTCCTTCCCTCCACGACCCCTAAAAAAAAACCACCCTCCGACCTACTCCCCATGTTTTTCTCCTCACTCTTACAGCACCCGCCCCGCCACCTCCCATTTCACCACTTTAACTTGTCTTCCTCCCCTTTTTTATCATCTCAATGGCATGCAGTCGTTATAATGGGGAGCTCTTCTGGTTTTGGGTGGAGGAATTTGTGTGAAAAAGGAAGGCGGAAGTCGCAAGACCGCTGGAGCGGAAAAGAAGACCTGAAAAGAGCTGGCGTTTTATTTACAGTGGAGACGGAGAAGAGGGGGACAAAGGAGCCAAAAATCAGTATGAGACAGACACGGGAGACTGTGAGGGGAGATGGTCTGGAGGAAGTAAGCAGGGAGGGAGGACGGACGGGAGGCAACGGGTGGAGGTGGAGAGATAGGGAGAAATCGATCCCTCGCAGACCTCCTCTCTCCCTTCCTCCTCCCCCCCTCTCTCTCCCTCTCTCTCCCTCTCTCTCCCTCTCTCTCCCTCTCTCTTCCTCTTTTCCTCCCTCTCCTGCAGTCTCCGAGTCATATACAATGGGAAAGTTGAAAGTGGTAGAGGAGAGAGGAGGGAGAGGTGGCAAAGGGAGTGAGAAAAGAAGGGGACTGCGAATGGCTGCCGAGGAGGGGTAGGGGGAAATAGAGCAAAAGAGTGGGTGGGAATGGAGGTAGATACGGTGGACACGGAGGGAGGGAGATAGAGTTGAAGGAAAGATGAAAAAGATGTTTGGGATAGGAGGGAACAATGGAAGAAAAGAAAACGACTTTTTATTCTGAACGAAAGTAAGACTTTAACTGCCCACATTTTTGGCCACCGTGATGGAATATAATATTTCAAGAATCACCATTACAGAACCTCAAACTATTTTCCAGGAGACATCGTGACGTAAACAGTAAAGAATTGACACGATCTACATAGAGAATAAGGTAGTTATATCCTCCATCACCGCATTAGATAGGATGATTTTCAAAAGTTGTTACTGGTTTTATGTATAAAGCGTTTAATATTATGGCATTCACTTAACATATTTCATTTTACTACCACTATATATCCACAACTCCAAGTGTCAATTAATACCGTATTGCTTTGGCAAAAACAATGAAGAAGAAAGTAAGCATTCTCAAGCTGCTCATAATCCAAATGAATAAGTTTCAGATTCCGATAAGAATAAATCCCTTTCACAAAAGAAACAGGTGCAGAAATAACAGGCGATACTGTAAATAATGCTAGAATTACGAGGTATCGTATAAGGTATGCTGAAATATCATTGTAGAACAATTTTAAATATCATTTTTTATTTAATTTTTGTTGTTATATATTTATAATTGTTGTTTTATTTAATGTTTTGGTATGCAGAGCATTTTGAATGGCGATGTGGTATTAAAGACTATGATAAAGGAAAGAACGTTAGGTAAGCAAGAAAGGGCTAGGAAAGGAATAAAATTATAAATGAGTTATGCGGAACTGAAGAAGGGTTTATTGTAGAGACGGAAGGCAGGCTTTTTTGTAAGAAGAGGCAAATGAAGCCATCGTTTTTTGGTCTGCATCCACCCGAAACCCAACTTTGACGGCAGAATACAAGTAATAATATTAGAACAAATAACAAAGACGTGTTGAGTTGCAATCATCATTCAACAGTAAACATAGTTGTACATACTAATTTGAAAGACCCATAGGAATATACACAACTAAAAACAAAAGTAAAAGGATGCACAAATGAAATTCTCAAACATATTTCAACTATTAAATCATGAAATATTATTTTCCTTCCACACCTTTCTCAAAAGATTGAATTAATAAGATAATTCATGGAAAATACATATGAAGGTAAACCTGTAAGTCATCAGCGTTAGGTAAGAGAGGTAAACCTGTTTTTACGTCTTTGAATATTTTCTGTGAAATAGACAACAGTATTGAAATAGTTTTTAATCTAAGCCCGAAACTGAGGGAGATAATTCATATCCATCCCGACATTTTTGCCCTAAAAGACTCCAAATCGGGGTATGGGATTTTCAAATAATATTTAACGATAAATCACCCTGTCAGAAAATATTTCATATCGAATTTTATCATTCAGATAAAATCTTTCTCCCCCAAACTGACCGCTGGGCATATTATTGAATCTCATTTCTGGAAAACCGGATAACAACACTCAGTCAAATTGGATTTGCATAAACAGACTTGTGAAAATTTACCCACAAATATTTAGCAACTTAAATAACAGGTATTATTTATGTGGCATGAAAATGAAGAAATAGAAAAACGTCAATCAGAAAAAAAACTTAAATATGATTACGCGAAAATTATAACTGATATACTCAGCTAAAGGAAGAAGCAAAGAAGTTATATAAACTAATGACCCCAGGGAGAAATTAATATTAAAATAAATATAAGATAAAATAAACTAGAGATAGAGAAATTCAAAGAATAAGGGGAAAGGAGAGCAGAAGGACAGTAAAAAAGAGTGAAAGAATTGAAAATCTGAAAAGTTGTGAGTTCAAAGCCCAGCGTCCTCTAGTGTGATGTCTACATTAAGGGCTAGAGATACATGTGTATAATTGTGGCGATGTCGAGAAGGTGAAAGGAGACACAATCATAATTGTTAGTGAGCACTGGTATACTTGTAAGGTCTGAAGCGTAAAGCAGGAATGGGCAGAAAAGAAAGGACGTATTTCTCCCCGCCCACCCCGACGCCGACATGCTTAAGCAACAATTGACATAACATCATTATCTGCTTCGCCGATACCTACATCATATAAGGCATTTCAATAATCATCCTCCAGTAATTACATAAGCAATACTTAAATACTCCTAATTTGTTTCATAGAAATAATGTATCATCTAATAATAGCGACAGAGTATACTCGTACAGGGTTCGTCCGGAAAATAAGTGTACTGAGCTCAGGAAAAAAATGTATTACACTTTTACATATCTCAAGCTAATATTCTTCAAAATAGGACCCTTGTGAGTAGATACACTTGTTCCAGCGGCGTTCCCATTCCTGAACGCTCCCGCGAAGGCATCATCGGGAACCTCTCGAAGACACGTCGTCACGCCTCTTTGACGGCGTCCAAAGTCCCGTATCGCGTTCCTTTCAAACTCCTCTTTATCTTCGGGAACAGAAAGAAGTCCGGTGGTGCCAAGTCTGGGCTGTAGAGCGGGTGCGGCAGCGTTGCCACGCCGTGCTTGGCCAAGAAGTCCGACACGACAAGCGCGGTGTGAGACGGCGCATTGTCGCTCAGGTTGTCAGTCATACGGTTGATCGCTGGCTGGACGCGGGCGACTCGTTTTCGAAGCCTGTCGAGCACTTGGACGTAAAATGCAGCATTTACAGTTTGTCGTTCAGGTACAAATTCGTAGTGGACGACTCCCCTTTTGTCAAAAAAGACAATGAGCATCATACACTTATTTTCCGGACGAGTCCTGTATAATATACGAGTATCGGCATTCCAGATGCGCATTGCCAAGGATAATGCTGCGATTGAGTTACTAATAGAATCTCAGACGCGGTAGGTGGATGAAACATTCTAACCGATAAAATGGGGTATATTATCCGGTGAAAATACTTAATAAATACAATAAAAGTCATTAGTTACATTTTATTTCGAAAAATTTCATTATAGGCCGGTTTTAGCTTTCCAGATCATTACACTAAAATCCCGTTTTGACCCTGAAAGCAATGGCAGATACATTTCAATTCTTCTCTCCGTAACTTTAAAATTGCTATCTATGACTTCATTATGGGGTGTTCCTACAACCGGTTTAATGAAAACGTGTTATGACGAAACTCAACTGAATATTTCGGGGACAAAAAGAGAATATAAATAAACCAAAGGAAATTTGATTCCACTTCAGGTAAAATGTTGCAATGCCCCTGGACAGGACATCTAAATAGACACAATGGAAAGATAAAAGTAAGGCAGCGTTTCAACATATACTGAGAGGAGAATCTAAGGCACGTGAAATATAACCAGCGGTGCTAGATTCAAGGGTACATCAGGGTTACTACCAAGTGCTGAGCAAGATGAGGTCAGCATGAATGGGCAAGGTTGCTTGAGGCCAAGTGGTGAAAGTACATTAAAAGTACTGAATAATTCAAGGGAAAGTTATGGAGGGAGCTGTGCCAAGAGGCCCAGAGATGTCCCATCTGCGACACGATTAGACATTTAATGAAGAGGGAAGCAAGTGTGCACGGGCTTCTCCCTAAAATAGTCAGCTTAATGGCTAAAAGATAGGCTTACGCTCCTTGAACTCCGTCTATTATAATAGTCTATAAATAAAACATCAATGTGTACAGTTATATTTATAATCTATATTTCATTCTCATTTCCGATGAATAAAACATACGTGGATCTGGCATTATAATGTCTCCTTAAATACAGTCTTTATTTGACGTTGGCATTTACTAGTTGTGGAGATTAGCGACAGGTCCGACTTAATAAATAACTCAGAATACTCGTTAGTGAACCGCGAGCATAAGGAAATGAACACGTTGAAGGTTGGCTTGGATTTAACTACCTTGACAAGACTAAACTAGTATATTATAGTTAACCTTTAGTTTAACAAGACATTATAAAATCGGACTTTAGGGAAATAAATAGTTTAGTTGAATGAAAATACCATTATTGGCTAAAAGTAATGATTAGGCAGGAGTCGAACATGATCCTTAAAATGTCCAAATACGTCGGTGGTTCAATAGGTCATTCTTAAAATTCTTCCGTAAGAAAACCACAACATAACCAGAATGTTTTCTCGCATTCACCAATTGTAATTTTAGTGAAATTATTTTTCAATACTATTCCTAATTTGGTTGAAAGAATCGGTGAATTATTACAAATAAATTCCTTCAAACCCCACCTAAATGTTTTATATCATTCAAAGCACGAAAGGTTAATCCGCATTTGTTCATACACGTGTACTCTGATGAATTGTGAATCAATATTTAGTCTTGTCACCAGTTTCACAAATGTGAACCCTTCTGAAATGGTAACATTTCAAAATTTTTGGTATTCCATTTAGTATTTTATTTAACTTTTATGAAACACTTTAGGACCTGACGATGATGCTTAGTGACTACAACTCGAAACGAACGGTATTCTAATGTAGTATTAGTTAGTGACCTTAATTAGGGCAAAAAATACGATATTGTAAATAGAGATTCCTAATCTTCGAGTAAATATCTGAATTTTAATACAACTTCTCGTGAAAAAGTAGGTTATAATTTAAAAATAACCATACCTAATTGACATATGTATTGGAATGCATACTTTAAGTTAAAAACTAAAGCACTATTTGTACATTATTCAATTGTTAGTTGATATACCTTGAAACATAAACGCAATTCTGACATAATTGTTTCTCTTTTTCATTGGACTTCAACAGTTCAATATATATGCAACATCACAGGAACGAATGCAATTTAAATGAAGTAAAACTTATTGGTACAAGATTGTGATAACTAAGGAGTATACGTAGTAGAAAAACTTTATCTGCTAGAGACTGATAAAAATATGCTGTAACATCTCCTGCAGTCATACCAACATTCACTCCCTCACGCATTAAACACAGCTACACGATAACTCGCCTTATGATATGAAATTCCAAAGTAGAGGTTAGAACTATAAATGCATGATTTTGGAAAATAATTTGTCTCTCGATTATGGAGAAAGTTATTCAAGTCTCTTGAACCCTGGAGGAAGATTTCGAGCCAGAGGTGTGTCAAAAGCTCCGAGGTCTTTTGGAACAGCAGTAATACAAGAAAGGGTGGGGGAGTTGGAAGAATGGCATGAGAATTTCAAGGGAAAGAGTTGACGGAAAACGATGAACGACAAGAAGCATGAGAGTGAGGAGGGGGAGGAATGCTCCAAGGGTATTGTTACGGGAGAGTGAGGTGCGAGGGAGGATTGTTCTGTGGAGCGCCTGAAAGGAAATAGTGAATGCCGGAAGGACAAAAGAGGAGAAGAATAGAGTTGCTAAGAGTGACGTATGTGAATGGAGAAGAAGGGAGTGGTGACAAAATGGTGCGTGGTTGATGGGGGTGACTTACAAGGAGAGGGAAAGTGAACGGACATGGGCGCGTGGATGAATCTACTCATGTCGCCCATCATTTGGCGTTGAGAACTAGACGAAAACGGTCCCTAACCACTTTCACCTCATTTCTTGTAGGTTCAAAATAAAAAAGGAGCGTCGGCGGTAAAGGAGAGTCATTGAACTCAAGTTGCCCCGACGGATCAGGTCTTTTTGCATCAAATATGCAACTCAATAATGATTCAGCATGTCTTATACACTAGATGTGATATTTCCAGCAAACAAACTATCCTATAAAATAAAAGATTATTTCAATGGCTCAAAATTACTGATTCGTGAATATTCGCTATTTTGTAGGAACGATCAGAACTGTTCATCAACACCAGGGTTCAAACTTTATAATAGTTTTTTTAATTAAAATTTTGTCAGATTAATTTTGCAAGGTAACCTGTCATGAAATATTGTTAGTTTTATCTATTTATTATACTTTTAAATGGGCATTGTAATAATGATGTTGATATAGAAAGAGTGATCGTGGAATTAAGACGGCATTATCATCACTCGGATGGTAGTTTAAAGTGTTTCCGTTTGATAATTTTTCAGAGTAACGGCTCAAAGTGCTGCAAATTCTGATTGGAGAGTTTTCATTCATAATTTCGGAGGCTTCTGTTATCACACGATGAATCAAATATCAACCCTCAGGAAAATATTTTCGGCACCGATAGACACATTGTGGATCTTTCTCTTATGGAATGTCTAAAATGGCTAATAGATTCGATCTCGTAATCCTCTGTGGTGCAATTGGATATCCGGGAAACACTATATTCATTGAAATCGCATATAAAAGAGGCGTTTGAGGAAAATCAAATTTCCACACTCTGTTTTTATCCTATGCATACAAAAGACGGTATTTGTTTGCAAATCCTATATAAAGTATAAATTTAGCCCGATTTGATTAAAATAAGATTTTTCAAGTATTGAATATTAAATTTTACACATTAATAGCATTTAAGTCAACGAATGCTGCCAAAGGAATCCTGAACCCCTTGGGTGGTACCTGCTACCTAACGGTCCATAAGCATTTCCATTAAAAAGCATAGAAACTGAGAAACTCCAAATTACCATGAAGGTCTTCAATAATTTAACTTATATTCAACCTTTAATGTTCCTACCTGAACAGGTTTAACTGACTTCACTTTTGGAAGTAGTAGATATCCAAAATAACAAAAGGAAAAGCATCGTTTTCCACGGGGAGTTTTACTATTTAGATCTCACGTTTCAGTGATACAACATTTTCAGATAGCTACAAATGTGAAATCATAGTTATATGTGTGGAACCAAACAGTAAAATTCTATGGAAGAGGACGCTGTTTCTTCTATTATTATTAGAAAATGATTATTTAAAACAGGAAGAAATATATATATATATATATTTTTTTTTCAAAAAATTTGTTTGACTCGAGTCAGTCATACCATACTTCGAACCGAAGAAGAAATTTGTTTTCTCAGTGGTAAATACACAAATTTCATTTCAAGGAACAATGACATATATCTAACTTTTAAAATTTCAATGATGCAACTTAACAAAATAAGATTTTTCATTTATCTGGTGACGAGGATAGTGGTAAATTCCAACGATTTAAAAAAACAGCACCGGAATTTCTCCATTTAAATTTTTTTCGAAATCTAATTGTAATATTCCTTCAATTTTTATTATCATATTCTGATATTCTTCTAGCACGCACAAAATATTAAACAAATTGAACAGTTAGACGTTACTTACTCCATTTTCATCTAGAGGGAAAATCCTCAAGTCCTGGGTATAGCAAATATAAAAAGAAATTTTCTTTATAAGACAGCATTCACAAAGTACATTATAATATACTTGTATTGCAGATGAATTGTTAACGAAAAAAGAAACAAAATTCATTACACAAATAGAACGCGTCTGAAGAAAGACTCGTCTCAAATAATTTGTTGCCTAAATAAAACAGTTTCTGGCGTAACTTGGTGGAAAATCTTCATACTGACTTATAATAATCAAACCACTTTATTGTAACTTGGTGGAAAATCTTCATACTGACTTATAATAATCAAACTGATGATGTTATGTTATAACGAAACCTGGGTAGTAAAAATTAAAAAGTTTATGTGGAAAAGTAAAGTGGTTTGATTATTATAAGTCAATTTGTTGCCTGTTATTTAATCGAGAATGAATCCAAACTAAATGCACGCAACAGCTCTAATTCTTATTCATGGAATTAATAGTACGAGTTTTTAAGTCAATTATGCCAATAGATTTCAGTTGAAAACCTCATCACTTAGAAATGTTGCTGATGGTAATAGGCTTTCGTCACTGTTATTTGGAAATTCAGGGGAGGAAAGAGACGAGGACAGGGAAGCTAATGAGGAAAAGGGTTGACCGTTAGGTACTAGGTGAACCAAGGGTGGAAATTCGGCGAGACAAGATGGTAACTGAAAGGATAAAGAAAGGAGTCATACAGGTTTTCACAACCAATGCTTGTCAGTAGCAAGGATATTAAACGCATGTAACTGGTATAAAGAAAATACGGGGACAACCTGAAGCAAGAAACACCTCATGGAAATGGGGCTGAGATACGGAAATACGAATCTGTGGTGTGGGATAGCATAGGAGGAACCACGAAAAGAGGGAGGAACAGGCCATGAAATGACAGAACGAAGAGGGGAAAAAATGTGAAAAAGTGGTTTTCGGGGAAGTCCGGGACGGATGGCATGTGGGGGAGGGGGGATAACAGAGAGAGGCGATTTTGGACGCCAACGAGAAGGAATGGAGTTAGGAGGTCCGCAAGGAGAGCGGGAAATATGAGGAAAAGGAGGACGGGAAATGAGTTGAGAGAACGCGGAGGAAGAGAATAGCGAGAAACTCGAGGAATGAAACCCGGGAGAGGAAAGGGGGAAGAGGGGAGAGAGAGAGAAGAAAGACGAGGAGAAGCACTCAAGAAGGCTACGTGAGAAGTCCGTGGAGACATTCGGAAAAAAGATTCACGAAAGAGGAATGAAGAAAGGGTAAATAGGGAAGAAGAGGGAAAAAAGGATGAATGAGTGAATCGTAGATAGGGAAAAAGGATGCAGATAGAAGGAGACAGAGAGAGAAAATGATATGAAATAAAATCCACTACACCCCCACCCCGCTTTAAAAAAAATGGCAAACGCAGAACTTCCGAGGGACGTCGGGGAGTTGGAGTGAAAGGATGAGTATGAGGAATGCCGAGCGGCCAGCGTTAAAAATCATTCCAAAAATGATTCAGGAAAAAATACACAATTCGTAGGAGGGTCGGATGGGGTGTGGGAAGAATCGGAAAAATTAATAAGAGGGAAAGTACAAGGTTTGCAACTCGGAGGATGGGGGATTGGAGCGGAAAAAAATTAATAAGCGACGGGACATGACTCGCTTTTGTTAAACCGTCTTCGCTGCTCGACTGGCTCTTTATCGGAGGATTATTTTAGAGACGTCGCCGGGATTAATTTTGGGATTCGGAAAAGCTTTCAAACTGAACATTTCTTCTTATTGGAGAGTATATGACGTTTTATTCCCAACTGAAATACTCCCCTCATCCATAAAATGCTTAATCAAACATTTTTTCAAAAATCGGACGACATATACCCATCGTCAAGTGGCATATTACGCAAGTTTTTATGCCTCTTCATTTTAAAACCTTCGATCTCATTGATTTTATATTAATATTGAATTGAATTAAATCCATGCACATATTCTGGGAACTGATAAAATAAATAAGCCAGTATTTTATCAAGTTTTCTCACAATCGGAATTAGAACGAGCACAAAATAAAAAAATCCAAAGTTTTATAGCTTTCATTTCGCACGGTGAAGGAAAATGTTACCATAAAAAAATCATATGATTTAACCTAATATCCAGATATTTCACGCCTTAGAAAATATTAATGCATAAACGAAATCCGCTTGGACGCAGGCACCTATGCTCGATAGAACTGGACTAGTTAATTCGCCAAGCCTATCTGCCAGCCTAGAAACTACTTAGGGAAAAATATATATGGCAATATGAACTTATTTTTCTAGAAACTTAACTTCATATAATCTTATTCAGGGAAATAACATTTATTTTTGGAATTTTATTTATTCATATGTAGGAAACACAATAAAACACTGTCAAGAATCGAGTCGGTTGTGTTTGTCTGAAAAAAATTAAAGCTATTAGGAAATGAAACTACTGGGGCTAAATTTCATTAACATACTTATTCATCTAGGTGTAAAGTCGACACTCAAGAACAAAAATATGAAAGCAAGAACAAGGTGAGGAAACTTGAATTCGGTTAATGGCCACATTATTATTTTAACTATATACGCTGGTTAAAAAATCACACTATTAATACCCTCATTTCAAATATAGCGCTGAAATATAAAACAAAATATTAACCAAGAATAGGACTGCCACTGAGGCCTACATATTTACTACAGCTTACAAAACAAAACTTTAAATAGATATATTTAACCTAATAACATGCAATTAAGAAATTTCATACAGGGCATTAAATAAAATAGTCTCTTGATCTGAAACACACATTATTTTCAAAATAGGAGTGACACCTTCGTATTCCAAGGAATCAATTAACTTAAACGCAAGTGTATACATTCCTCTCGTCGGGAGAACGGTCGCGCCGCAAATAATACGAGGCCTTAAAACGAATGCCACAATTCTCCCGAGAATAGAGCCCGAAACAATAACTTATCCTGAACGGGGAAGGGTGATGACGAAGTGGAACGAAAAAAAGGGGATCTCGAGGGAGAAAAGCAGATGAGGGAGAGAGAGAAAAAAGAAAAACATCCGGAATTGTGAACCACGGGGGAGTGAAGAGGGAGAGACAGGGGATCCAGCAGGACTGCCGGGAAGAAATCATCTGGGAATCGGTTAAGCAGGGGGGAGATGGGGCAGATTTCGTCACGAGAGGTACATATATCTTTTGTGTGTTTATATTATATATATATATATAATATACATGTAAAATATGCATGTGTATGTATGTGAGTGAGTGGGTGTATATATATGTGTGTGTGTATATATATATATGTATATATATATATATATGTGTGTGTGTGTGTGTGTGTGTGTGTGTGTGTGTGTGTATGTATGTATGTATATATATATATATATATATATGTGTATATATATATATATATTCACAT
Source organism: Hetaerina titia (assembly GCA_037158775.1). NCBI lineage: Eukaryota > Metazoa > Arthropoda > Insecta > Odonata > Calopterygidae > Hetaerina > Hetaerina titia. The sequence continues at coordinate 67,500,964 of CM073770.1, forward strand.
CCGCCATCCCCACCTCTCTTGTGCTCGTCCTTTACATGTGTTCCTTTACCATTTTCCTTATCTCTATTTCAATGTGAATGAATATTTATTCGCCATATGGCGGTATTTCGTGTTTGAATGTGTATTTGGCCAATGTGGCTCGTCTCTTCTTCTGGCTATGCGTGCCATGAAACGCACCGTTCCTATCCTGTATGATGTTGCATGCTTGCTAATGTACTGTACATTCTCCTCTTGTGTTTGTCAATTTCTCCTTTGGTGGGTGTAAAAGCTCCCTAACGCCATCTTCTGTTTAATGATTCGGAGCACTTTGGCGCTTTATAAGATCGCAGATTTCAATGTAAAAGTCCGCTCCCTCGGTAGCTCAGGCGGTTAGAGCATCCGCCCGGCAAGTGGAGAGATCCGGTGTTCAAGTCCCGGTCGAGGAAGATATTTTTACTTTCGTGATCTGCTCACATCCGCCATCCCCACCTCTCTTGTGTTCGTCCTTTATATGTGTTCCTTTACCATTTTCCTTATCTCTATTTCAATGTGAATGAATATTTATATTTATTCGCCATATGGCGGTATTTCGTGTTTGAATGTATATATATATATATATATATATATATATATATATATATATATATATATATATATATATATATATATATATATATATGAACAAGTAGACGAATAGAAGACGAATGCTGAATGGGAAAAGAGAAAATGGAGGACAACGACAGCAAAAGGGACCTTTTTCGGAAGAAAGCACGGCGCAAGAGTAGGTACTCTTACGATTATGAAACTTAAATAATTCACTTGTCGTGCTGGGGAGATAATAATTAACTTCCACCCTGTTGAGGGGAAAGCCTCTCTAATAATTTTCAGGTCGAGCACTGGGAGACACAAGGATGGAAACGCGTGAAAGGAAAGGATCTTGGTTGCAAATATTTTCCTTCTGACGGGCCGCGTGCACTAAGGTATCCGTTTTGAAATCCAACGTTATCCGTTTGAAAGCGACACAGTGTCGCTTGCTCGGGAGTTGCACGACACTCGTACATGCACACACAAACACGTAGGTACGGGCACACATGTGTGGTGGCCACTATCGAACGAGCGGCTGGCTCGATACGCCGTGGAAGTCGGTTGACATATCTAATGCATGAGTGTAAACCTGTGAGCAGGCCGGGAAGGTCCTTGGAAGAGAAGGGTCCCGGAATCCAGCATGAAGGGGAAGAAGAGAAACAGGATGAATATGCAAGGAAAGGGTGAATAATAGATGTCTGCAAGAACGAGGGTATAAAAAGGGAAATTGCAATTAAGTGTAAATGAAATGAAAGATATTAATGTGAGGTGAAGCGGGAAGCTTATAAATAATACTGCATCCGTCCAATGATTGATATTTAGTTTGTACACGTCAATTTAAATCAATAAAACAATGTCAGTAATAATGTTAAACGGCTGATTCAAATAGAAGAGAAAAACTGTGAAATAAAATGTTGCCAAAACTTAATGAAATGGGAAGGAAAGAATTAAACGAGCCACCGCCAATCAAGAGTCATCGCAGTCAAAACATAGCGCACAGACTTAAATATTCAAGAGTTTAAAAATATGCTACAATCTCTCGTGGTTCAACATAAATCCAATATCAATGTACTCCATTACACTTTAATAAAAAATTAGATGTAAGCATGGACCTTATACGACACAATGATGTTTGAGGCCATCTGTAGAGAATATTCCTAGTCCCTTCTCTACAAGGCATTAGCCATTAATAAGAGGAGTGAGAAAGAGTTCACACTTACAGTTACAACTGAGGAATTCTTAATACATGGATTAATGGAGAAAAATCCCTACAGGGTATTCCAGTTGAGGAAACTAATTTCTCTTTATCTAGTTTGTAAAATGTAACATTTTGATTTTTTAATGACCTGAAACTATTTATGGCAACGGGAATATTGCGCATTACTTCATTTAATGCGCAAAGCAAATTTTAACTTTTACTTTTCCGAATACTTCAATCAATTTTGAGATATTCATATTTTTTATAAAATATAAAGAAATGAATTACATAAGATTCAACTTCCCTACAGAGTTGTTAAAATTTTCTTTGTCAAAATTGTAAATCCAGTCTCTGTAAATTATCAAGGTTTATAGCACAAAATGAGACCGGAGAGTTCGTTTAAACCTAAATTCATTCGACAGTGCGAACAAATATTTAAAATTGGATCCATTTCTCCATAAATGTTGTTTATAAAAATATAATCTACAATACCCAAATATCTATCGTTAAATATTACGGATTTTTAACAATAATGAGTAAAAGCATACATTCTCTATAGAAATAGATTACTACAGCGGATTTTACCCCTACAAGATTTTAGGATCTCGTGAAAAATAAAAAATAGGCTTTAAAAGAGCTTCGTGCAGGTATTTTTCATTCTTGTAGGCGAAATGTTGTAATTACAGGCGAGCTGTGTAAAACCACATTAAACTCGTTGCCTTCAGTATCGATTTTATAACGTCAACAAGGGGCAACATTCAACACTATCAGCCTCCTCTTACTCGCTTCATTTCATCACCCAATCTAAATGCGTTCATCCATTAAGAAAATATCCCTCTGTTCTAGTGAATCAATTTTCAGCCAAGGGTTATAAAACGTAACGGCTTGAGATTTATCACCAAAATGTATGAACAACGATTCCATAAAAATTTGTGCTCCGTTAGAAAAGAACACGCTTAAACAATTTCCTTTCTACTTGACCAATTCCAATTTATGGTATTATTTTGAGGTTTTGTAATTGTTATTCTTCATTCTCTGCTATCCCACTGCCTAAATATTTTTAGATTTGTCTTCTGTGGATTTTTTAAATTTTTATATACTTGGAATAGGCACATTTTCAATAATTAGATTTTCTTACACTGAATAAAAACTGGAAAAATTACAATCCTGGAAAATCTTTCCAGGATTGCAATCTTTGACCTAAACTCTTATTAAGGATTAAACTATATTCAGTTGTTGTAAGCAAAATCAAACATAGAGGAACGTCAAGGCGTGTTCGATAAAGAGAGGACACCGTATTTTAATAAATTGTCGAATTCTTTAGTTCGTGCTCGTCATTTAACAAAATTCGATTAATTTATGATTAAATTGATACCTTTTAAGAGATCCAACTTTCTGTCACAATATAACACCAGTCATCGACCGCACCACACAACAGGACCAAGCAGAACTTACCTGAAAGAAAAGAGAATAAATATCAAAATTATGTTCTAAAATTTCTACGTTCAGAACATTCGGGAATGTTTACGAGGTTAAATTGAATATCACCATATTTGAAGTTGGTAAAGGCTTCACAATATGTTTTACTAAATATTACGTAATTCTAAACAAGGTGATTCGTATTCTTTTAATTTGAACCAGATATTAAGTTGTGTGCAGTATAAATAAATAAAAACGACACCCTAATTCTGCCATCTAAACGAGATGAAATGCCTATGGACTAACGTAAGAATTAACTTAATAAACACAGAATTAGCTTGTCATGCAAGTGAATAATTATTTTCATCATTACAGATGTCAAAGTGAGAGTGACCGGATATAATTAATAATTTCACTGGGATAATAACCTGAGTTCTGCTTTCTAAGTTCTGCTTTCAAACTTGGATAGCTGGAAAGTCATTGTGATGCTTTGTGCAGGATACTGAATTTCCATAAAGGCTAACACTGCTTATAAAACCAGAAAATGAGCCAAATACCAGATGCACTAGGTTAGAAGTAAATTAAAGGATATTTATTGAATCTATAGTTATCAAATGCTCATCAATACATTGACATTTGCCTTCGTAAAAGATTTATGGCATTACTGAGGTAGCATTCAAATGAAATTCCTTTTCAAATATCAGGTCCAAAAAGAGTAACCAAACAGCTCGTTGCTTTTCAGCTCACGTACACTCTCCTTCCCTACCCCCTTCTGGCGAGCAAATTTAACCTTCATGACAAGGAAAAATTTCATCTATTTGCTCATATGTGATAGGAAAACTTGAAATAAACTTAAAGACTGCCATTACGTTTCGACGCGATCATGAAAGGATAATTGCAAAGAAATTCATTGAAATGAGTATTCACTCAGAAATCGTTCAATCCATCCCTTTTCGTCAAAGCTACCGGGCCTTTAATGTCGTTTTATTTTTTTCATGTGCGGTCTTATAGCACAAACAAATGCGTTATCACACCTTCATCTTATCTATGACACAAGAAATGTGACTTAGAAAGTATTATATCAAGACTCGCGTCCTTTTTATTCATTGGCTTTTAGGTTTGAGATTCTAGACCCTGGTTGTCTCACTTAGATAAAAGAAATATCCCCCTTATAATTTCAAGATACCTTGTTTTCATAGCTAAAAAAACCTCGTTATTGAGATAAAGTTTGGACAACTAAATACAAAATCATTACAGTTTACATAATAAGTATAACAGTTTACGTAAAAGGTAAGAAGTAGGTATTCATCTAAATATAAGAAACATCCAAAATCAAGTAGACCAGCAGAGAGAGCACATCTCAATAAAATATTTTAATTACAAATTAATTAACTGATACTTAAAACGAACAAGGCTACGGTACCCTCGCTAATAGCATACCCTAAAGTTTAATTGTAAATAAAAATTGTTGCGTTTCATTTAAAATTTCTTTGGGTGACCTAATTAGTAATCACAGTTATCTATATCATGCATATTATTACTTGGAGGCCATGAATAAGTAGATAAAAATGACATAAGAAATTTTACCCCTTCACTAGCAGCAATCTGAAGATCTTTACAAAAAATCGGACTTCAACTTCATGAGATAAACATCTAAAATTGATCTTAGCAAGGTCACACAAGGTCAAATCCTCTCAGGAACAAATAAGATGTTTCCTTTCTACTTCAACATCACATTCACAGTGCTGTTAAACGCTCTCAAACGGTTAGTTACGTATTCAGTTCAAAGAAGTTGATTATATGAACTGAGTTCTCATTAAACACTCATTATTACACTACTCACTAACATCAAGCATATTAGCAAAGTACACAAAACCAGCTCTGGTCCAACGGCAACACTAATTTTATACTTGCGCAACAATTATCATTAAGTAGCAAATTTTTTACCAACATTTCTTTTCGCCCAAGAGGACTAAATCTTTGGTCATTAATAATTACCTGAAGGAATAAAACAAGAAAAAATCAAGTCATAAGAGAACGTTCCCAAACGGTTTCCTGTATTTTTCTGACGGCATACTTTAATGTTTAAGACGAAGTTAACCCACGGTCCATGTCAAATATGCACTTTGAGAAATAGCTTACTCTATCGAGAGAGAAGGAAAAAAGGGAAAGCAAACACTGCTGAGCAAACAGCTGACAGACGAAAAAAGAGACAGACGGCGAAAACAAAAATGGTATGAGGGGAGCAGGAAGGGAGAGGGGGGTGCCACGGTGGAAGAAGCCAGTTGAAGAGGTGATGCACGACCTCGCACACAATGCGGAATTAATAACGGTGGAAAACAAGGGCAAAAATGAAGGTGGAAAATGGGGACTTAGAAAAAGGAATGGGAAGAAAGACGGTCGAGAAACTTGAAATGGATGAGGGTCAGGTCGAAAAATAGATACACAAACATTCATACATAAAAAACAGCCCAATTGTTCAAACATATTCTCAAGAATAAGGATAGTGGCAGGGAGTATACACAGGAAAATCTACTCAACCGGGTCATAAACCACGTACCTTCGGAATGACACAAGTTCAATTCGCGGTTCAAGAACCTATTTTCTGCTTGGAACTTCTCTTCACTACACCTTCCCAACTATCCTTGCGTTCTTGCTCTCATACGTTACCTATTCCCCTAATTTATTTATATACTCGTATGTATAATGATTTTATGTATGCATATATATATAATTCGCTCTTCGACGACGCACAAATATATATAGCAGTAGTATATATTGGAAGTAGTATTTATAGTGGAAGCACTCACGAGAGCAATATAACGTTTTGATGGCTTAATAGAACACAAAATAATAAAGACAACACGTAAAAGGACACATTGTAGATTGTTTAAGCTTCCTGCCTTACCTTCTTCAGGTCCGACCTGAAGAAGGCCTCGAAGTAGGCCGAAAGCTTGAACAATATATACATATATATTGTATAGATATACATATATATATACAAAAAGTGGGCAACGATACGATATACATAAATAGATATATATGTATCGTTGTACACTTTTTAGTGATAATATTTATAAGAACTATTGTGACCATTTTTCTAAATATACACATATATCCTACATTTATATCTATATTTTATGAAGATATATCTACCTATGTACACATACATACGTATATAATGACAGGAGGGGAAGGGAGAGAGGGCAAAGACGACGAATATCGACGCAGAGAGAAGACATTGAACTGGGACTGAAGGAGTTTGAAGATAAAAAAGGGAAAAGTACCGTGGAGGAAATTGATGCGTAAGGAGGAGAAATGAAGGGCGGCGGGAAGTGAGGAAGTGGAGGGGAGGGGAGTGGGGAAGGAGGGTGGATGAATATTGAGTGGAAGGCTTCTGTCGAGAGAGTTGGAAAGGGAAAGGGGGGGTGGGCAGATGACAAGGCATAAGGGAGGGAAGAAGTGAGAAAGTACGAGGGCCGGGACTTCGGGGGAAAAGAGCAGGCGATGCAATATAATTCGGCGGATATCAAGGTTTGATGGTCTAGGCGATCGAATGTCAAGCAAAGGTGGCGGGAAGAGCCGTTGACGATGGCATGGCATCAAGGTTTGGCATAAAAACATTAATTAGCTGTGTCCTCGCAGAAAATACGTTCAGCCCAGGAGTAGAATAACCAATCACAAGCACAAACTTTTTACGTGATTAACGTTTCAAAATATGATTGTAATTTGCTTCATTTTTCAGTCAGGGCGTATTCATTCGCTCGTGTGTCACCATATAGGCTCTGTTACCCTTCCCTAGGAATATTACTACCATATAAAAACCAATACCGACAGCTTAACGCCCCTTCAAAAATTTCACAATGGTGAAGCTCATAAAAACATTTAAGTTTATTTTGTTTACGTTGTACGTTGTTTAAATATCACCATTGTTGCATTCTTTTTCATATGCCACAAGATGCATTCCTAGATTATAATGCCATTTCCAGGATCGGACGGGATCGTCTCATCACGATACCATGGAATCGATCGCGTCATTCTGGCATTCTGGGAACGTGCAATCCCTAACTTTCGCCACCACGAAGTTCCGGAGTGGCCCCAAGGCGTACGAAGGGGGGAGTGAGATTGACACTCTTACCGAGGAGGGGGGGGGTAAGGGGAGTCTGAAGGAGGTATTCCTGTGGTCCGCGGGGCGAAAGAGGCAAAAAAGAGTCGGAGGGAGCAAGAAAGACCGTGGATCGGCAGGAGGGGTTGGGTGGGAGGGAGAGTGATGAGCGCATTTCAATCTGAAGGGGATGGATGGCGAGGCAGGAATGCGGGAGGTGGGGAGTGAAAGGGACGGATATCGTAGTAGGGGCCGCTTCTGGCGAAGTCGAAATACCGGAGGAACCAAAAAGAAATTCACGGATGAACCGACACGACATGAGACGGATGACGAACGTAGAGGTCGTTCGGAGTCAAACAGAACTGCGTGTGGAAAGAGCATCTTGCGACTGATGTTCCCTCGATCTCTTCTTGCCGATCGATTGGTAAACAAGGCCAGTACCTACACATCTCTCAAGGTTCTACATTCTGCCAATAAGGTGCAGGTAACTTCGGAGAAACCATTGATTTCATACCACAGTACCTCCTTGGCTTCAATGAATTTTTCAATATATTCCCTTAAATTTACTATGCTACCACCTTCATATCTAATATTTAAGAGTTTTAAAGAGTTTAGATAGAGTACAAATGCTGGTCTTGGGAACTCATCGAGAGTAATTAGTTTAGGATTTAATTTCTTACTAAACTTTATATGTAATGTGATAACAACATTTCTAATTTTGCCTTCCATAACATTGGCATTCCCAAAAAGTGGTTTGATTGATAGCGCCTGCCTAGTGTTAAGCCCATGGAAGGAATCTGCAAACTTTAATTTTCGCCTCGGCTCCGACTGTCAGCCATGAATTGTTATTGGGGCAATTACATCTGTAATTAGCTTATCAAAGTTACACAACCAGCGGTGCACTGCATATAAATTCAGAAGGACATCGTCCGAAATTCAGTTGTTCGAATTCGCTCTGAGGCCGGTATGGTGGCACATACCCTGTAGAGTGTGAATTTCACATCTTCAGCGCTGGGAGGCAGTCCCTATCCCTGTGCCGACTGCGGTTTCCTGGAGAGTTTTGATATCCAGAAATCTACTTGGGTTCAACTCGGGAGTGCCCAGAAGCATTAAATAATTTTGTACTCCTGACCCACCTCTTCCCTCAGGCTACAAAATTCATTGGGTTCCTCGCTGCTGTTTAAGATTTGATGCTTCATTTTGACGTCACAAACCAAATAAAACTAAATAGAATAGATAATGTGTGATACTATAAATCAGGATTTCAAGTTCACAGAATATTGCTCGCTCCAACTGCTTGCGTTCCGTAAAAACAACGGGCAAACATATTACCACATGCACAATTACACTTCATGCATATGAATATACCAGACATCCCGCGTATCAATTCAACTAATACTGTAATAAAAAAATTGTTGATGACAATTTTTTCCATCAACACACCATAAATCCTTTTGGCAAGTAATTCTCAAAAATATTTCCCATGAAATAGTGAATTCAAGTTTAATGCCAAACTAACATTTTTTCTCGGGACTGGGAGTAGATAGATACATGTAGTCGAGCTTAAAATACGATACGCAGGCGATTTTTATGACTGCCACGCAGATAGCTATCCTCAACTGTTCACAGAGTATGTATGACTGCTCCAGGATTGAGTAGCTTATTCAATACTTACAAAAGTGTTTTTTAGAGAGCTAGAACAGAGTTATCATTTGTTTTCTTCAATTGAGTGAGGCATGAATTGATGGTGTTCTCAGATATAAAAGATGTGGGTCCGTTAGTGTAAAAGTTTAAAGAAGTCCAACCGTCGTGTTACGACGAACCCAAGAAACCTCGGCCACGGACAAGTCGGTTTTTCTAGAGGGTGAAATTGATATACACACTGCGTCCTCTCTATAAAATATTATGCTCGTCTATAGAAAGACTTTATTTTCAACGAAGTTTCAGTTTTTGTTTGTAATAAGTTTGTCAGAAAATGTAAAGGCTATGAATATTAACGCACTACGAAGATGATAATTTAAAATCTTACATTAGGGTTTAGGAAAATTGATAGCGAAATTAAATGGCAGTTGCCATATGAGTGAGAGGGAGGGAGTCTTAGAACTGGAAAGCAGATCGATAATTTAACAGACCTACAAAGAGAAAGGTAAATCAATTTTGACTTTTTCTGAAATTCCAAAGACAAAATTTTACTTTTGTTTATGAATATTCTTGTTACATTTCTTAAAAGCAAAAAATCCGTGTAAAAGGAATCCACTTTCTAGAAATCTTTTGGATAATTAGGTAAAAAATATGTTTAATGCTGCTGGAACTTGTAATTTCCTGTAAAAAATACCAGTGTTCAGAGATAGTAGTTCAGCGTTTTTAATCAGTAACCTAAAATTGTAGTTGCTACGAAAAAATGCCCGCCAACACGAATCCGCCGAAAGTTCAACAGTAAGTTCGATACCACTTTAATCATCCCCACAGAATTCCTAAACTTCAAGTAAACAGGAGTGTCGTAATAAGACCTGTGTACATTCCCTCATCGTAATTAAAAGCTTTTAATTGGATATCCGGTGAATGCTAACGTTCAGCAAAATATAGTGACTCAATTATTATATGAGGCCGCACATGGAGGATGTTTGTATTACCGCCAATGTTCACACCACAATGTAAGCTCCTATTCTAAGCACAAGTTCCGGAAACTCTGCATAAATTAACGGTTTTTTTTATTCTTGAAGCTTTCACTTGTAATAATCCCTTTGTATTCGAGGGATCTGGTATTTATGCCTGAAAACATCAATATGAAGAGACATTTTGCACGAGCAACTTCAACAAATGGTAATATTTAAAATATGTCGCACGTACGCAGTAACAATTGGTGTTAACCAAATAAGAGCAACTAATTATGATGCTTTCGTCCAACTCCTCTCATTTAAGAGAAATTTCGCACATTTAACGAAATGTGTGGGCACAACATATCCAGAGGGAATGGGTGAAAATGTAAGGAAATTTTAGATTGTCTTGATGATGGAGAATAATATTTTTAGAAAGAAAGGACAGCATACGAGCATAGAGGGAGTTATCAGGCACGTTTTTTACAGAAAGCGCTCTGAGAGCGACACCATATATCACGCAGTCTAAAAAGATGTTGGGATATAAATTTGAGGTGTTTCTTCTCCATGAGTTTTCATTCCAAAGCCAATATATATACTATGGTAGGAGTGAGAGATTGTACAGAGAAGAATGGAAGTCGTACAATCCCACTGTTTAGGCAAATGTTTTTTTCAAGATACATAATGACTATTTTAGCTTTTCATCGTGAGCCATTTTCTGAGAAGTGTCTCCCCAAGCACATCATGCTATACCAGACAACATCCTCTCATAGTATCCACCGCCAATCGGCGAAAAAGCATTATTTAAATTTAACACCTTAGGAAAATATTTTTTAAACTCACGGAAGAATAACTGGTAAAAATCTAGGGTTGCTGTTACCATTCAGGACTACCTTCCTTTTCTGAAACATGAGCTCTTTCGCAGTAAATAGTGGATTGCTTGTTATAATTGCTATAAAGTGACTTCAGGTGTAAACAAAAAAGACAACTACTTGAAAAAAAATTGTTATTGCGAAATCAATACTACCCATAGGAAGTAATATTGCGTAAACACAATCCCAATTGCCAAATCTCTTATCTAATTCATAAATGAATACAATGATGTGCCATAAATGTCATACTAAAGCTTTCGGTATTTCAACAACAATTTTGAGTCTGGAATCCAATTTGATGACCAAGGCACGCAGCAAAAGATATTTGCAAAAATGTCTCATGCAATAAATCGCACGTGAAAGAAAAAAAACACTTAAAATAAAGGGAGCAACGAAATGGCCCACATTTCGAAGGATGTATCGCAGCGTAAGTTTTTCATAATCCCACCTCCCACGTACATAACACCCGACACGAAGTCGGGGAGGAGCAAGTGGGGCAAGGGGGTGAATTACAAGGGCAAATGTGACGCCCGTGTGTGGCAGCGAAGTGGCGTGTGTGGAGCCGGGAAGTCGAGAAGGATGCGGAGGGAGGCGGGTGAGGAACGGTGAGGGGAGGAAAACGGAGAGATTTGTGGAGGAATGAGCCTGTGTATTCGAGGGGTGAATTAATGCCGAAGGGGGAGGGATTGAGGCTCGGTTTTCCGCCGGATGGAAAGATACAGCTGGGGGTGGAATGGCAGAGGTGGTGGAGGGCGGGAGGGAGAGATGAGCGTTGGGAATGGGGAAATTGAGGAAGGGGTGGTGGTATGGCAGGTGACGGTGGAGGGAACTCATCGTGGGATGGGAATGGGAACTATGATGGCAGGCTGTGGGCGGGGAGGCGTTGAGGGGACGAGGAGGACTGATACACGACGACGCAGAGAATGCTGCCGCCGAAACCTCACCCGTAATTATCTCGACAGCGAAGGCTGTATTCGTCGCCCATCCAAAGGCTCCAGGCGCCATCAACCAACGGGGCTTTGGCGGAGAAGAATGAAGAATTGGAACGGAGGGGGATTGGGAGGCGGGGGTGGGAGATTGCCGAGGAGGTGATGAAAACGGAGAGCAGGAGGAAGAGGCAGAAAGGAAAGAGGAGAGGGAGAGAGACAGAATAAAAATCTGAACCTGAAAAACGTATGACACGAAGAGTTCATTTCATTACACGATCAAAATGGCTTTGGCTCCGAGGGTGGTCGTGGTTATTTATTTGTATAGCCAGCTCAATAATTGAGAGTCAAAATGAGAATGGAAAAAATAAATCGACTAGTGTAAAAGGCTTCATGGTTAAAAAGAACAAAATATGAAGGTTTCTGAGAATAGCGTATACTTAAAGGCGGTGGTACTAAGTCAAACGAAGATGAATCTGTAATATGTCTTCAGTTGTAGGAAGAAGGGAAAGAGTGGTTCCGAGGATGTAATAATGTGTATAGTATATATTTGATAAGGCATAAGTCGCAAAACCATTTTATCAACCGGGCATAATAATGTCAAAAATATGCATATAGGTATACATAGATTTTTAGCCTTTTCCCCATCTCTGACCTTTAATATTGTAATGATTTCATAAACTGAACTTAGGCTTACAAACGATATTTCATTCGCCATCTCATGATTTTTATAATTCTACGACAGTCTGCATCCAAGGTAGGTCATTCGACATGTTTTGTTGAAACTTTGGGAGATTCTCTGACTCTCTACTGAAAAACGTTAATCTCGCTGGCACTTAACGTTGCAACGTAGAACACTACGTAAAAATACTACGAAGCAACTAAGGTTTTCTGTGCTATGTAATGAAGTTGTTCCTGAAACATAAAAGAGAAACTTGTAATACATATATCAAAAACTATAAAAAATCCACCATCGAAAGAGGCTTTTTGCATCCCCGTTTAATGAATTCAAACGCAAGAAGTAGCGGCAGAGAATATGGCAGAGGGTGTTAAGCCAATAGTTATTCAAATTACTTCAAGATATGTTTTATTGCTGAGATACTTTTTGATACTTTTGTACTCTCGTTAAGGAGACGAAGGAAAATGGAATCTAACGCCTCTGCTTAGCAGTTACTCCATTAGTTCAGTGTGATCTGACCTACCGAAAAAAGGTGAAACTTTCCTCATTTAATAGATAAAGTAAGCTGACGTCTTTGCATTAAACTCGATATTATATCTTTGAGGTTTTAATAAATTGTTATCCAAAATTTCTCAGGAATATGTTTTGTTTATTTCGTCAATTTATTTTTATTTTTTTAGATAATTAGTTTATTTAAAATTACTTGTTTAAAATTCTGCATTTTTCTCCATTTATTACTTTTTATGATTGAATTATTTTATGAGAAGTAAATACTCACATAATGTTTTCCTTGTATATATGCTTACTCTACATTTTTTGATTTTTAAGTGCGTTATATGAAATATTTAATACTCAACACAAACTCGGGAACAACAGTCATGAGTTTAATGCGTGTCGTTTAAAATATTTGACAATTGCTCTGGTTAGTTATTTCTCTTTAGTCTACGACACTTTCTGCGGTATATGTTTTATGCTGTTTTTGCTGTGGAATTTAACTTCATTCATCATACTGAACATAACACTCCTGTATAAACTAACCACAGGGACGACCGTTTTCAACGGCAGACAAATGAACTTCAGCTATCTAATTCTGTCATTTCTTATAAGTGCAAGAGTAAGTCGTAAACTTTGATCATGCATTCTTCTCTCATTTATTACACACAATTCCAGCTTCGGCTCTAGTACTTCACCGCATCGTTTAATATCTCAAAAGGTTGCATGAACTAATTATTTCTCTTTCCTCAGATTGTACAGGGTTTGTCGGGAAAATAAGTGCTCCTGAGCTCAGGAAAAAAATGTATTACACTTTTACATATCTTAAGCTAATATTCCTCAAAATAGGACCCTTGTGAGTCGATACACTTGTTCCAGCGGCGTTCCCATTCCTGGAACGTTCCCGCGAAGGCATCATCGGGAACCTCTCGAAGACACGTCGTCACGGCCTCTTTGACGGCGTCCAAAGTCCCGTATCGCGTTCCTTTCAAACTCCTCTTTATCTTCGGGAATAGAAAGAAGTCCGGTGGTGCCATGTCCGGGCTGTAGGGCGGGTGCGGCAGCGTTGCCACGCCGTGCTTGGCCAAGAAGTCCGACACGACAAGCGCGGTGTGAGACGGCGCATTGTCGCTCAGGCTGTCAGTCATACGGTTGATCGCTGGCCGGACGCGGGCGACTCGTTTTCGAAGCCTGTCGAGCACTTGGACGTAAAATGCAGCATTTACAGTTTGTCGTTCAGGTACAAATTCGTAGTGGACGACTCCCCTTTTGTCAAAAAAGATAATGAGCATCATAAACTTATTTTCCGGACGAACCCTGTAGAATGCTACGTGCAAAAATTCTCATCTTCCCGTTACATTTTCCTCCTAATGGCATATTAAGGGCTAATAATTGTTTAAAACCCACTTCAAATATTTCTTTGAAACGCTTAGTTATTTAAACATGATTTACAATGACATATTTTCAAATCATTCCTCTCATGACTGTTTAAATTGACAAAACAAATTTATGGTAATGTTAGAACTATGAACGTGGAAAACAATTAATGACGAAAAAGCGAAAGTATCTAGGACACTGTGGCAAGCACTTATTTATAGAAATTATTTTGAAACAAAGAACTTAGATTTGCACTTTTCTCTCACACATTTATTGCAATGCACTATAGCGGAAAAGCACAAACCTAAGTGATTTATTCAAGTAAAATGATATCACTCCTTTTTGAAAGTCGTCTTTGCTAAAATCTTGGGCATAAACAAAGACAAAAAGTGTGATGCATCCCGTTAAAGAAACACAAAGTCAAACACCAGAATCCTAAAACTTAATCGCGAATTCCTTCGGGCATACCACTACGCCAGAGTGTGAATCAGATAGCACGGTAGAACGCGAAGTTGCTTAAAAGACAAAAAATTCTCTCCTTCTAAAGCCTATCCTTTAGAAAGGAGGATCTAAAAAGGGGAGAGAGACCGATTCGAAATATAAATTCCTTTCATCTCCCAAGCCCTAACGCCGACTGCATTTAATAAAACCTTTCAAATTTTGAGTGAGGATATTTCGTCGAGCTTCGTGTGCTTAGTGCAACGGTGGCCATAGTTTGGAACGCTCCACTTCTTTAAAAAGTTTCCACCGAACGGTCCTCTTTGCTCGGCGAGTGAACGAAGGAGAACGCGAAAGCATTCCCCGCTTTCGAGGAGTAACCTGGAAAATTCCTGCGACAGATGAGAGCCTGGCACGCCCGAGTGGCCTATTCCTCTTACCATGCTTCGGTCAATAACCAAGTTTCATCCGCTCCACCATATCAATCTAATATAAATGGCGTTGGAACTTGGAAATACTTAAATGGAAGTAAATTTCCGTTTCGATGGAGTCTTAATCGAAAAAAATGATTCATTACAGATTGAAATGAAATGTGTAACTTAGTTTTTCCAAGCAATATTTTCCACGTAACAAGTTTCTCTCACGGCCCAGGTGCCGTTTAAGTTAATTATCATCAGGTGATGATCATCATTTCATTACAATATGAAACATTTTCACAATTTTTCACCGGATAGAGTAAACCATAACAATTCGGATGCTTTTACGAATGCACTACATCCCCTCCTCCGTCAAACTGTACAACTACGTTTAAAAATTACATCTACTTACGCCTGGTTTACTCAGAAAGATTGGAATCTCATTGTTTGGCTTAATTACTGGCTTTAAATGTTCAATTGTGCATAATACTATTCAAGTTGGATCGCACTTCCCACCATGCAGAGTTTTTAAACTAGTAACAGCGTACTTCCATAGTACTGACACGGCATTATTCGACAACCACAAATTCTAATGAGCAACTATAAAATATGCCCTGCAAGAAAATTCAAAAAGAAAGTTCTTCAGTTGTAGTTAATTCTGTTGGAGAGGCGACCGACAGCTAAGGTCATTTACACCATTAGGGATGGGTGGGAAAGGAAGGGTGGAGAGAAACCCGGCGTCGGTATTAGCATACTCTCGTCGAAAGGCGCCAAGGGGTCCGCAGTTGAAGGTTGTACTCACTCAAAGTGCTCTCCACAAAGCACTTCAAGTAGGGATACCACTGAAAAATAAATGCTATCTCCAGGATTTGAACCCAGGCCTTCACGGTTGGAAATCTGCACGTTAGCCTCCGCACCATCCCCATACCCTTCTTCAGATATATTATTGGGAAAATCAAAAAACGCATTATCCACCTTCAAAGTTAAAATCACAAATTAAGGGCGGTCAAATACCAGTAAGTGTGCTCCTCAGTTAAGGAGAAATCGACAATGTTTTCCCCAAATATAAATCGGGCAAAAGTGGGGATCACTACGACAAAGATTAAGAGTAAGGATTGGACATTGAAGGGATACTTTTAAGGGTTAAATTGCGAGGTCCGAAAAATGACTCCCCCTTTGAGTCTGTTCCCTCACCCTCAATCCTGACGATCGCCCTTGACCATCTTTAGACATGAATCACCATTTGGGACGCCTGAAATCCCAGATTCTAAAGGGGACATCAATTATGAGCGTTAATTAACGCTAAAAAGGTATAATTAGTGTCTCTTGTGAGAGATTTTTTTATTCCAGGAAGATTGAAGTTTGGAGAATGAATTAATGCCACGTGATATAATACACCTACCTCAATCCCACCCCCAGGATACCCATCTTTTAATTCTTTTTTTCCGCATTTTTAAACATGTTCCCAGAACAAACTTAACCCTTTCGCCCTTCGGACTAATACCTCCATCTGGTCTTCCTCCCTAAGCCATCCATCCCACGCGACCCTCTCCTTCCCGTGATCGCATCCGTCACCTTCATTCCCTTTCTCCCTTCCCTTTATCCCTCATTTGGGAACCGAACAGCCGCCGCCATCCCATCTGACCTCTTCCTAGCCAATCCTCTTTATTTCTCTCCCTCGCCAACTGACTAATGGCACGCTTCCCACGTTTATTTCTGACTTCCGTCAGCCTGTCATTCTATATGTACTCGAAGTTACGCACTCATAAATGGCTCTTCGGAAACTACGTCCTGCAGTATTCATTCTTTTGCAGCGAAACTCAACGAATGGGATCGCTCCGTCATCCAACCATGAGCAGGACCATTTTTGGGTCTATTTCGATGCCTAAAATCTTTCTATCTTGTTGTCACTACGTAAAATTGAAACAAAGTCTTCGGCAGCTTTAATGCAGCTAATTCCGTTTATCGCTGTCTTAGTCCTCACCTAAAATTAAGGCGATGTAACGAAACTTTGTCGTTAAGAATTTCAAGGGCATGCCCAGATGATATTTTAGCTTTTCTTAACCAACATAAATTCTAGAGTTTTTGTCCTAAACCTTGAATTAAGATCATCAAATGAGTGAGCAATATTTAACGTACTTCCAGTCACGTGAAATAAATCTTTTTTACTGGGAAATTCTAAAGGAAATGCCACCATAAATATCTACCGAGAGTCTCGAAAAATTACTGAATGATCAAATTATTACTATCATACATATACATATTTAAGGGCCGGTCTGTCTATCACAGGCTCCGCAATCATTCTCCGTAATTATAAGTTCGTTCTTAACGTTTGTGAAATCTTATCGAAAATTTTTTTTCACGTAATCTCATCCATTTTGAACTTTATCATAATCCTTCGGTCTTTCATAATCACGAAGATATAAAACGGTCTCCTTAAATGTATTTACGACTGAAATAGGGTTTTATGTGCCTAATGAATATGCAAGTTCCCTAAGTTGTCATCTACATAATCCCTTTTGATATAAAAATTAATTACCTTGATTGAGGGGGAAAATTAAGTGGATATCTATGACATTTTACCTCCATGAACATCAAAGCGTATTTTTTCTATGCGCGCTTCTTTTCTCTGGTTTATGCAATTACTTTACTACCAAAAATTATAAATCATAAAAAAATTCATATTTTATTTTATGGAGTGAAGAAAATTGTTGTATTAATATTCATTAACTACCGAAACAGAAATATTGTATTTAAATCGGTCATTTTTTATAACATTACAGATGCTATTGTAATAATTTGTAATAACCCATGACAATATTTCTGTTGAATCAAAACATACAACGGTGACACATATTTTAATGTCACCTTTCAATGTCTTTCAGGATACAAATTATACGGAAACAGTACTTGACTGATTAATGATATATTTATAGATGACAATACGCAGAATTGACTTCTTCTTTAAAGAACATAATTGTAAATTAATTTTAGAGATATCACAATTTAAAACTTAGAGCCTACAATGCTTTCAAGTGCTTTGTAACTTTATTCTACACGTATCGAGCAACTTTTAAGAAATACGTGAATATTACTAGGCCTTATACGTACAGTGAATGTGAGTAACTGCGTCGCCAATATCTATTGCTTTTAAGTGTTTTCTACAGTACTTACATATCGAATAATGTAACTGTTTCTTGCAATACAACTTGTATGCCACGTTTTTAGAAAGTAATCGTTACTTATTTATTTAAATATAGCATGACACATTAATAATCTCTTTTGAAACAATTCTCTCCAACCTTAGGTGGATGGGCGCTATCGATATCAAAACCATAAATTAATAAATATTAAGGGTGTTCAAAACTCAATGCACAATAGTATATTTTTCAGACAGTGTGGCACTTACAACTCGAGGAGCGCATTGCTATCTTCTTCAGGTCAACTGGCTATTTTTAAAAGTTGTCCACGCCAGTTACTTGGGTTTTGCTCAGGTGTTTCGGAAGAGCGTGTGAGCCCCCTCGGCACAATGTTAGCTTTTGGTCACGAAGCCACTTTTTGACAGCGCGCAGTACATTTTCGTCGAATTCGTAGTGGACCCCACGCAATGCATTTTTCAACGGACCAAACGTGTAATTCCGACGGTGCCAAGTTAGGGCTGCAGGATGGATGCGGCGAGACGGTGATGCCAAGTTTTGCGATCGCTTCACGAGTTCGCAGACTTGTGTTGGGTCTTGCATTATCGTGTTGAAACAGGTTCTTTTCAGGCCAAACCCCCTAGAAATGTTGCTTTAGTCATTGCAGTGTAGCGAAGTAGGTGTCTGAGTTAATGGTGGGTCCTCTGGACATCACCATTAACTCAGCCTATTATACAATGATTATTTTCTTGCCTGCAAATGGAATCAATTTGGCCATTATCTTTCATGGTAACTGATTATGGTACCACTCCTTTGATCGTCGCTTATCTTCACCTCAAATTGATGAACACACGTTTCATCGGCAGAGAATATATGGGATATGCGACATTTTTTTTCTTTTCCGATTTTTTCAGGAGTTAGCTCTCTAAGGATCCACTTTGCACGCAATTTGGAGTGCCTTATTTCGTGGATGATGCGGTGAATGCTCCAGACACTGATGAACATTTTTTCATGTAACTGTCGAGCAGCATGCGTTCATTCTCCCAAATCAGTTCATCTGCGCGCTGCAACATCAGCCTTTGTTTCCGCAGACTTCACTCGTTGCATCCATCGTGCTCCGGCCAATATAGGCAGTTTCGTATACATTACACAAACTCCGATGCATTTTCCCCGAACTTTCTCCCTTGGCAACCAAAAACTCAATCATAGCGCGCTGCTTGTAACGACCATCACTGATAGCCGCCATTTTTTAAACTTTCCACCGCACTGATACCTGACGGCGATCCAGGGGAACGGTTTTTTCCAGAACCTTAAAGTGCCATAAACTGTGTATATGAGGTAAATAATTCTTTTATTTTTGAGTTTGAACATGGTGCTCAACTTGTAACAATCTTGTAATCCGCGCTTAAATTCATCTATTTATGTTAAAATAGATGAATTGATTTTAAAATTGCCAAAAATAGTAACATTTTTACGAACCAAGCTCGCCCGCACTTAGGTTAGCTTATAAAATTTTATTAAAAGTAATTACAGTCTCTTTGTACCTTCTTTAATCATAATTATGACAAAAACACAGCAGTATGTCTAACCTCGACCCATCGATAATCCTTCCATAACCAGTTATACTCTATATAATAGCAATAAATAATCTACTGATAGTTGTTCAGTGACTTCCAAAAAGGTAATTGATCATTATCATTGATGATACATTTCAAATAGTCAATGTAATAACGCGGTTGCTTTTATTTAGTTCTCTACATTCATTGGCCTACAAAGTATTCCTTATCATCGCATTGATAATCCAGAAAATGTAACAGTCTAATTTCAAGGTAAAATTGGTCATGTACAAGGTGTGATAAAAGAAAGACTGGATTGATATTTTAGCTTGTTTATTTCGATGAACACAGTTTAATCGAACTTGTCACCCTCAAAGTAAATGCCTTGGCTGACGAAAATCCTTTGCCAACGTTTCTTCCAGCTCTCGAACCCTGCCTGGTAAGCCGCCTTAGGGATCCTCTTCAGGTCCGCCGTACAATTAGTTTTAAAGTCCGCAATAGAGTCGAATCGCTGCCCTTTCAAGGTTGATTTTAACTTTGGAAGCAAAAAAAGTCTGATGGAGCCACGTCTGGAGAGTAGGGTGGCTGCGGGATCCCGGAAGTTCTGGCTCTGGCGAAAAAATCTGTCACGATCAGCGCCGTGTGAGCAGGCGCGTTATCGTGGTGGGAACGCCATGCATGTCCGGCCTCTTTCGGCTCACCGCAACCCTCAGCCTCTTCATAACCTTTAAGTAGAAATCTTTGTTGACGGTTTGACCTTGAGGGACGTATTCGTAATGTATCAGCCCTTCCCAATCGAAGAAACACACCAGCATGACCCCAAATTGGACCGGGACATGCGAGCGTTCTTTGGCCGCCGAGAATGAGGACTTTTTCACTGAGAAGACTAGGTCTTCGTCTCAAAGTCATAACCGTAAACTCAGGGTTCTTCACCGGTTACGATGGTTTTAAGAAACTCTGGGTCGGCATTGGCTCGATCCAGGAGTTCCTGACAAATGTCCACACGTTGTTGTCTCTGTTCATCAGTCTGATTCACCTGATCGAGAAACACTGGATATTTTCAAATAACTCCATTTCGAAGAAGCAAGACAAGCAAAAAACCAGTCAGGCTAAGTGACCGACCAACCACAAGCGCACCAAAAGTCTTAAATGCCAAACGGGGACAAAAAAGAAAGCACACAACCGAGAGACAGTAGCTATCCTTCACTTCTCAAGTGATGAAGCATATTGGAAACAGAACGCACCCCTCCCCAAGGAGGCTCTCCTTATCCAAGGGAGCAGGGTTCGATCCCCGCCAACCACCGTACAGGCGCTCTTGCCTCGTCGCACCAT
This sequence comes from Hetaerina titia, assembly GCA_037158775.1. Taxonomy (NCBI): domain Eukaryota; kingdom Metazoa; phylum Arthropoda; class Insecta; order Odonata; family Calopterygidae; genus Hetaerina; species Hetaerina titia. The sequence continues at coordinate 67,522,072 of CM073770.1, forward strand.
TCGTCCCCGTCAAATCTCATCCATCATTCCCCTAATTGCCACTCGATTAATAACCTCCCTCGCAGACGTGCGTCGGACGCTGAAATACTAATATACCAAGAGGCCGTGTTCCCCTCACCCACCGCCCACTTGAAACCTTCCGTTCCCTCCTCGCATATCACCGCCATTGCATCTCTCTCGCTCTCTCTCTCTCCTCTTCTACGTCAGAGCCATTCTTCATCTCACGCACCGGCACACCAGGCTCTCGCCAAACACCCCCTCTGGCCCTCCAACCTCGTCCCCGATCCCTCCTCCCCCGACCTCGCCGACATCGCCAACCTCCAGCTCGTCCGGTACGCCAACATTGCACCCCCGCTTTAATTCCCAGACACTCTGGCCGGCTATGGCCCTCATCCACCCCGCCGGCCCCACCACCGCCCTTTGAACTCACTCCCACTCCACTCTCTCCTGTTTCGATCCCCTCCAGAGGACGTGGCGGACGCCCGATGGCGGTGAGAAAAAGTGGGACGAGGTCCAAAAGCGGATTCTGCCACCTCTACGTGCCCTGCGCCGGTTTCAGCAGGGGTACTAACACGCTAGGAACACGCGCGACGGCTGTTGTTTAGGTACGACGCAGGTATGGTCGTTGGGACGTCGACAATTCCGAGCCATCGATAGCCCTTCAATGTACAGCTGGCGGAAGTATTGACGTCTCATCGATTACCCATGTTTCTAAATAAAAAAAAGAACGAGCGATGAAACCCACGGAGATCAAATGGCGGGTTTGGAAAGAGGCGTTAAATATTCACCATAGCAACGAGGTACGCTTCCATGTTGGATTTTTATGCTTATATCAGAATAGTTAATGCCAAGACATAAATATTCCCCTGCGACATTTACAGCAATTTCTCCAACTTTCAACTGTGACGCAAGTAACAATTAATACTCGTAATATTTGACCCCCATACTTTATTTAGGGGACATGAATTAAAATGCTTTGGTCTTTGAAGATTAATTTACTTCACAATTTTATTGTTATTAACGGGAAGTAAAACCGCAGAGGAGAGGGCAAGATTTCTAAAAAGATCAGTTATGTTTAAGACACCATTATTGCAACTGTAAATGAGAAACCTTGAATTCCTTCGACAAAACCAAGGCTTATCATTAGTTATGGTCGTATGCACGTAACTGATGAACCAAGAGGTTCATTTATCATAATGACCACCGATTAATTTGTTAAGGTACGTTTCTATACGTCAGTGCGATGCTCAAGATTACGAATAAAAAAGTCTAGTACCAAATAGAACAAATTTGATTTTTCATTTCCCCGAACAAATGAAAGCAGGGTGACCTAATTATCAGTAAAATTCAGTTATATAAAAAATAGTGTGAGAAGTTGAGAATTAACAGGTACCTTGCCTCCTTTGTCCCTGAATCCAGAGATGAATGATCACATATATTACTAAAACAAAGGCACTTGAATGTGCAATTTCTTTGTGTGAATTTCATTGGTTGTATTTTTTACCTGGTTTGATACAAGGGATTAAATAACAAAACTCATCAACATCTATCTAAACTGGTCTGAGGTTTATCTCTCCGTTTAAGTTCAACTATTCGTTCACTGGTTTTTCTTGAACAAATAAGTGCACACACGACCATGACCTGCTTACAACAAATATAGTAAGAGATATACAAGTGTACAGATACAAGATACAGATCAGTATACAGATACTTGTATACAGATATACCTGTACATAATTTGATAACAAACTAACAGAGCTCCACTTTTGTGAAAGCATTATGATTAATGCCAAATCCGTCAGCACGATTGAGTAGCAAAGCAAAGATATGCAAGTCAGCCTGTAGCAAAAATATAGTAAACACCGCTGAATATTTTGAGATATTTGTATCAAACCGTCTCATTTCTAACATCTATTCTAACATAACTATTCTACTTTATCCAACCTATGGTCTGCTCTACACGAGATAGTTAAACTTATCGAAGTTTAACTTACTTATTTCCAGGCAAACAACAATGATATAATGTTTGTGTAAAAGCGCAATTTATGTTCAATTGAACAAGCTATTGAAGAATATGCTATAGAATATCTAAAAGTTTCTTTTTACCCAAATCTCTTTTTGTGGCCATAATGGCCTTTTAAAATTTAATACTGCAAATAAATAACTTAAATAACGTACAGACAGATGAAAATCATGTATGCTCGAGGAGAAAACTAAGGTAACAGACATTTTTATACTGTTTTTGCCCTGCATTAATAGAGAAAAAAAGGAGAAAATATCAATTGGGAAGTTCTCTGAAAACTTGCGGAATCGGTCTAAATGATTTCTTTTATTTTTTTCAAATAGGAAATATAAAATAAAAATTATCACCAATAAATCCAAATGTACGTGTCATACCCGAGGCCAAGTGAACTAACTCGTATATCTAGAGGAAAGTATTCTAGTTAGATCGAAGACAAGAAATTTTGTATCCCCTTGTTATTACCGAGTACAAATAATGTATAAAATTGTTCGTTTTTTATACAATAACCGAGATTACCGACGAAAGTGAAAGTTTATATACCTCTATAAGAACATGCCTATGAGTACATGGTTTATTCATTTAGGATAACTACTCTCAATTTAGTATACCATACCTTTGAAATTATTTTTAAATTAATATAATCGACATTCGACCACGTGAAAGTAAAACAAAAGGTATGACAGAGGTCGTGACAGGAGAAAAATGGTGTCCAAGCAATTCAAAAGAAGGCACACCTATGTCTTAGCCGCCTTGGACCAGTGAGAGGACAGTTGCGACTAGACTAAGAATACCTGCTCCCTTCGTAATCACGCGGCTTCAATCTCAATTTTTATATAACATTGTACACCATACACTCTGAATCAAATTTTCACAGATTTATAGGATCTTAGGAACGGGGATTCCTATATTAACTATATAAACCATAAACACAGTAATCAACCCGAAGGTCGGTTTAGTAGGTGATGGTAGAGCTCACCTCTATCCTCCTGTTTCAGTGACCACGTTTCCGCGCCGTACATAGCTACGCTTCATATAAGAGTTTTTACGAGTCTTGTCTTAACCTCCCTACTCAACGTCCCCGTCATCAACTCCCTCCTCCTTGAGAAAGCCTCCTTGCCTAGCGCAATTCTTCTCCTTACGTCCCTACCACTTTGACCGTATTGGTCCAAAACACTTCCGAGATATGTAAACTGTTCTACCTGCTCTATTTTTTCCCCGCCTATTTTAATATTTAGCTTAGCCTTTTTCTTTCTGGAAAATCGCATAACCTTTGTTTTATTAATATTGATTCTCATCCCATATTTATCGCACTGAACCTCCAATTCACTCAGCAATGCTTGCACCCCCTTGGCTGACTGAGCAACTAATGCTTGGTCATCAGCAAACCTAACCGATTTTACGAATTCCCCTCCGACTTTCATTCCTACCTCCAGTTCTTCCCATACCTCTTTAATCATTTCCTCTACATATACGTTGAACAGTACCGGTGACAATGGGCAACCCTGCCTCACACCTCTTCCTAACACTGCCCATCCGGACTCTCCGTTCCCCACTCGCACCTGAGCAGTCTGAGACAAGTACAGGTTGCGGATCAGTCTCCTGTCTCTTCAATTCATTCCTATTTTCTGCAATACACGTATTAATTTTTCCCAATTCACTCTATCAAACGCTTTTTCGAAATCTACAAAACAGGCAAAAACATCCTCATTGCATTCTATATTCCTCTCGATTATTAATCTCATTACTGCATCTACACTCATCTACCGTGGGGGTGCTACCTTATTTGCTTTCATCTCCTTTAATGCCCTTTCTATTTCATCGTCGAGTAAGCCTGGACCTAACCTATCTTCTTCTACGTCATGTTCCTTTTCTATGTCTAACCTTGTCGGCCTAAGTTCTTTACCATACAGTGTTTCTATATATTCCTTCCATCTCTCTTGGATTTTTCCTGGTTCAACTATTATCTTACCCCATTTATCTTTAACTGTTAGCACAGATCTTGCCTTCTTACTTCCCGATAATAACTTAACCTTGCTGTATAGAGCACCAATTTCACCCTTCTTCTGTAAACTTTCCATATCCTCGCATTGCGTTTTCCACCATTCTTCTTTCGCTTTATTTGTGGCCCTTCTCAATTTATTGTTTAACTCTTTGTACTTCATTTTGCCTAACTCTGTGTTTACATTTTTCCATCTTCTTCTCTCATCCATATATATATATATATTGAGAGCTACTAATTATGTGTCGCATATTCTACATTTTGATTAATAAATATGAAATAAATCCGTCTCTTTTTCGACACCATTCCGTTCCGTTTGATCACAGAGGTTAAGTGGCAGAAGAGACTTCACAGTCTCAATGTTACCCCAAAATAAAGACGACAATCTATCTATCACACGTCCGTGAACATTTTCCAGCATCCACCTGCATAATATTCTTATGGTTTAAATAAACATATATATAAATGGTTTATATAAAAAGTATCGGGAAAGTTTTCGAAAAATATATTTATTTCATATATTGTCTCAATGCCTCAAAATTCTTCAAAGTATATCCCTTGAGCGTCGGCACACTTTAACCAGCGGCTTTTCCACGTCTCAAAGGCTTTCTGATAGGCGGATTCCGGAAGGTCCTTAAGAGTAGTCGTGCAAGCTTCTTTGACGGCACCTAGGGCCCCATCGTGGTGTCCTTTGAGGGTGGATTTCACTTTTGGGAATAGGAAATAGCCTGCTTGGGACCAAGTCGAAGGTTGGGGGTTGGGTAGTCGTCGCATCGCGTTGCAAAAGGTCCTCGCAAGCAGACACTGCTCTTGGTCGTACTTCAAGACCTTCGGGACGAGTTTAGCGCAGATCATTCGCATCGCCAAAATTTTCAGTGATAATGGTGTGCACTGTCATTCTATCAATAGAAATATAATCTGCGATCATGGGCACACTTAACCGACGGTCTGAATTCAGCATTTCACGCACACATCCGGAAAAATTGTCACCGATACTTTTTATGCAAACCTTTAATGCGTTTCCGGGAAAGTTTGGACATAAATGGCTGAATAAAATATTGACAGTGAAATAAAATGGGGAGCATGGCTTTGGAATTAAACGTAAAGGCGTAAAAACATGAACATTCATTTTGAAGACTATATCTGTATATACTTGCCAAGCAAGGCATTTTGGGCATCTGGAGCTCCGGCCAAGCTATGTGATTTTTCGGGTACCAGATCTTCCTGGGAAACCATAACCGGCACAGGGAAGGGAACTGTCCCCTCTACCCTGGTGTGTGAATTTCACACGCCGTCGGGCTTAGTACTGGGTGAACTCTAATATCACCTACCAAACCGCCTTCGGGTTGATTACTGTGTTTATGATTACATATATACATAACATAATAAGAAATCAGACAATATAGTACCCTAGTGATACCCATAAGTGATAAAAAATATAATTGCCATTAGAAAACACATAAGAACCGTGTTCCTGCTTGCTCCGTTGAACATATTGAGAAAGAACGTTTATGAAAATATTGAGACAATTATGAAAGCGTTGATACTGGGAATTTAGAAAGATTATCTTACATAGGAATAATACATAAGGAAGCAAATCATTGTACACTTCCACGATGCCCAGATGAAACAGAAATGCAAGGAGAGTGCAAAAATGGGATCATATTTTCACAAGAACAAGTTAAAATCTCAAACAGAAAAGGCATCAATAACCACATAAACAATTTATAAATGAATCGACTTTATAGGCACCGAGCCAAAAATAACTAAAAATTTTAAAAAACTGAGATTCAGATTTTAAAATTTTTTCTGTCTATGGAAGATGAACAGAGATTGTTTTATAAAACACATTTATATTGAATAAAAAGAGCAATTGTAAGATAAAATTAATGATAACATTCGTGTATAAGAACAAAGTGGCATTGTTAAACCATGAGAACGAATTCGTAAAAATAAACTGAACCTCAATTTCGATACTTAAAGAAAAGCAGTAAGAGAAAAGTTCTCAAACGGATGTCAATTAAGCCAGGCCACTAAGACCTTCAATAAGTTAGCTTTTCACGAAAAGTCTTTTATAGGCCGTGAACAGGAAAGCGCAGCTGAGTAAGTTCCAGTAATTAGGCGAAGAGGAAAGATTCCAAATCTTCTGTTGTACTTATATTCCCTCACTCTATTTCCAATAAACTTACATCCCCATGATAATCCAGTGAAGTACTTCGAAGAAACAAGCTTTCGGAGAATTATTTTCGCCTATTCTTTAGTTTCAGCCTTGAACAGATAGTTTTCCAATAATATTCTAGGGCTTTTCAAGTACGAATTATCACAATATTGTATAAGCAATGTGTTCGTTCATCCCGCAATTTAATGGTTCTCCTAAAATTAACCTCCCTTGGATGCAATGCACTAAGTCCAATGTTAGTTAAATGACAAAAATGCGGCAACTTTGTTGAATTTTTGGCTGAAAAAATATCAATAGCTATCATTGTAAATTGTCATTAGTTAATTTATATTTGTCTAATCATTTTTTTAATGTATACACTATATTCTATTGCCAAATTTTTCATTAGATAAATAAAGGGTGATTAATTGGGAAAAATGTACGAGGTAGTAATGTTTTATAAGTCTTAGAGGAATTGATCGAAATATTAGATATTTTTCGCCATCCCACTATTAAGGATCGGTAGGTACTCGTATTTGTTAAATGGGTTTTTCAGGAAATTGGTGGACAGAACCCCGCCGTCGGGATTAGGTTGCTCATGCCGAAACTGTGCACACAATTTAACGTCCAAAATGACGGACGGCGTATTCAACTTGAAGTGATTCTCACAAGGCACTCAAGTAGGTATCAGCATACCAGTAAAAAACTCTACAACCGCTAGGATCTAAACCTGATATGTGGATCATCAATCTATACCATGTTTATCAGTCAGAAGTAATAAAATTGATTAATAATTCTATTTAAACAATGAAGTATAAAAAATTATCAGTATATAAATAGAACATATAAATCATAAAAATGTTAAAATCACATGAATATAGAGCAAGAAGATTAGTGTATGTTTTTGGCCAGTATTTTGGAATAAAAATAAGGCCGAGCAATAATTGCGTTCGGAAAATATGCAATAAAAAAGGGGGTGGAAGTAGTGATAGATTCTGAACAAAGACACTTAGAAAATATTATTCAAGACACCTAAACTTTTGCGTCGTGTGATTCAAGCAGAAAATATTTACGAAAAAATGACTTTAGCATACTGAATTGGAATTAAATCTTTTCTGACATGGGTATGAAGAAGGAAAATAAGTTACAATGAGAAGAAGAAACAAAAAGGTTTAGGTACGGTAAGAGAAGAAAAGTTGTTAGAGGTAATTAAAGTACAGCAGTTAAAATAAAAGTTGGATATATTAAGAAGGAATACGGTGTTGTAGAACATGAGGGAAGAGAATAATAGGTGAGCGTGAAAGCCATAATAAAGTAAGAGGTATTATGTTTTTATGAAATGGGACTATATATGGAGTTATATAAAATAGGTATTGCATACCAAAAGATAATTCAGTAGCTCTTTGGAAGCGTTAGCCTATTTAATAAGACAATATTTTATAATTAAATGATCTAGGTGCATTCGAATCCGTCCTCTTGAAATGCTACACGTAATAGTAATAAATATTCAATTAAATATTTCAAGAACCTTTGATTCTCAAGTGTCTATCACCTTAAAAAACTCGAAGGATAAAGTCTTTTCCATTATAAACTCAATAATGATACATTTACAAACTATAAATCTCACTCTATATTTATGATTGAGTTTTATTTTTTCAATCTAGACTGTCATTCTTGAGAGTTCCTCCAAGTTTAACAATCTCTTTGCGGCTAGCGAAAATTAAAAGAAATATGTGAAGGAATCCAATATAACCACAATCCCAACCAGTTGCAGTCAAACATAGGGCTGAAATAACTCGTGAGACTTGAGGAACACTCCCTCTGAATCTCGCGAAGAGGATAATAATTTAATCAAACACCTCACGTCGACCACTGTACGTGCCTATGCCCGATGGCAAATAAAGCAGCCCGAGTCAAACTGGAGTAGACTAAGACGTTGGGGGACGGAACATAGGCGTCTTTGATGAGTTCACACGTAGTTATTTAAAAGAATGAAAGAGATTATTTCCCTTTTCGCTGAATATCATAAAAAATACTTGCAACGAGAAGTAAAAAAGCAAAGGAATCGATTTTTGAATCAGCATATCCCCTTAATACTCCGCGATTTTGTTAATAAGCCTTGATTTATATCAGTACTTTACTTTTCCGCAAGATCTAAATAAAAGTACAATATTCCATTATCAATTATTTTTCGAGGTATTTTGTAAAAGAATAAAAATTATATAATGCGCCTTTTAATGCTCAGTGAGACGATTTACTGCAATCGGAAGAGTATTGGTTTGCTGGGAGATGGCTTAAATGCTGATTCTTGTCACTTACGAGATAACCCAATCCCACTAGAGTGTCACAAGTCCTAGGAAAAGTGAATCAAAAGCCGCCGAGAAAAAATCAACGAAAAGGCCGGAACCATCGAAACAGATTTTTTAGACACTTGGGAGGAAGACTCCGGAATATAATATCAGAGAAATTATTAAGGGTTTAAAAAAATAGAAGAAAGAAAATGGATGGAATAAAAGCGTTGATTAATTGTTTCAAGGGCCAAAACAATTAGAATTAAGCAAGTTAAATTGCAAAAACATTTAGTTAGGGAACCTTGTGTATTAAGGAGTGAATTTGACTTAGCAGTGACGGGTGCAAAGAAAAATAGTGCACCCGGAAACAACAAAATCAACGGATAAATTTAAATGGCGAGCGGAGGTCAAGTTAAAACATAGTTTGGAATAATTAAATCAATTAATTTAATGGATGCACATTATTACTCTCCACAGATTTCAACGTAAATTATGTTTCCTCGATAGCTCAGAGGTTAGAGCATCGACCCGGCAAGTCGAAATATCCGTAGTTTAAGTCCTGGTCCAGTAAATATTTTTGCATTTGTGATCTGCTAGATTCCGCCTTCCACGTCTTTCCCTTGTTCCTCTTCCATATATGTTACCACCCTTTTCCTTATATCTACATCCATGTGCATGAATATTTCTTCGACATTTGGCGAGTTTTCATGTTTCATTGCGTTCATATATGTCAATTATAAGTTTATTTAATGTGCAAATTAAAGAACTAATTCCAAGAAACTGCGGAAGATACACCAACAGTAACATTTAACGGAGTCATCCGCTAAGTGTGCATTACTTTACACTCTGAAATGGTTGCATCGTAAATCTCTAATGCCTAGAAGGCTAGAGTTTTCGTGTTGAATTGCGCTTAAGAATCTACCGAACAAAGTGCAAAAGCATCGACCAATGAAAATATTGAGCATATTTTCAACCGTGGAAAAAGAATTTATTTCCCTCTCTACCTTGATTTAAGCACTGAAAAACGTTATTTGTAACCTCTAGGAGTGTCGATCAACTAAATTTCTTTCGGTGGAATCCCAAATCAACTTTTCCTGTCAAGGTTATGCCAGAGGTATGGGCCGTGAAAATACGCAAAAAATGTACCACCATGACTTTAAACGGCGCACACTTCAGAAAAGTTTTTCCCCTTCCTTTCATTTTGACTACTTCCTGGACACTAGTCCGATCCACTGTCGCCGCGACGGGAGAGAGAAAAGTTGAGATGGCGAGGTCAAAAGGTCGGTCGCTGGAAGGAGGCGTGTGAGGAGGAGAGCTGGGCTGAGGGCTTACTTCGGACGACCCAGAGTTCATGAAGGCTACCGCGGCTTGAGTAAAGGGCATGACAGGAAGGAAGAGAATTGCTTGTCCATGTGCCACGAAGGTAGGAAATTGAGAGCGAGAATCAAAAAAAGAATATTTCTCTCCTAGAAAGTATGAGATGAACTAAGTTAGAAAAGAATAAAAATATGAAAAATATATAAGAATGATTGACTTAACTGTTTTGTTATTAAAATAGGTATTCCTTATTGATGATTTTCGATAATTTATAATATTTCACATTACTTAACATTTTCTCATTATTTGTTTTAGGTAGTAGCCTTGGAAGTACCCGCATAAGTGACGACTTAAATGTATTCAAAATCAATGTAATTCTGAATCTTCATATTCCACACTTTGTATTAATTTTATGAGTTTTAAGTGATAAATAAAGAAGTTGTCTAATTTAAAACTCTACCCGACAATTACACGAAGATCATGCGGTTTCCCCATTGGTTATCACATTTTTAGATAAAATGTTATAAGGAGATTCCTGACACAAAAGAGGTCATTTAAATGAAAATAATCTGATAGACCTGTGTCATACGTGGATTAATTACTTAGAACTTCTCATAAAGAATAACTTCTATAAGAAAAGTGTTAATTTTACAAATATCGCTGATCTGGGCGTGAGGTCAATCTTCAGAAATATCTAAATATAAATTTTGATTTTCTCTCCAGGAGTTCGTAATGGACAACAGAAACAGCAAATATAAGAAGAGTGGAAGAATTGGGCAGATATTACCACATGAGTGTTACAAAAATAAAATGTTAAGACTAACAAATGACTAATTAGCAGATGTTAACAACGCTGGGCGAAGCGATAAAACAGTGGAGTACAGCTACAAGAGGAAAAATAAAGCTATAGGAAATATAACGGGTCACTGTAGTGGGTCAAAATTCTTGCATTTCTATGCTCCTAAAATATCGACTGTGCATCTTGAAATACTAATAAAGTAACTTAATCCATGGCGCCCAATATAGGGACCACCGTTTTTAAATGACCTTTTTGGGAACCAATGAAGAACGCTTCATATAGTAATGGCGCTGGATTCTGTTAAGTATTTCATTTTCAACTACCATATCTACCACTACCAACCAGATTCTTATTGTTCGTCATTGAAAAAAGTGGTAGTAATTATGTAATAATAATATTATCTTTTCCAACCTCAAAAAATTCATAATTATATCCAACTAATTTTCATAAGATATTCAAGGGGTTTTTTTAGGTTCAGAAGGCACCATAATCTTCCTTTAGTGCGTACTACAAATATTTGAAAATATAAATAATTACGAATAGAATTGGTTCTAATTTCTGATTGCTCTAGTTTTCTGAAATGGAGTGAAATGACTTTTATTAATACATACGAGCCTATGATTGAATAGTACAAAAGAATTTAGAATATTTGGACACACACGCCAAAGGTAAAGATTAATGCATAAAAAATAATTATCGGTGTGACATGTGGAACTCCTTCAAACTTATTTGACTATATCATTCACCATCAGGTTGGTGAGATAGGGATGAGAAAGCTGTCCAAAAAGTTTGGTTTAATCTTCGAAAGTATTTTCTTGAGCCTCTTTTGAAAACTAATAAATCAATTCCTAAAAATGTCGATGGAGTTTTGGAATTTTGCGCGTTTTGGCAATTACCAGCAACCTAATTTTTCTCATTAACATCTTTGATAAAATTTGGATAATCAATATGGACTTGATGAAATTCACACGATACCGGTACTAGAACTTTTTATTTTTTATTTAAGCCACATTCTTACATAAGACAGTATCTTGCCTTTTATTTACTAGAAACTTTAATTTATAAAAGTATATATATTTATTTAAAATATAAAACTTTAATTTATAAAAAGTATAATTTCTCAAGTTATTTTTAAGTGTGACACTAGTTTCGACGTTTAAACGTCATCTTAAACCTATTATTAAATATATTTCATACATTTCGTTGATGAAAAACAATTCAGTGGTCAGAAGTTTAACAATAGCTTAGTTGAAATGTTGTATCAAAATTTAAGACTTTAAATGTTAACATATAACCAATTATTTGAAATATTTACGAGTTATATTTTACTATAACATTATGAGTATCTCACGAATAAAGACACCGACAACACTTGGAGTGGAAACAATCTCTAAATATTTTATCAAAATGAAGCAAAATTTACTCTTTAAAATTTTTTAACTATTAAATCCTTTTTGTTCCACATGACGTTTAGGAGCGGCAGATTGGCAGAAAATCTATGATAATAATGCTACACAAGGGCTAGAAATTGTTAGTATGACCTATTTTTGAAGTGCAGCAGAACTTTTGAGATAATAATAGATATATTTCTGGATAACAATAAATATATTGTGTAGTGATGGTTGAGTATCGCTGGATAATGGAGAACAATAAGTATAACATCCGTTAATATAGACTAAAAGTCTATGAATTCCATACGAATTTAAAATAAAGACTATGTTTTCATGTGATCCCACTTTCATCAACGCTCATTTCACTAATGATTAAATAATTAAAAATTCTAGCCTCCACGTTGTCATTTGGAGAACAAAAGAAAAACAGAGTAGAACTTTTTTTAACAATACCTTGAAACCGTAATCAAATACGTACCTAAAAGCACATTTTCCAACTAACATCACCTGCACATCAATGAAATTTTATTAACGAGCAAAGCTCAAATATTTATTGAAGCAAAATAGAAATGGCTGTAGTAGTGACTAATTGAAAAATATTGTATACCACTCAAATTATTTCGCTTTGACATTTACCATGTCAAATATTATCGCTCTATTCAATGAAAAAAAATCTGAATGTCAGCATTAAATGACCTATGCATATTAAATAAAATAATTTGAACAATGCACCTTACATCCTAAATAAGGAAAATATATTTGTACGTAAACAGTAAATCGAATAATACTTGTTGAGAATAAAGTTATAGTCTTGGTTTACAGTATATGAATGGTATTATTAATACAGAACTATTCAATTTCACAAACAAAGGTATCTTGTCTTTAATCTACCGCTATCACTTTTACGATTACCTAAATTTCATATCATTTTAACTTTTGGAGAATGCACACGAACTACCTGTTTTCTTGCAGCCCGACTCATATTTAAATAGTTGCTCCGCCAAAAACAATATCAATAAATAGTAAGTTTATAATTGTTTTTCTAATAACATTTAACACCATTATAAAATTGATTGAAAATGCCACAACCCACTAGGTTCTTGAAGTGGTAAGATAAATTTATCTTGTAACAAATTATGAAAATAATTAAAAGAAAATTAGTACAAATGCGAATTGAATGGCATTATGTTATTACGCTTATCGTGAATATTTATTAGTAATCTACCATTACGTAGTACTAGTCACAAGGTGACACAATTCAGGGATTTAAAGTACGCTAGCACAGGGTGAAGTTAACGTACCCTAAATTGGATTAAGCACTTTCTTAGAAGCATATGGCTTCCCAAAACTCTTACGGTTTTATTTTTTCACATTTTCCGAATCAATAATCAATAGAAAGAGAAATTTTCCAAATGTTGAAGACAAATAATTCTCACAGTTTTGAAGTATATTTAATGAGAACTTAGACGAGAATTTTATAGCTTAATCTTTCATGTGCAAAAAAATAAGCCAGTGCCACACTACTTACAAGGGTGGTCTGAAAAGTGTGCGACCGAACAAAGATCCAAGACATTCTTTCTGAAATTTTCAGAGGTTGGAAACTATTCAGACCACTCACGTATATAGTCTTTAATAAAAAACAAGTACGAGTGAAGAATTGAAATAGAAAGTTTTACAACATACTAGAAATGCAAAGACTATACAGATAGAGACAAAGTAGAAAAGCATAAAACTAAGTTACTCTCTTCCGGCGAGACATGAAACGAATAAATTTTCTTAATAAATTTCTTTGACATAAAATACCATTCCAAGTCAACAGTCCAACGTACAAGGTCAACGAGATTCAATAAAGAGTGTATTATACATATTTATTTGCATATTTTATCTACAAACATGCCATTTACAACGTTCAATTCGTCTACGGCAACGATGGAGTTCAGTTTTTTGCTCATCGTGCGTTGCATACGAGCAAAATATTGCATTTAAATTTTGCCTTCGTATGAAAAAATAGGCAGCTTAGGGATATCTAATGCAACTGAAGAATTATGGTTATTTTTTCCTTTTCTACAGGACAGCTAGATCATGGTTTTAAGTATTTGAAGAGGGAGAAATTAAATTCCAAAATAACGTTAACCCGGAGTCACAAGCACTCCTCTAATTGAAGTAAACATTATAACCACTGTTTCGATTGTGAGAGAAGATCGCCAATTGAAATTTAAAGCACCGTCGAAAATATTGAAAACTTTACTGAGTGCTACTAACACGTTGGTAAAAAAAATTTTCACGTAAGAGGTTTGTATGCGGTAAGTTCCGAGTATGGTCATGACCGAAAAACCAGATGTTCGCGTGAAGGTTTGTTCGCAGTTCAGTTGATTTTACAGGAAGGCGAGGAGTTTCTTTCAAAGTTTATCACTGCAGATGAAACTCGGTTACATAAATTTGATCTTGAGAACAAGCAGAAAACCTCTGTGAGGAATTCTCCGGCATCATCAACACCAAAAAAGCCAAAATGGTGGCTTATACTGGAAAAGAATAGTCGAAAATGTTTTCAATGTTCGGGGAATAGGGTATAAGACTGTCGTACTGACACGTACTGGTGCATACTACAGGTATATACAAAAAATTCTCCAAAGTCGTATCAATAGCTAAATTCCACATTTACATGCAACAGATCCATGTATCTAATTCAACACCAGGGTAATGCACATTCGCAGTTAGTAAATGCTGTTACTGAATAACTTGCGAAAATAAATGCATTGTTTTTTTCGCGATGTTTTTCGTATTCCCATTGTTCCGGGTATAACCACATGTGGCTTTTTCCTACGCCCCATATTAAAGAGAACTTCGTGAACCTAGGGCATGGGCAAACTGAACATGTTTTAACTGGTAGCTCCTGCTGCTGACGCATTATTGATGTCAAATCAATGAAACTTCTACCCCATGTTCTCTACACCTTACTCTAACAATATAAAATCCAGTTTTTACATAATAAATTATGGAAATAAAGAATTTACCATCACTATTCCTTGAACATTCCTCGAATAAATAATTTCAATAGCAATTGATAGTGTTAAAACGAAGCCATATGAGCCCTTATCAATTGGAAAATTCCGCTCAAACAAAAACAAAACATTAACATAACAATCCACGTGCACATAATAGTGTTGATAACATTTTACAGTCTTACAATTATTGGCTTCAACATTTATTTACAAATGCATAAAGAAATCTTAAATGAATTGGGAAATTCCAGTTAGTATGTTGAAGCGAACGGTAACTACGGCCGTATGAATATTATGGGAAGAATCAGAGAACGGTTCTTATGAGAACGGCTGGGTTTGATTCTTCCCATAATATCCAGGTAGTATGTTTCATTGAGGAGAAGTTAACAAACTGGACTCACTCGGATATTTCTGAACAACCTGGCTTAATATCAAATGGCTAACAGTTAAATGGTTTACCATCCTACATAATCCAAAGCTTCCATATCTACGCAATACCCAGGGTCACCGAAAGGGAGTGTGGCGTGGGTTGTTAGGACACTACCCGTGAAATAGAATGCAACCACAATAAGCAGCATAAAGAGAATTCGTGGAGCAATTCGACGTGTTTTTATGGGAACATCCGTATTTTTGTTCATCATGATAGTCATTCTTAATTCCCTTTACAACAAATTCAAGTATTATTGTAAGCAATTATATAATTAATTGATATACTAAAAAATAAATAGCAAAAAATCCTAGAAAAAATGTCTGAGGCTAGATAAAAAAATACAGATATTCTGGATGGAAGAAATATCTTTTTATTAATTAGGACTTCTGCCCGTAGACAGGCTGTATAGATACGCCGTCATAAAGGAAACTATTTTTATGACAACCATAACACACCTTGTTTAAATAAAAAGGAATAACCATTTAAGAACAATATTAAGGATATAACAAAAAACTTCATGTGAATCAATGTAGAAGAAAATTGGAGATTACTGTACCTCTAATTTTTAATGACATGCCTAAAGAATATTACAGTCAGTAAATGAAGAGGAGAATAAAAGACTGGCTATTATACAGAATGGATTAGAGTCTGGAACAAAACTTGACACAATATACGTGCATGTAGCTTTATAATTGCATCACTTTAAGATGTCGTTTTTGTTTATGTGGCACCTGTGTGTCAAACCAGAACTGATTGGCTTGGCAGGACCAGAGAGAGTATTCCATTTATAAATTTGTAATTTAAACTACTATTGTAAAGATCATCTTACTATGGTATATAATAAAGATTGTCTGTAATTGTATGTTGTATTGATTTGTCTTAATTCTTTGAATTTCATATATGATGAAGATTATTGAAAATTAATTTTGAATTAACATTGAATATGAATCATATTCATCCAAAAAGCATTTTATAATGAAACCGTTCTTTTAATTAGTAAAACTTCCCATTAATATGAATCAAACTTTCCCAAACTCGCTATGCTCTGCTGCTGGAAATGCTACCTACCATACTATAAAAACTCTGTTTCGACATTTTTTTGTGGCCCATCGGAAAATTTCATTATTTGGCCATGGATATTTCAAGAGAGGTTATTATAATCTAATGAGCCATCAGTGTGGTCATACTTCTTCATTCCTGAAGAGTGCTTTGGAATTTTATACAGATGATTCACGAAAAATGTTTAAACCTACGCTCTCTCGTCTCGTATCTCGTAAGCCTCTATAGGGCCATCCAGTAGGCAAAATGTTGAAAGTCACATCGGCCATGGTCTTCGTAAAATCCGCAGCACATGATGAAACGAATGGATGAGCACAAAGACCTAAGAGGAAATCTGGTGGAGCAACGACATGGTTGAGGTATGGTAGTTGTTGGAGAGGGTGCGATCAGAATGGGAGAAAAAATCCCCGGTGGGGGTTGTAGCGGAGCGCCCGAATCCATAAAAATAGAGGCAAAGGGGTGATCATGGAAGGGAGGGCGTCGGGCTTCTTTTTCCCCGCAATGCCGGCATTCAGTTGTTGAGACCGAGTACACTATCTATTCGGTGAGAGCCACATCAAAATACCTAGTGCAGATGCACTCTGTGCCAGTGTGAAAGAACGCATTAAACTGAATGCCATGGCTAAAAAATAAACGATTACAAGAACCTCGAACGTAAAGGATATTCTTTTCCACGCATCTATTCTCAGGGAAGAGGATATGTTTGAAACTAGGTTGTAAAATTTTAAACTTAATGCTACAAATTCAACTGGAAAATATCAAATTCCATCCGAAAATTAATGTGGCTTTTCTACAGAATACCAAATTATTTCTGCTCCTTAAAAAAAGATTATATTTATTGTATACTCTATTTTAGCTCACCCTAGTTTGCAACCCTAATAAAGGGGACTTCCTTAAGTTTTCAAACTTACATTCTAGTTCCACTACTGCGACTAACACGTGGCTCGGCTCCAGCTATTTGGAACTAAATGGAGCAATCCATGAGATGTAAAATACCTGTATAGTGTGTTATTGCTTCTGCTTAATGTCTTAAATCATTTACTTTCTAACTCCTGGCCTTTATTTATTCAATTTTATATATTTCATTACATATAATAACAATTTTTACTCTTTTTGTGAGATAAAAAATACATTTGGGGATATAATATGTAAACTACTTGTAGAATGCTAGAAGAATTATACAACTTTTTAAAATTACTATCCTACTATTTTCCAGTTAACGGAGATTACGCTTATTTTAATTCATAAACTTTTATACAAAAGGTATGACTTCTTTCCTTATTATGTACTGTAAAAAAGTATCTACAAATGACGTTTTAAAAATGTTTCCAATGCTAAGAAGATCTTGCTATAGGTAGAAAGGTTTTTGTTCCGTGAAAATTTTCAATAGATCCTCAGCGATGGCAATCTCTCGCTCGAAATGAATCCATCAATCATAATCCAAACTCTTCTTTGATTGTTTCTTCGTAAATATTTACAAACAATATTAATCAATACCACATAGAAAACGATCCCCTTTCAGCATGTGATATAAATACAGCAAGCAAATATATTTAAAACCAACTGTTCATCAGTGAAAAATATTTAAACATGTCTTCCATCGGTTCACAAATATTTGCCAACTCCAGGTGATAAATAAACCCTTAGTAAACCAGCAGAAATTGATTGATTTTAATTTAATAAAAGAGTCAGAAAGAGAAATGCCCGGAAAATTGCAATTGCATGTTAAGAACTAGCTTCATTTGCGATTTGAACATTGAAAAAAGAATATCGAATTAGCGATTCCAATCCTAGCGATGATGGACATCAGATTATATTATAAAAAGTAGAATTTGCGAATATTTCATATAAAAGAAGCAAATACTATTATGTCTCGCATATTAACAAATTAAATAAGAAGAATACTAATTATATGTTTGGCATTATTTTCTACATCAAAATTTCACACAGATGGGAAATAAATTTTCTAAATCTAGGAAAGTAAGCAACCCCATGAAATTATAAGCCAAACATAATATTTCATCATATATCATGTGCAAGATAATCGAAAATAATAAAAAACTACTTATTAAATTTATCAATTTCATTATAATATTGTATTTTTGTCCCTCAAATAAAAAATCATAAGTTCAAGTTTTGGGAGTGGGTAGGCCTCAATACCAACGATCCAAGGCATCTGATACACAGCGCTCTTTATGTCACTTCTTTACCATTCTGCATACTCCTCTCGGAGCTGCGAAAGAACGTCTCCGGATGAAGTCGCATATTACGAGCAAAAAAGAGCGCCATGGGAGTGAGGAAGATTGGGGCGGAGGAGGGAGAGCCCTAACTATCAAGGGGTCACGTTGCCGTCTACTATGAAGGCCAAGTAGTTCATTCATTTCGTCAGCAACGGCTAGCCGAAGCGGTGAGCTGAACTAACTCTGAACCAAAAGGAATGAAGGAGCGGACAAAAACGACCCGAGATGGGAAGGCCTTGGGAAACATTAACGAAACGTCATTTGTTACTAACAACTGTGGCAAAATATGCAAGCATCTGGACGTGTGCATCGTTTAGTAGCTAAAGAGTAACTTAGTACGCAATTGGTGCTGTGCAGTATAAGCAGGTCATGATTACCGAATGAATGCTGAAAAAATACTTACGGGCCAAGCGTGAGAGAAGAGAGTTTGTTTTTAAATAATGTTCACGTAGATAGAAAAAATGAGCATCAGAACGTAAAAATTGAAATTGATATTTTATTATTCACAATGTTTATAACGATCAAACTTGATTGTAGAAAAATAATTGGATACGTTGAAAAAGTCCATTATGTTATGAGTTTTTGAAGGTGTTTGACCTCTTAGAAAAACTCTCGGCGATGAAGAAGTCATTAAGGCTGCAGAAACAACACACCTCTGGTATCAATGGGAGCATGCCTCGTCAACAAAAATTGATTATAATAGTGTAACTAAAAATTTCTCCACCCGTACTGCGAAGAAGTCAATGTTGTAGTGAAAATTTCTTTGGATAAAATTCTGTTTATTCAAATTTGTATGCTGTGCACTTTCATCTTAAAAGATTTACATGATTTTATCTTTAAAAGTGATACTTTTTAGGAAGAAACAGGAGTTAGGGCCACAGGTCTGTTATCGTCCCGATAATTTCTTTCAGCGGTCCCGACCAGAGGTACAAGTTCTCACCAAAGTATAATCATTGTGTTTGGCTTTTTACATAGGTTTATTTTTTTAACGGCTTCATTGAAAAAATATTTCAATATTCAAATGTTACATGATCCATTAAAAAATCAATGTTTCACAAATATGGTGATTTTTTAATGTTTATTAGTTACTTTGTTATCTCCTATTATACTCAACTTTCACAAATTTTTTTGTGAGAAAAGGTATAACAAATGAAATGCTCTTGAAATGTTTTAAAGATATTTGCGTAAGCTAGAAATTTCAAAGATAATTTAACTCATCGTAAATAACTGATAAAAAAGGTATCTAAAAGTTAAATCATAAAATAATAACCTATGAGAAGTTTTCACATAAATAGAATCCCTTAACCATCTGGGTAAAATTAAATTGTACCGTGACATATCATTTAATAATGCGCCATAAACAATCATAACTTTTAAATACAATGTAAGGAATTGGATTTTTGAGAGCAATTACTGTTCACGAGGATATTGAACACGTCGATGGCGATTTTCATGCAAGCATAAATGTATACCAGAAACAAAAATTACCACGGCCCATGTCAAGATTTGTGAAACTATGGTTGAAATGCCACCCACATGTTTTATAATTACAAGGGAATATTCACAGAAGGATGTTCCTTTATTCCTCTAGATATTAATACGAAGGTAGGAAAGTTTTTGTACAATATTAAGTGCGGGAATAAATCATTATATTTCTTTTGGCATTTATGTTATGTCAGGAATACAATTAATTTTAAATTGTCTGATAACTTTTAGAAACGAAATTTAGATGATTTTCTGCTATATTTAAAATAATGAAGACTTGTTCAGTATTTAGGACGTTAATGTCGTATCACATTTACTCTAACAAACGCAAAGGATCTCTATTAATGGACTCCTTAGTCATTATTTACTTAAAGTTTTAACTTATATCAATAAATACTAACTATGTTAATCGCCAGTACGTCCCTTCACATTAAGACGACATTCTTTGTGTTACTACGTATTTATTGTTGAGTACGGTCTATGTTTTAAATTTACATTCACCATTTCCGGAGCATAAATCGGGAATAATAGCAAAAATGACGGGGAAAAAATCAAATCCCCAAAAAAACTAATACGATTTTCAAATGGAACCCAACGATCACTTATCAATGATTATTCTCCCATATTTCAAAGCTGAACGATTTCAATTCGCCTTCAGATGCCCACTTCCCCAATAACGCCGTTGACCGTGGCATTACGTAATGGAATGACAGATACGTGAATGGACGGGAGTGGGGAGGAGTTCAAGTGCTCGTGCGTGTCTCGGTGACGCGGGAGAGGACAAGGTCGAGACTGTCGGTCGGCATCCTCAAACGGAGCGAGCAACTCCGGGACGTCAGCGGCATTTCGGCCATGGAGGGTCGCGAAGAAGGAAGCGGGGAGAACGGGCATAGAGGATGACGCGAAAGAGAGAGGTCACCCTGAGTGTAAGGCAAAATGATGCGCAAATAACCTCTGACGACGAGGACCCTCCCTACATTTCTCCACACACCGCTCCCTAGCATTCCTGTCCCCCGTCCGCCTCCTTACACAAAAATGACAGCGCCAGATCCCTCCCGGAACCCTAATAAAGCAGTACCTAACGTCTCCTTTGGAACGTTTTCCCTCCCGATAAAATACTGCCCGACTTTCCTGCGAGAAATGCCACGAAACTACACTGTTACTACTCCCTTTTGTTGATCCGAAGGCTACTGTTGAAGTAAAGGAAATTAATTTATTTTTAATCTTGAAAGAAATCACTCAGCCGCCCGCATTCCTGAGGCGAGTGTAATGATGCTCGTTTAATGAACAGATCCCCGACTTTATTGCCATGCAGCCCATCACGAGTGTGCACGATCTCGGAATGGATTATGACATTGGGTCGTACGAACTTCATTATGGGGAGTGGCATAAATTTTCCTAGGACAAGAATTAGAGGCAATTAGGACCGCTGGAATGAAATAACAAGAGGGAACTACTGGTATTAATTTCACGTCTCACCGGGACTAATGATTGCACGATACTGAATGGACTACAGGGGTGAATCCTCCTCTGGGGAATAAGAGCCGAATACTCAAAGCGACCTCATGCTCCTAAGGACCAGAACGCATTATTAGTGATGTGCATTTTTATAGGTCTTATACTTAAATACGGAAGAGATAATACATAATAAGTTTTCCACCCCAACTACATGTGAATGGGTCAAGTTTCATACAAAACCGAATTTTACAAAATGCAATTAAAAGTAGAGGGATTGAAGCAAGATCGAGTTGTCATGGGAAAAAATTCCCCGAGGG
This sequence comes from Hetaerina titia, assembly GCA_037158775.1. Taxonomy (NCBI): domain Eukaryota; kingdom Metazoa; phylum Arthropoda; class Insecta; order Odonata; family Calopterygidae; genus Hetaerina; species Hetaerina titia. Next base: position 67,544,041 of record CM073770.1, read on the forward strand.
ACCTAGTTGAATTCAATAAGATCCTCCACTTAATTATTTAAATATAAATTGCCAAATTTGCGATTAACAGAAAATTTGCCAATTCACACTTTTGTTTTGTATTTACGCAACCCAATTAATTGTTTTGCGGGGACAGTTAAACCTTATAGTCCTGCAGACTACGCGTAGTATGTACTATAAGCTTAAAAACTCTCTCACGACCGTATGTGACTATGAATAATGATTGCCTCCAAACCTGATTGGTATAGACGAAAATGTTTATGAATTAGGTCAATATCACACATGAAAGGTAAATAAAATAACTGTGCCTAAGGTAATGGGGAATGAACATATTTGATTGATAAACACGTAATAGCAATTAGCTGTTAGGTCTTAATATCCTTTACTATTTTGATGAATTAAATTTTGTTGCCGTTAACAACGCAATTTTGTTATTTTCGTTATAAATATGATTTTATTTGTATTTTATATAAAACCGTAAGTACTTCCACTTAATGCAACCATTTCAGAGAGTAAAAATCATTCGCCTTGACCGGAATTCGAACCCGGATCCCTCGATATCCGGCCGAGTGCTTTAACCAATTAAGCTACCGAGACGTCCTATTTCACTCTAAAGTGAAAGCCCCCAAAATTTTAGAGTGAAAGAGGACGTCTCGGTAGCTTAATTGGTTAAAGCACTCGGCCGAATATCGAGGGATCCGGGTTCGAATCCCGGTCAAGGCGAATGATTTTTACTCTCTGAAATGGTTGCATTATAATGCACACATAGCGGGTGACTCCGTTAAAGTTACTGTTACAGTTTCTTGAAATACTTCCACTTAATAAAAATACTTCAAATGAAAATAATCCTGGTCACAGATGGATCATATTATTTGTCACTACACAGGAAACATCTCTCAAATATGCTGTTCACGGTGAACCTGCTGCTGGCTGGTCGGCAATATATTGAATACCCAAAGTTTTGATAACAGAGTCAGCAGTGGCAACGTCGGCCATTCAGCACCTTACGTGATGAAAATCCAGAGAGGATATCATTAACAGCATTCGTCTGAGTAGTATGAAATCTCTTAATGCTCTAATAGCTATACAATCACCAGCCGACTGTTAAAAAATAGGAAAGTTCCAAAGCTCATAATTTAGTTTAAATAATAAATCCCGTTCCATTCTACATTCTTTGACAGGCAATGCTGCGGAGTTGTAAGGTTGGTTACTTGACAGGAATGGCTGTTTTTTTTATTCTGAATTTAATTTAAATTTACCAAGCAAAGATAACAAATTTTTTAACTTCCCAATACTATGTCAAAGACCTTTCACATGAATAAATTTGCCAAATTAGACAAATTTTCTTGTAATATACCAAATACTAAGGAGACAATTATGTTCCTACCACAAACATATATACGGGTATGAAACGCGTTTCATTCCAAAGAAATAAACCTTTTGAAAACAACGGAAACGATACACTTCTTAGGCTAGAATTACAAAATGAATATAGTGACTGAAAATAAAGAGTCGTCTCATTTTATTAGTCATGTCAAAGTCCTTGAAACACGTTGCAAGCCGGTAAGAAAAGGACACAAAATGAAATGGTAAGATTCGTCCGTAGAGCTACGGAGAATACAGATATCCACCTCTCAAAGGAAGGGTTTTTCACTTGAAATGTTGGCGGAGTATGTGAAACTAAATGTGAGGTGTGTATCATTAGATTAAAAGTGGAAGCTAGACAAATTTCTTGGGTGTGAAACTAATCTCTTTTTTTCATTAAATCCGGTGGTAAAAGACAATTTCAGTGGCAAGCAGGTAGAAGAGGTTAAAATATCAGAAGTTTGAAACCACCACACGTCCGGCAAGAGGAAGTTTCTAGGTAGGGATAATGCCCATGACGATAATATGCTCATATGCTGCTCAAACTAAGCTCTAACTTCCAAGTACTTTGCCGAATTCTTGATTTTGTCTTGGCTTGGTTGGCTAATATATTAAGCCCTGATTCTAAACATATTCATCCCGAGATATTCATTAGAATAATTAAAGGTACGACGGATATGATAAAGGACATAATTCTGACAACTGACTCAATTCTTAACTTTCTAATTCTATTTCTTGAAAAATTTCAAGGTCCAAATTTATGCACAAGTTACCCACAAGTAAAATGGAGGATGAATTGATTACGCCATGCCTGTAAGGAACCCTTTTTAATGTTCGTAACTCGTTAACGGAAATGTTCATTACCAGAATATGAATGAGACACATTTCTCTATTGTATCGAAACATTTACGCAGACTCCTGTAGTGGCTTTGTGTTCCTCTTCACTTTGCAGTTCGAAAGACACGATGAAAGAAAATTTAAACGCAAAAAGCAGATGAACTAAATAGTAACCTTTCAAGAATTGCAGAAAATTATTTGTGTTAAAAATGAAAAAAAAGCATTTCCATATGTAAAAATGCGTTTCCAAAATTCTCTCTTTAGAAAACACTGAATATAGCAACAAATTATACTTAAAGGAACTTTCTCCGTTCTTAAGAAAATTAGTTCAAAGAGATTAATTGAATCGTTAAAAATTGTACAATTTTATTCGCAAAGCTACCAACGTACAAATGAAATAAGTATTATATATACCACTTTCTTATTGAAACAGTAATTTCTCTTACATATGCATCCAGATTTTATAATAATTACACCAAATGAATTCCATCTCTATTTACGATGTGTCTTTGACAACATTTGACGTTGAAACTGACAACGAGATTATGTTTGCGAAGGAATGAAGTGGAGTGACACGGAGGCAAAATCTGATCTCATGTAACATAATAGGAAGGAAGGTGAATTCACTAAGTATCTCCTCATAAACTGCTTCGATAAGAAATAAGCATGGAACAAGGCAAAGGGAAGCATTAACCGCCGCAAATAATGGAGGCAGTAAAAGGCTAAGGGAAGCTGAAGAGGGGAAGACGGCCGAAGCGAACTTTAGTGGAAATTATTTCCCTCATCACGTCAGCATATTTTTGAGACCGTGGCCCTCAAGTCATTGGGTCGGAAGACGGTCCAAAAGACTGGAAATATCCATGGTGGGAAGGGATGAAGGAGAGGCTGGGAGGGGTTGAGGGCCGGGGATTTTGTTGGGCGGGGGAGATGGGAAAAGATCGAAAGGAAAGACGCCCCGAGAAGGGTGGAGGGAGGTGGGCAAAATCTTAGCGAGCAGAAAAAAAAGGGATTAACGTCTGTGGAGATGAGCCCGTGAAGATGTTGAAAGAAAAGCGTAATGGGACATATCCCACCTCCATCCTCCCTTCCGCCAGGCCCCTTTCCTCCCCCTAACCATTCCCCTGCCAGACTTAAGTTCCCGCTGAACTATAATCCATCCACCCTTTTTCCTTTTGACCCATTAAAGGGACGGCGGGAAGGGGATAATAGGGAGTGGTGGGGCAAAGGGGTTGCGATGGAGGATAGGGATGGAGAATGGGTCCCGTGTGTTTGTGTCAGCCGTGCGGACGGGGTGGATGAAAAATAAAGGAAGGAGGAATGAGGAAGTGGGTATAGGGGTTTGGGAGTAGGGTTAGGGATGAAGACGACCGAGTGGAATGCGAGAGTGTGGGGAAGGGGGGAGGGTGTTGGGAGTGGGTGGGAAAGGAAGGGAAGATTACTCTGAGGACGTTATCGATTTCTTATGAGGCTCGGTCCGACTTAACGACTCAAAACGTTCTCTCCTAATCCATAAACACATCGTTAGTACCTCGGCGCGTTTCAAGAAACGCATTCAGGCAAGGGAGCCGGCGTGTTGGGAGAAGCGCGAGTTGGAAGACTGGAGAGTCCTTCGCATGAGAGTTCTGAGAGTTCCGCGCATGAAAAACTTGGTCATTATGGGAGGCATGTGACGCGTGAGGATTCTGCTGTGCCAAATATCAAACCTACCAAAAAGTACGTAATGACCAGTTTAAAATGTGCGAGAGAAATAATTTTCTTCAATTTTTCTAAGACATCCTTAGCAATGCAGAGCCTCAGTAAAAGAGCCTCCGTAGGTATGAGCTTAACTTTCTAATGTTATAGCAATACACAGTGGACCGCCCATTATCATGCTCGTCATCCTAATTGCTACTTCAAAGATGCCTCCGAAAATTGAAATTTTGGACTATATTTCAAAATATTGACACCACGCGAATTAAAAATTACAACTGACCAACTCTTAAAACTTTTTAAATACTTAAACAGTGCAAGTACAAACCAGTGAGTCATGAAAAATTAAAATTATAGGACAAAAAAATAAAACAACAATTGAAATCAGAGGTATCTTATAAGAATTCATATATAGTACGTGAATTCAGAATATATTCAGAAGAAAATTTTCAATCGTAATACTTTCGCAATAGAGTTCAAACTAAACTATTTTTTCGTTGAAACAATATTTAGGAAACTGATGAAGCACGATAGTAGTAGCTAGTATCTCAGTTCAGTACTTTCCTACATCAGAAACGAGACTTTCAGTCATACAATAAAGTATTATATTAATCCTGTAAAATAAATTGCATGATTTCAACGTATATAAATGTTTAGCTCAGTCTGAACATGACTGGATATATATCTTATGTTTGGCATGAGTCGGAGATTCAGTAGATGAGTGTGTGTGAGTGTACGCAGATTCACACGTCCGCACGCGATCTGATTTTTTTAAAACTAACCATCAACAAAATTCTTTCATAAAAAAGCAAATTTTGGACTTAACATTTACTGTATTTACGGAAGTTAGTCGGTAACTACTTCCAGAGTTAGTAAACAAGATTATGACGCGCAATTGTCGAAACCTCTATACAACATGATAGATAAAAAATTACTTGCTGTGTAACGTAATCGACCTCATGATGAAAATGAAACAGATGAAAGCGTAACTATGCCGGTTAATTACCTACAACTCGACGAATCCAATCTCATGGAGAGAAAATTTTACCCAAAAGTAGAGAGGACGGTGGTAAAGCATTGAAAATTTATGATCATTTGGAATTTTAAAGACACAGGAACAAGAGAAGGTCCTTTTCTCTCAGACTACCGCAGAGATGAGAATAAAATATTCAATCAACCTTTTCTACCTTTGCACATGGGGAAAAACCTTTTGAGGACGTCAATTGGTTAGGACGTATTCTGAAGAAATTTGGGATGTACTTCGGTAGAAGATTGATCCTCCCTCAAGAAATAGAACCGACCCCATTAACCAAATGTAGTAAAAATATAGAAGACCCAATACAAAGAAAGAGACTACGTGGGTTTTCTCATTAGCACCCTTCCTACAGAATATATTAATCGATAATGAATTAAAGTGCATTAAAAATCATGTATCAACAAAGTGAATAAAAAATCAAGTACATATTAAAAGGGTTTAGGGTATATACATGCTGTAGTTAAGGGTAAACGTATTAAAGAAAATATTTAGGTATTTAAGATCTGGTTTAAGAACAAAAATCAAAGTGAGCAAATTTTAAATGAATATAACACCGTAGCGCAGGCCAGATATAGCTCACGCAAACAGGCCTTTCTATCCCAATAGAACTATTGACGGTAAATAGCGTCTGACTATAAATGGTACAATTTATTTACAAGAGATAGAATTATTTATTTTAAGATAGAGCTATTTAGACCTGTGATAAGTTGATTATGAAGTAATCAAAGAAAAGAAGAATGCTAGCAATGAAAATGTGGTACTGAGGAGAAGAATGGTGAAAAATTAGATGCTTTTATTAAGCAAAAAATGATGAAGAGATCCTTCAAAGAATGGGTGAAGAGAGCAGCGTCAGTAAAAGTCACTAACGATAAGAAAATAGTATTTAATTAGGCACACTTTGGAGTCCAATAGTTTACCGAAGACCAAGGTTGGAACCGGAAAGGGGAGCTATCTCGAAAGCGGAACATGGCTGACTCAGAACGAGGAGAGGTGAATAACGAGAACCTTGCAATTGAAGACACCACCAATAGGATTTATGATGAAATTTAATGATTGACAGGAAAACGGATAGCTTCAAGGGCTGCAGCAAATAAACCTTGAGATTGATAACCTATGAATATGACGATCAGGGACTCAAGGCTCCTCACTAATGACGAGAAAAGGCTGTTAAAAAATGTTAAAAAATGTTGAAAAATGTCAAACTGAAAAATTTGACCTGCTTTCGTCGAACAATGAAACGAAATACGCTTGGTCTATGAGTAATCATCTCCTCTTTAGTACATTTTCAAATATAAAAATCTCGAACGAATCCTTTATATTTAGTCATGTTAATTAATTTTTATAAGTTAATTTAAAAGGAATTCATCATAAAATGTTCCCTTCATTCAAGTTACTATTGTTCATACGTTGTAGTTTAATAAAAACTTATAACGTAAAAGTTGTTTTTCAATTGGTTATTGCTGGCAACATAGCCGAGTTGGAACCTAATAAAAATCATGTCGGTCGGTTTAGGAGTATTTCACGGTAATAGGTTATATTTATTTTTAAAATGAAATAGCTTGGATAGTAATAACTGAAACTTAGAATAGGGTTAGCACTGGCTTTGGACATTTTTTATTTGCATATATGGTCTACCCTCGATGGTCAACCTGTAGGTGTATTTCTGAAGACAATTAACAATTCATACAAGCTAATTTTATGCCAAATTTAAGTTTGTTACAAAGCGAAACCTTTTCGCTACTTATTATATTCTCCAAACATGTTTGCAAAGTAACTTCTGACCACCATAATATTATCTATTCCTCAACCACAGTATCCTTGCCGCTGTTTTTTGCCTCCATGGAATACAAAATGGTAGTTAATGTTAAAACTAAATAAAATCACTGAAAAGTTGCATAGAACATGAAAAAATCTAATGCAAAGTTTATAACATCTTTTCCTTGGCACATTGAAAATGCGCATGTTCTTAAATAAGACCTATTCGTGCTTGGGCAGCTCATAAAATACCTATTGGGTTTTGAAATAACATGGACGCATTGATGTTCAACAGACATTGAAACTATTAACATCATTTACTTGGAAAAAAGTAATTGAGGAGGTTTATACACGCATGACCTTAATTCTTCAAATGAAAAGTAGACGTAAAACCAAACTAAATTTAAATTCCCTACGATCAATACTTTAAATAATCATCTGCATCCCCAAGATTTTAAGACGCAAGAAAAAAGTAATAAAAACATTATAATCAATGGAACACCCTTCTGTTGCTTCTGCTTAGTAATTGTTAGGTTAAAAATATCGTCAAACCTTTGCCCCGTACTTTGACTACATTAGGAACTTTGTATACAGTTTATACGGAGTAAGGTGAGTTATTTCAATTTTCTTCCACCAAAGGTGAAATATTTTGAGAACGCTCGGCTGATCTTCAGATAACTTTAGAATAACAAAGGCGACGGAAATTTTTTTGCAAATTCCACCACAAATTACATTTCTTTTCGACTGTCTTAGATCCTCAACGACGCGACAAAGGTGCAAACTTCAACGTAATCAATAATGGGAATAAAACGTATTTCGACGTCAAGAGGTTTAGAGAGCACCTCCATAGTTTTTGGATCGTCACTTTCTGAAGAAAAGTTTACGTCTGAATAATATGTAGTCTCCAAGCGCTAACTTGCTTTTTCCCCCACTCGGATATCTTATATGATAATTCACCACTCTTAAATCACCATAACCTCAAACTCGAACGCTTAAAGGTGTAGATGTTCCATGATAAATTGATTTCATTTTATTTTTTGAGCGGAAAAAAAATAATGGACATAGAATCACAGTTAAAACTAAAACAATTGATGTGATGGACGACAAATTTAGTTTTCCAATAAATTCCTATCTTTAGAGGATATATTTCGAGATAAAATATGTCAACTTACTTAAAAATTAGACCTAATGGTAGCGTGACTTAAATTGTGAATAAATTAAACGAACTTTCAAGGTTCATAACATCGTGTCAATCCGATCATTTGTACGCCGATAATATTGGCATGCAGTTAAGAATTCATCACGTAACGAACAAATAAGAAAAAATACTTATCTAAATTTAATTTACAAATAAAGAGTTCTCGGCGAAATTCATTGCAGATGAAAGGAAGACAAACGAACTTCATTCACAATTACAATCTGTTTTCTTAACTGTCAAAAAATGTGTGCAATAAATTTAAATATAAACTGTCAAAGTATACGTATAAAGAGAAAAGAGACGACGTAATGTTTTTGAAAATTTTCTCGGGAATGAATAGAGAGCTAGCATTGAAATTATATTTTTAACCTTCTGCAAAATATTCGTACACCCGAAGATGACGTTTGTAAATGGATGAAAGAGAAGATGTAAAGTGAAACTAGTGCGTTGAGGCTCAAAATTGATTGTAAACGAGAGATGAGCCAGCCTAATCCATTTGCCTTTCTTCATTTTCACAAAGCAATTTGCAGAACTTTCAAAAGGGTTTAAATAATTGGAGATCACTTGAAGAAAAAATGGAATGAAAATACATTTAAATGGTACAATATGGCCTTCAAACTCAATTCAATAAAAGGGATGATACTGAACATACATTCTCACAAAATATCGTTATAGCCTAGCAAAATTTCACCAAACTTACAATCGGAAAGTTTATTCCACGATAATTCATAATTATTCAGAATTACTGATGTACTGAATTCAATTTCTTTACACTGTCAATTCAAATTATTTTGTTTACCTGTGAAAGAAAATCCAAAATCATCCTCCAGTCCCCCCTCAGCCCCCTGCACTAATTATTTTCTTCTGATTTTTCAATAAATGAATAACTATTACAACTCATTGAACAAGTATAAAAATTAATGTAAGCACTATTTCAATGAACGGAGGTTAAAAACTACTTGATGGACAAGAACAGGCATTCGAAAAGATATATAGGAGCAACCTAGGGTAGATCAAATCCAGACGCAAGGGAATAAAAGTTGAAGTGAACGGTGAGTGAACATGAGGAAAAGAACTTTTGCACTTTTCCACAGGTAACATACAACACGTTTCAGTTCATCCTACCATCTTCAGGTACTAGATAAGTTTCAACTCGTGATACATCATTTTTATACCTTTTTGAGGAAGGGGGGAGAAAAAGAGTGAGGTAGATGGAGACAAAGAGGGGAAATATGGAAAGCCCAAAGAAACAGAGAAACTAAAGAAATGGAGAGGTAAAAAGATGGGGGGGATAAGCACTTGTGGTCATTATTAGAGAGGACGGTAGCTGGTATATTGGTGGTAGGAAGGAGGGAAGAATAAAGAAGGGTTAAGCGGGAAAAGGCATGGAAGGTATAGAGACAGGTTAAGGAATGAGGTATAAATGATTCTAAGAAGAACATTATCAGGGAAGGGTTGTTCGACACATACTGAAAGTGGAGGGTAGGGGGTGGTTAGATGGGAAACACACGGTGAGTGGAGTCAGTAGAAGAGAAGGAGTTTCACTGTTTGCTGTTGAAACGGAATTCTGAGTAGAGAGTGGTTTATAAAAATACTGTCATTTAAAAGAATAGTCATATTTAATATTTAAGTTGCTCTAAAATATGAAGTCTTCTGCCCTTATTTTCGCAGGGTAGAATCACAGGATTAAAATCACATGAGTGGGATGATTGTATTAGATGCTTAACTAGGAGTAATGTTTCATCAAAAGTCCTCCAGCATCTTTCATGTTCTTTTTTCTTGCGGTGTGTCCTAAGTAGCACATGTCACAGGAATCATACTTCACTTTGTAAATGCCGGATCGTAAGAGGGGTTCTAGTTTGCCTTTTTTGCGGCAAACGATTTTTCCCAGAGTATGCGAATTATGAAATGATATTTTAAACTTTCTTTTATTACATTTTCGGTTAATCTTATTAGAAATATCACCTACAAACAATAGACGGCAACACTTTTTGGGCTTTTCTTGTGTGGGAGTAAGGGAGAATAACCGTGAAATAGCTTTAAATTTTAATTTTTCTTTGAGAGATTGGCGACAATGTTTACACTATAGCCATTGAATACTGCTATTGATTTGATGGTGTCCAGCTTATGGTTGAAATTTTTTATAGTTAGGGGGAAAATTAACAAGTCGGTATATCATTGAATGGAAAACTGACAGTTTCTGGTTCGTAGGGTGGCAAGAATCGGTTGGAATGACGACATCACTGTAATACGGTTTCCTGTATATGCCAAAATAATGTTTATCATGTATGATAGATATGGAACAGTCAAGAGAGTTCAACTCTTTCCCGGATTCGATTTCCTTGGTGAACTAAACCATCTAGTTGTCTTATACTCCCAGTCTAGCAGCAGAGTGAATAAAATAAGTGTTAAATATATGTAATAGTAGCTCATGAATAGCGTTTCATGACGAATAATGGGGACAATGATTACTTTCTCTTTCTCATATAACAGGAATCATGTTAGACCCCACCCTTATTGCAACGGAGGCAAGCATGGGAGGGTTATCATCAGAAAAGAACCATTCTGCATTACCCGAGGGACGAGCCCGGACATTAAAAATGCATTTCTAGCTCCCCTTTTTCTTCGCTCCACGCGATGGCATAGCAAACGCAGTTTCAGTTTCCGCGAATAAATTGACTAATGTACCCTCTCCCCCATAACCCTGTCCCCCACCCCATCCACCCCCAATTCCTGCCACGAATCATCCCTTTCTTTATTCGCCCACATCTGCATTCACATCCAGCAAGCCCACCACCGACGCAACCGATCTTCCCTCATTTTTTTTTCTTCTCCTCAAACCTCGCAGCATCCTTCCCTTTGTCTTCAAGACCACGCCCAAGAGAGGTCACCCTCCTCCCCAGTCGCTTCCCCCCATTCCTCCGCGTTCTCTATGCCCTCCATCCGGAATATCTCCAGTCTTCCTCATCATAACCCGACCACGGAAAATCCACCTCCTCCCCACCACGCTTCCTCTCTCCATCCCCCGTTTCTCTTTTTCTTTTCGTTCATTCTCTCTCTCTCTCTCTCTCTCCATCTCTCTCTTCTACTC